>OY787677.1:11929075-12292075 GCA_963678985.1 Spisula subtruncata | reverse complement strand
AATAATGATAATAATAAAGACTTTATTTATAGAGGCAACGTAGTCAGTACGGCTCGCGAATATGTTCCATGTATTCGAGAAATACCACTAACGATTAACGCATAACGCCCGTTAAAACGTTAAACAGGAACCGATAAACGTCAAAGCGATTGACCAATCAAATCGGCGAATTTTCGTTACTCAGGAACGTGTATTCGAGAAAGCGTGTAGAACCGTGATTTTTCGTGCAGAACCGTTATTTTTCGTGTAGACCGTTTTTTATCGTTTAGAACCGTTATTTTTCGTTTATTACCGATAATTTTCGTGCATATCCGTTAACTCGTCTGTATAGGCGAGATTTTACTTTATAAGCTTTTATTTTCGTGTTTACGTATAAGTGAATAGATCTAGCTTTTAGATCAATTTGAATTCATAGTAGATCTATATAGTATAGACTCTCCATGATAGAAACTAATGTTAGTATGAAATTAAACATATACGGATAAGATCTACCTTGATTCGCTTATACGGAGTATACTTATATTATATATAAAGTTTGGTGATATCAATATTATATTTAAGTGTACGCCCTACTGGACTATTTACTCTTTGTAAAGTCCGTTACTGTATGTATACTAGTTTTAAATTATAAATTGCCATTTTCGTGTTATGGATTTCGTTCAATAAAAGATCCGATTGGAATTTCCTGTGGAAGACTTGGCGTACTGGCAGGCCTAAAAATTAGAAAATTGGAATACAAGATGTGCTAGACTGTTCGGTGTAACAGGAGAAGAATGTGTTCCGGTGAATACGTACAGAGTGATAATCAAAACCTCCCAAGCGTCTGCGCACCTTGAAATTTCCGGTGTCGACGTAAATTACGATAATTATGTTATTTCAATCATGGATTAACGACTTGATAATCTGATGACGACGAATAAGGGTTGCATTGAGGCAACCATTGATACAGGTAAGCCATATGAATCCTGTTACAAGTCTAAACTATTTGACAATGAAGGATCTAGGTGACATTGATCAGTTGTGTATGCGGCTATTTCGTAACCAGGCTTAATCGTAACCGTCCATTTTTGGCTAGTTCGTAACCTTCCTCAAAATAGCTTATATTTGCTACTGTATTCATTATGTAAATATTAACGAAAATACTAGCCTCTATTCCTATAAGTTTGTGCACACCTACAAGTTCGTGCATTTCAGTAAAACGTTGACTACTCTGCTAAAACTCTCATTTTCATGGCCAAATTAATTTTAAATCATTGAGAAAACATTCGGCCAGCCGAATAATGCCAACAAATATTTTTAAAAAAGTGTTTGTTACATTTGTGGCGAGTTTTGTCCGAGCACCGATTCAACTGTTTACATATTCACCGTTTCCGGTCGCAAAGACCAGAGACATTTATTTTTCTTATTTTATTCAATATAAATCAATAAATTAATTCAATATTAATTCGATATATTTCGATCGGAAAAGCTACCGACTTACTGACAATAGATCAAAATTTATTTTGAGCGACTTTTTGTTGGAATAATATTTCACGTGCTCTCATGATGACGTCATCAATTTATGTGCAGGAACTCACAGGTCACAATGTTTATTTCATGACTGCAGACTGCATGTAGCATTGAGGCTGATTTTGTCATTTTTAGCAGATTGACATGCAATTTGTGTTTGGATTTTGTTTAAAGATAGATAATTGATGTTGTTGATAATAAAGATGGTTCCAATTAAATTGTTTTTGTGCAGACATGCCCATTTGAAACTTTGAATATCAAACTATTTAACACCTTTAAATCACATTTCTACGATATAATCAAATCATATAATAAGCCATTATATAAAATAAACGTATAATAAATCGGCGGTTTTGAGTTTGCCGATACTTTTTTGGTTACGATTAAGCCTGGTTATGAAATCACATGTATTCCTCACAGAGGACATATTGGTTGGCGAGTATTTTCCGACATTTTTTGCATGTTTTTTCGCATTTTCTCGAAAACTAGACAGAATCAAACAAAATAACTTGCTGGCTTGGGACCAATAAGCGAACAAAAATGAAGGTTTTCCCGATTTGTTCTTTAAAAACTATTTTTTTACAAAAATAATTGGCAATTTTATAAACTACAGCCTTTCCCCCATCTAAAAATGTAAACAACTCCAGCTTCATGTGCGTCCATTACCGAAAATAAGGGCTCCGGCAAACTTTGCAGCAATGTTTGCCGCAAACTACTTTCTGCGAACATTTACCATACAAATGAGGTAAAACTTGCATATTGCAAACATATTGCATATTTCAGTTATGGGCATAGGACAATTGCCGCAAACTTGCGGCAAACTCATTTGCATGGTAAAAGTGCGCGTAAAGTTTGTCAGAAAACTACCGCAAATTTACTGCAAACGTCATTTGCCTACATACAGTGAAACATTATTAGGCAACAGGTTTAGGCAAGCTTCTGGCGAACAATTTTTGGTAAACTTCTGGCAAACACTGTTTTGGCAAATTTATGCATAAATCACTTCTTCGAAATTAGGAATGCCCGATTGCCATGGCGGGTAAATTTTGATTCGGGCTTGTAACATTTTCCATCAATGTGGCCCGATCTGGCGAGTATAAATTTACCAATGGACAACGCCTAAACGTCGAAAAAACATCGTTTTATCCCAATCTTTAAAAAAGTTCGCGAAAATCAGTAATCATGTTTTTTAGAATGGCTAAAGACCGTTCCGGACCAAAAATCTGTTCATAATTTAGATAGGATTTACCTCCCTTTGCACAACTGCAAAGCTTACAAGATCATCAGTGACAAAAATCGTAAATACCCAAGATAGGTTATCTTTTGTTATAAATCATAAAATTGGTCAGAGAAATAAACACTAAAGCACACAATTACTCTTTTAGTTTCTGATTTTTACTACATATGTGGGTGAATCAAAAAGTCGTAGAATTTTGTCATATCTTTTTTATTTTTACAGTTATTGTCGTCATATTTATGTTGAATGAATACATTGGTATTCTCTTTGCATACACAGATTTATAGCGACCTGATGATAACCGTTTTAAAAATATTTATATCTTAAATAATGGCGATTACGCATACCGGAGCACACGGATAATTTAAAACACATTTTATTAAATTTTCAAAAATATCTCAATTGTAGGACCTCCAAAAACCGTCAAATTGTTATGTCTGGTTGCATGATATCATTTATAAAATCAGTTAAAATTTCAAACGTCATCTCCGATCAATAATGCTTTAATTGACATTTACATAATCGCACTATATAGAAATATCCGCAATAAAACGGGTCTACAGGAATTTACGGGACCATGGGCTGCTATCAAAATTTGCGCGCAACTGGAATATACGTACGGCATCAGAGACAATACATGGTTTTAAACGTGCAGGTATATATTCTGAAATAAACAGACATCAATTCATAAGTGGAATTAGTGATTTCATGTAGGATACCAGAAGTTGACAACTGAATAAAATACACCCAATATAAACCAACGTCGTCGAAGAGGACAAGCGCTATATAATACTTATATTAACACTTAGATTAATCTTATGGGCCAGCACACACTATATTAATCAAACTATTGAAAATGCAGCAACTATGATCACGATGGTTATCCAAAAATACCTACATATTAGTCGCTCGAGAAGCGAAAATGAGTCAAAACGCTAACGTAAGTAGTGACAAACTGTGGCGTAAGTTTGACGTCGTTCATCAAATGATGCTGACGTGCTCCGGTATGCAGTTACAGCATGTGTGCGTTTCCATGTAAAAATCATGTAGTTTTGCCTAATTCAATGAAATTTGACAAATTGTTTTGTTATACTTATGATCACGTTATTATAAAATTTGAAAGCATTTGAAGCTGTGGTTTGTGAGTTATGATATTTTTCTACGAACTTTTTGATTCACCCACGTGGATGTCATTTCTTGTGTTTGGAAATTAATATCAAGCAACCAATGTAGCTATGCCTACTGTACCCACACTCTTATCATGTTATAGTTTTACCAACTTTTTTCAAACTTGCGGGTACAGATACACACTTTTAAAAATTCCTGTGTGCAGGCTGCTACTATGAATGTTATGACAGTCACATACATGTGATGTATATGATCAGATGATGAGATCAAAATAAAACATCAAACAGTTTTTGTTTATTCAGCGATTTTTTTCACCAATTTGGGAACGGGTCCTGTACCCCTTGGAATTGGGAATTTTTGTGTCACGAAATCCTTAGAATTGGGAATTTTTGAGTCGCAAAATCCTTCAAAGTGGGAACTAAAAATCTTACAATTATATCAACTGGTACTATTTAATACAGCATAAAGTGTAAAAAAACTTATTCTTATTACTAAATTCAAGCGGGATTCAATTAATATCAACGAAAAAAAAGTTTACTATTCAACTAATTACAATCAAACAATACAAAACCTCGTGGCGAGCGGCCCATCTTTTGTCCACGGTAAATTATCGGACCTAAATTGTCACGTTTGTTTACATGCAGCGTCACGCAACATGCGTTCGTTTTACCTTGATTAAACCATGTGGACGCGCTGAACCAATCGTAGTTATCGTTATAAATACGTATCTAAAAATAGGCATAGGAAAACCAGTGATTGGGTCGTGTGCAAACGGGCACTTGTTACGCACACGCAAACGAATTGTTTTTAATGTAAACTTCCGGAAACAGATAAATTCCGTTCTGCACATACCTTACAATTGCCGACATTGGATATTAAACCGTTGGGAAAACCCAACCCAAACCCCGATTTGCAACGGGTCCGTTTACCGGTACTGTCCAAAGAAGGAAAAAAAACGCTGTTATTGTTTATTGGTAAATGAGACCATTGCTACATTATGTCGAAAAATTGTCGGGCGGGTACTTTTTAATCTGGGCGGGTGTTTTTCTGCAAGTAACCAGCCTGACTGGCTAGTTAAATTGAAAAGCTAATTTCAATGACTGAAATCCTTAAGAAATTATAAATCGGTTTTGTCGCAATTTGTCGCAAACTAAATTTGTTAACCGAAACTATGCTGCAAACTTATTTGCATATTCCATATATACGGTATATTATGCGGTTATAGAATATTTAGCCGCAATTTTGCGGAAAACTACTTTGCACAGTTAAAGTTCGCATTGGCAGGCGGCAAATATGTCGCGATGCTAATATGGCGCATGTAAGCCATATTCAGATGCTAATATTCATGCTAATTTGTGTAATTAGAAACATACACATTTACTGTGTAATATGTGTAAATTTCATTATATCTGTGGTCAAATATTGTAGCAGTTAGAATTTAACAAGTTCAAAATGATGATGTATATCTTTAAAAATTAAATCTGTCTCCATGGCTTCCGCTAATTAACACATTTAAACATATTCTATTTTTATCATACTTTTAATTAGTTCATATATCTCTGAAAATACTGTGAAATATAATGCAGCATATATGAACACATTACATTAACACTAAAACTTCAATAGTATAAATGAGGTGGTCTTAATGATAAGGAGATCTTTATCTAAGGGTTCAGTGTATCTGGAGTAGGGGGGGGGTGTATTCTGCTACTATGTTTAAAAGAATTAGAATGGTGTAGATCTGTTAATATAAACTCTGAAGAGAATCTTTACAAATTCGAATGGAATACATTTAAATACAACATTTTAATTGGAAAATGAGGTTGAATGTTTATACTATATGTTTTATATACAATGATCATAAGTTTTGCGAACTTTAAAAATGGAGGAAAGCTGGTATACCATGATAATCCAGAATGTTTTTCAAACAAAAAGGAACTACATTTGAACATTCTCATTGTAACACCGGTGTACCCTGGTCTGACAGAATATTTGAGTACAGTTTCAGTTTCGATAGGGGCCCGAAAAAGCCCGGTTTGGTCCCGGTTGATGCTGGTGGTTGTCCGGTTATTACCCAATTGTACCATGGTTGTGTCCGGTGACATGCCAGTGTTGCCCTGAAGTCAAGGTAGAGATCCGGCAGTGTTCCAGAAAAGGCTGATGGTGTCCCAGTAATCCCCTTATTAAGACAAGTTCACAATAGCATTCCCCGTGACTCCCGGTTATATTAAACATTTTTTAAAAAAGCGGGGTTGTTAGCCGGTGCACCACGGTTTATTCCGGAATTATGAAATTAGAGTGTAACCAATCAAAAACAAATCAGACCCCGGAAAACACTATTAGTAATGAATCGCGAATAAATCATGATTTGGATATGAATCATAATATAACTTTTGAAGGCGGTTTAATGGGAAAACTGATTTTCATGCGATTAATTAAATGAATCACTGGCAAATCATAGTTATAATTCGAGAAAACCCTGATTTTGGTGCGATTTATGTGTGATTTGTGTATGATTTGTTTACGGATTCTTTGGTTTGGGAATTAACTTCTGGCAATAACATAGTAACTATTAAAAGTGTATGGCAAACCTCTGGCAAAGTCTTTTCAGAATATAAGTTTGCGGTGAACTTCTGGCAATAACAAAGTATCCATTAAAAGTTTATGGCAAACCTCTGGCAAACTATTTTCAGAATCTAAGTTTGCGTTGAACTTCTGGCAATAACATAAGTATCCATTTAAAGTTTATGGCATACTTTTAGTGAACATTTATATCAAGAAAGTTTGCCCTGCCATTCGTTCTGGCAAATTTGCAGTAACTTCGCCAGAAGATTGTCGGAAGTTCACCACTACCGGCAAAGTCCTTTTTTGTAATGTTTTACCCCAAAAAGTTCACATAATGAACAACCTTTTATAATATATTATTAATGTCTTGTGCGGAATGACATGTGCCTATTTGTATAGTTTAAATTATTTAATAGTACAGTTTGTGGGCTATGGTTAACCGATTCCAGAAATCATTAATTAAATTTATATTTTGTTACATTTTACCCCAAAACATGGTATCTTCAACAGAAAGTTAGCAATTTCTTACTATATTATACTACAAACCAATTGCAGTTGTTTTTGATTAAACATGATTATGAATAATATTGTGATCAATTGATTCCAAAAAATCCTCACTTTTGTTAATATTTGGGACAGTTTTACCCCAAAATTAGCTCAAGACTCTTATCACTTTGAAACTAGATTATACACATCTTAAGCTGAAAGGCATCATGTGCCAGTAACTTAGTGATTTATTACTAAATAATTTTTTATGTGATTAATAGCATTGAAGTAAACCGATTCTGAAAATCACCATTTTAGTTTATAATTTGTACGATATTACCCCAAAATATCATATAGTGATCAAAATGGATAATGTATTATTTGATATACTAAACTTTAACTTACTACAAACTAATTGCAGTTGTTTTAGATATAATACAATTATAAATGTCAATGTGGTCAATCGATTCCAAAAATCCTCACTTTTGTTTAATTTTGCAATGTTTTGTCCCAAAAATGCACAACATTTAAGACACCAGATTAGCAATATTTTAAGCAGGCAGAAAACATGTGTCAATCATATTGATTTCTAATAACATAATAAATAAACAGATTCCAAAAATCACCATATTTGTTTAAATTTCGTATGATTTTACCCCAAAATATCCTATCTTAACCAGTAACCGATAATTTCATATGATATATGTTTGGTCTGCCGAATCCAAAAATCCTCACTTTTGTTTGTAATTTATCATGTTTTAACCCAAAAATATAGGCCTCATGTGTTAGTATAGAACTCCATATTCTGTATGTTGCAAGGCAACAATAATGTGGCAGGATACAACATAAAACATTTCTGTGTATTTTTTGCCCCGTTCAGAAAATGATGACGTAACTTTAAACTGAATTTTCTCAATTTGATGTCAATGTCATTAAGGGCCCTTTTCTGAGATCTCGGCTCATATATTGATTATTAAAGTAATTTTTTTCAAGGGAGGAATTCTTGTGAAAATATGTAAATTACTAATATTTCGATTCATTCATTTTTAATTTGAAAAATAGCAGATTTTAATTTATCATTTAACCTAAATTTATTAAGTGTCTAATACCACCATTCATAAGTAAAATCTAACTGACCATTTTCATTCAAAAGACTTCAGTGTTTTTATCACCTTCATCAGCTGTATAAGTTTTTGTTGACTGCTTATATATAAGTAGTTTGTCTGGGCAGATTAAAATCTATTATGGATGTCATGATATAATGTCCAATATACAGGTCACTATAACTTATAAATACTATGATAAGTGGCAATAAAACATATTATATGGCATATCCCCTGCTGTTTTAAGGGAGTCTTTCATTTCCCACCCTTAAACTATTGTTTGTTGCAACGCAAAGTTTTTAAGGTGGGTTGGTACATTATACATTGAGGTCGATTTTTTGTAGGGAAATATTTTTTTGGGAACCCTGTAAAAATTTGTGTTGACATCATGTAAGTTATTGAAGGAAATAGGATGAAAAAGCTTGGTAGGAGAGTTTTCGATGGGTATTGTAGATTAATTCGATGGCTTAGAACCAGAAGGTCGTAACTGCCTCTTACGACCTTATTTATAAGACTCATACATATTTGAAATCTGCTTCACAAGGCGCTTCTTATGAGCATATTTTCATGAAAATCTAAAATTGTCATGTTAACCAAAATGAAGTTTTAAAAACGTGTTTTCCGATAGGTAAAGAGTAAATTACAAACAGTTTTCTCTTGTTTTCTCAATATATCTATTTGGTAGTTCCGACCTTCTTGTTCTAAGCTGTAGTGTTAGGGCAAACAAACATTGTTAAGGACAGCCTAAGTTAGACTGAAAGAAATCTTGAAAGTAAGGCAAAGAAAGTATATATATTTTATGGTTTGCATACATGTATGTCTATACAGTAATTCATTGCAGAAATAAGCATACTGTAAAATCATTAATTTTCGTGGGGGATTAAATTTCGTGGATTTCGTGGTTCACTTAAACCACGAACTTTAATCCCAACGAACATTGATTTTGACCCTTGTTTTGTTACCTGAAATGCAAAATCCACATATTCAAGGGCCAACAAAATAGTCTTGTTTACCAAAACCACGAAATTTCGTCCCAACGAAATTAAATGATTTTACTGTATACAGCAAAATTGCAAAATTTGCAGGTATTAAAATTGGTTGAATTTTGCCTAAAAAAGTTTTCATACTTTCATCATTTTGTGTATTCCCATGTTGTCTAATATTCAAATTCCCATTTATTGAATAGCTAGATTCCCATTTCTTTCTGTTTCCTCTAAAGTTACATTAATTTTATACAAATGCATGATTTAAATTTATATGACTCCCAGATGACATCTAATTTACTTAACCCTCTTCTCAAATCATATTGAAAGCTCCTTGTTGATGATGTCAAATAAGGTGTGAAATATGATGAAATGGGAATTGTTTGTCTAGCAGGGTAGTAATTAACTACTGTAAAATCATTAATTTTGTGGGGATTAAATTTCGTGGTTCAACTTTAACCACAAAATCAATTCCCATCAAACTATAATTTTTGCCCTTGTATTTATTACCTGAAATGCAAAATTCAAACATTGGGGTCAGATCGAAATGGTCTTTTTACCAAAACCAAAACCACAACATTTTATCCCGTCAAAATTAAATGATTTTACAGTACATTATATAGTAGAAGAAATGGGATTAAATGAAAAGGGAATAAACCAAAGTGATGTATTTATACAGCTTTATATGCCATCAGTTATAATGGCATGAAACCAGATAGGGGCATATGATAATTAATCACTAGGTGTAGTTTAAATATGTGTGTAATTTTTTTTCAATTTAATGTATAATAAACAATACAAAAAATAACTTGTGTATTATTTTGATAAAAGAAATGATACCTTGCAATGATTCATGAGTGTTAACAAGGTCTTAAGGTGTATTGTAAGAAACAGGTGAAAGTACTTGAACTGTATATTATATAACTAAATAAATGCATTCAGCAAACTTGGTAATTTATTACCCCTTCTTTAATCTTATAAAGGGAACAGCATGATATCAGCAGGAGATCACTATCCTGTTTATCTAGGGTAATAAAACAAAGAGCCCCTATATCTACTTAATATCAGTAATGTGCTACTGTATGTAAAGCTTGGTGAATTTGACATGATCCAGACCCTTTATATGTATAGTTAGCATAATTAAACTGTAGAGATATGTTAAACAGACACAACATTGAGATACAGATATTGCACTATTTGCTTGTAAAAAATTCATGTATTTCAAAGCAAAAACCTTAATGAATAAAATTTATATACCTAATACTTGAAACATAAATTATTTTTGGCTTGACTATTCGAATAATTCTCGAGCTATATTGTACTTGCCCCCATGCGTCGGCAGTGGTGTCAGCGGTGGCATCAGCATCACTGTGTTGTATATAATATGTTAAGATTTTGTGTGTGAGTTGGTATCTCTGTAACCACTGAAGGGAATGGTATTAAACATATTAAATAATTTGACATCACACACCATTTAAATTATAAATAATGTCTGAGGATTACCTATCATTGCGTGAAATGTACAGGGATATGATCATATGATTCTGAGAAGAATTATAACCCAGTTCCTTTAAGAAAAGTAGCTTGTTTGATTCCATGAGCTTAATGACTGCATGCAGGTGGGATGACTTTCCTGGGAAAATTATTCATTTGTGTATAACATTCTTGTGCATTGAATATTCAGATTTTTAAAGAACTAATGATACATTTCAGGTACCAGTACATGTAATGCGTAGAAGCTGACTGTGCTTCAACAAAAATGTCCCATTCAGCAAAAAGTGAGGAATGATGTCAACAATGTTGACATTACTGAGTCAGATGAAGGGTGTCATATTTCATATTTCTTATTTAGGTGGAAAACCTTGGTTGGAAAAGGTAATTATCTTCCTATTTACTATGCTGCTGCAGTTGTAGTATATTATGCATGCTTATGTGACATGTCAAAAATGGGGGTCTTGCTATGTAGTGACAGTTACAGTAGTTGCATCTACTGATGCAGAAGCAAAAAGTGATTGTCATGTCCATTTTCGTTTGTTTGTCTGTTACAATAATTTACAAAATGATAAACACAAAAACTTGGTATTCAATCATTGCAAAAAATAATGCTTTCAAACAAGTGTTTATGTGCCAGTCAGTGTTATGCTGGGGGGGGGGGGAATGGTGGGATACAGGGGGAATTATATAGACTGACGAATTAATCATCCCGACAGGCGGGAATTTGTGGGGAATAGACTCTGGTTGGTTCCAAGACCCGGTAAATACTACATGATCACGTGTCCTGACCCCGGGGATTAAGACAGTAATGATGGTTTATGGCCTGGTGCTCAGTAACTGACCCACTTTTGTAAATTATAAATTTACTTTTTTAGGTACTATGGGACATATATCATATGTATAAACATTTGTCATTGAAAAAAAAAAAAATTTACAATTAAATATTTTGTGTCTGAGAGGGGAGGGACATTAAACTAGTAGAAAGGCTATCTTTTAAAAGACCAATTAACGCAAAATATACCTCCAAAATGTAATTATTTTACATATTTGTGAAAAACTGTAGTAAAATGAATTATTTGTTATCAAAGTGATTCTGAATTGTGTCATTGATGAGCAATAATTTAAACTTGGCCTCGTTATTTTTAACCTAATTATCCCTTTTTTACCTTCTGGTTTCAATTAGTTGTAAAACATAATATATGATTGATATATGTTATTTTAAATGTGTATTATTAATGACATTTACAATCAATTTTCTAATATATAAAAAAATCAATTTAATGAAGTATTTTAGTATTAAATTTGTTTGTTATAATCATGCCAATATCAGATTGTAATGGATGCTTATTTTATACCATAAAAAATGAATAAATTGAATTCTGGTGAATAGTATATTATTATAATTAATATGATATTAAAGCATTGTACTAGTATCTATTAATAATCTTAAATAAAATGTGCGCAATATTGAATGAAAATTCAAGAAAATTAAGTATTTTGGTGATATACCAGACTTGAATGGAATCCGGGCAATATCCCGGGTGGACAGAATACCGTTCCCTCATTTTTGACAGGGTGGACATAATCCCGTCCATGTTTTTTACAGGGTGGTCAAAATCCCCACCTATAAATTTCAGGGTGAACATAATACCCATCATGACTTTGACTTATGTAGAGGGTTATTGCTGCATTGTTAATGATTATTGTGTGTGATTGTGTGATTTTGTAAGGAACTTCTCTATGAATATGTTACAATAAAGGTTGATTTTTTATTCAACATGCATACTTTCAACTGTATCATATTATTATTAAATCAATGGCTTAGAATTAGAAGGTCGTAACTACCAAATCGATATTTTGAGAAAACAAGGAAAAACTGTCTGACATTTACTCTTTACTTATGGTCAAACAAACTTTTACAATTTCATTTTGGTCAACATGACAAGTTCAGATTTTTATGAAAATGGGCTCATAAGAAGCGCCTTGGTGATGCTTATTCTAAATATGTATGAATCTTAAAAGGTGGTAAGTGGCACTTACGACCTTCTAATTCTAAGCCATCGATATAGTCATGATGGGTATTATGTCCACCCTGAAATTTATAGGGTGGGGATTTTGACCACCCTGTAAAAACATGGACGGGATTATGTCCATCCTGTCAAAAATGACGGAACAGTATAATTCTGTCCACCCGGGATTTTGTCCTACACTCGACTTGAATTGTTACAATGTGATACCTGGGTCTATCAGAATTGGTATAAAGGAGAAAAGTTCTTATTTCCTCACTATTTCTGTTTAATTGATATTCACATTTTAAAATTGAATTTAAATATTAACTATAATAAGTTAAATAAGCAATATATCACATACTGTTCAAACTGGCACTGCATAATTTAGTATTTCACTTTGATATCAAACATATTTGATGTACAACTAAATCATCAATTTCTAATGTTAAATAGCAAACAAATATTACAATAAGCTACTGATAACAATCCAAGCTATAAGTCTAAGGCGATATTCTGCAATGTCAATATAAACAGAAATCACTGACCATTACATCGATTTAGGGAGAGTGGAAGTGTATTTTACCTGCTCACTTCTATTCACCAAGTAAATTAAATTAACGGTAAAGCTTGGCCACATTGAGATGAGCCTGACCTATTGATTAGCATAATTTAACAGTCAAAATATTGTCTACGTTTACAACACCGAGTGTATGTTTTTTTTATAATCGGGGAGTATCACGAAGACGTTCAAGATGTAATACAAACACAAATCTGAAATACCGATATTGCACGATTTGTTTGCGGAAATTGACATAATCAAAGCAAAAATCTTGTAATATATTCTTGCATAAAGGTCAGGCTCATGTCACAGTAGCCAAGCTATACACATTGAAAAAGATAATCCCTTTGTCAATATCCTTATATGTTGTTGTACCTGATCTGCCTGTTTACTTTAAGTGGCACAGGTCCCAATACCGCGTTAGAGTTATACTGCATAAATATGACAGATCTATGGTGAGAGCATATACTGATTGGTTGTATATTGGTCCTTATTGGAACTCCACTGTGTACACTGATTAGGGTCTAATCTGGATTTCTTATCTGATACTGCACACTGGGGATCTGTATTGTTTATTGTCTGTCATTAATTAATTGTATAAAACAATTTTGGCAATTTTTGCAAGGATTATGTTTCGGTTTGTTGCTGTAATTTTTAAGTTGTTTAAGTCTCAGAATTGGTTGAATGTAAGTTTAATTATTAGATCTATTTATTACACCAGCCAAACAGTGAACACCCTTCGTTGGCGGGTGGGTGGGCTTGCGACGGCGTCCAGTAATTTGTCTGTACTCTAACTCAAGCAGTTTTTGTCCAATCATCTTCAAACTTGCTGACAATGCTTATGGGTGTAATATCTAGGCCAAGGTCGGATATAGGCCAAATCGGTGCAGGCCTTCTTGGGCTATGGTCCTTCTTTTACAAAAAAAATGTGAAATTGGCCTTGTCTGTACTCTAACTCAAATAGTTTTCGTCCGATCGTCTTCAGACCTGCTGACAATGTTTATGATTGTAATACCTACGCCAAGTTCGATTACAAAGTTTTACTAGAAAAATGCATGAAAATCTGATGCTAACACATTATACTTAAAATCGGGCAATTTTGGGGACTTCAAATTTCATAAATCTAAAATGGAATGAGATTTCTTCATGAAATTTTGTGCACACCTGCAGCTTAGTGTAATCGAATTGATACATGTATATTTTTCAAAACACTGTAAACCGTTTTTGAGAATTAAGCTTGTACAATACCGTGCATCAGGCCATATAACGTCATTTAGTGGTATTTCTACCAAGATTGTTCAAATTATGGCCCTGGGGTAAAAATTGTGCAAGGCTTCATCTATAATCAGGCATCTTGTTTCATGTATACACATGTTCAAAAGTGCTGTACAATCACCACTAACACATGGTAAAAACAATATACAATGTCCATAAAAAATACAATTATGGAAAAATTTATAAATCATGTAAAATATGTCTACCACTCATTTATGCAAACGGGTAAAATACTACTTAACCCAGTAGGTGAGGCTGTACTTAACCCATTAGGCCTGTACTTAACCCATTAGGCAGGGCCCTACCTAACCAAGTAGGTTGGGTCCTACTTAAACCAGTAGGCGGGGGCTATACTTAACCCAGTAGACGGGACCCTACTATACCTGGTAGGCTGGGGCTCTACTTAACCCAGTAGGCTGGACTCTGACTAAACCCAGTAGATGGGACCCTACTAAACCCAGTAGGCGGGGGCTCTACTTAACCCAGTAGACGGGACCCTACTAAACCCGGTAGGTGGGGGGGGGCTCAACTTAATCCAGTAGGCTGGACTCTACTAAACCCAGTAGACGGGACCTTATCAAACCCGGTAGGGGGGGCTCTACATAACCAAGTAGGCGGGACTCTACTAAATCCAGTAGGCGGGGACTCCACATAATCCAGTAGACGGGACCGTACTAAATCCGGTGGGCGGGGGCTCTTCTTAACCCAGTAGGCTGGACTCTGAATATTTAAACCCAGTAGACGGGACCCTACTAAACCCAGTAGGCGGAGCTCTACTTAACCCAGTAGACGGGACCCTACTAAACCCGGTAGGTCGGGGGCTCTACTAAATCCAGTAGGCTGGACTCTACTAAACCAGTCGACGGGACCCTACTAAACCCGGTAGGCAGGGGCTCTACTTAATCAAGTATGCTGGACTCTACTAAACCCAGTAGGCGGGGACTCGACATAATCCAGTAGACGGGACCCTACTAAATCTGGTAGGCGGGGCTCTACTTAACCTTGTATGCTGGACTCTGACTAAACCCAGTAGACGGGACCCTACTAAACCCAGTAGACGGGGACTCTACTTAACCCAGTAGATTGGGGCCTACTTTAAAAACCCGGTAGGTTGGGCTCTACTTAACCCATTAAGGCATTGGACATAATCCAATAGGCGGGGTAGTTTATAGGTATGGAATTCTCTTCAACTGAAGAGTATTTGTAAGGAGCAATTTCATTAGACACATCTTCAATGTTTTAAAGGGATACAATAATACAGTAATTGCTGTGCGTAAAATGTCTCCAGTTATGAAAACATCATTAAATGTTTTTACATTTTCTTTTTCAGACTTCAAATACCAGTCTAGAGGTTCTGAGGACACATGGAAGATGAGAGTGATGTATGATAACTACTAGGGGACGGACTATTGCTGGTAGTTTACTGAATATATGATATTGACTGGCTGAACATCTTAGAAATGTTTCTTAGAAATGTGCGTTAGTTTGGCAAATGACAACTTGAAATAAACTTAAACTTGTTAGTGTTTGAAAGTGAAATAAAATTGGTGATCTTGTGATTCTTGGTATCTACTAAGCTATCTACCGGTACCTGTTAATTGAATAACTTAATTCACATCAGAAGAAGAATTAATGGGTCAAAATTATACATAATTATGTTCTAACTTGACCAGAATTTTACACAACAGAGTGAGACGCTTGCTTTACCACAGCATATAAACCAAATCACATTATTACTTATTGTGATACTGTAAAATTCAACTTGTATGGCTTATTGCCATTGAAAGCACATGTCACAATTGACTTTCAGGATACTATACATTTCAACCTGTATGACTTATTGTGATAACCGGAAATGGACTTTTTACACACTGTGAATAGTAAATAACAAGCATTAAAATTTCTGAGGTCATCTCTCATTGACTGGAAATTATTACAGTGAAATTTATCAATATGTTGAAGTTCCCAAGTAGTTCACAGGATAATGACCAGGATAATAACTTGTATGCTACTTTTTGTATATAATGATATTGTGTATGATCATGTGCTATGCAACATAGATATGAGCCATTCTCCAGGAAAACCAGGCTTAATGACAAAATTGTGAAAATGTTGATAATATATGGTTAGAAGGAGAAGACTCTTGCGAACAGTTTCTGAAAATTTGAACAAATTATTCCATAAGATTATTTAAACCAACCACTATCTCCTTCTTTATGAGTGACTTCGCGAACATCATTCTCTACGTTTTTGACATAATGTCAACTAGGGATGTAACAGTACGCTCCTCTAACATTGTAATATGTACCGTCAATTTTTCAGACGGTTCGGTATATTTCGGTATGATAAAATATTATTTATTTATTATATAAATAACAGCAGATTAATATTTCAATTTTTAAATAACAGTGAATTTGCTGTTTCTATTACAGCATGTATAATATGCATATCAACCATTTTAAATGAATTTCGACAATATGAAGCATTTCTTAATACAATTAAAACGAGTGATATATGATTATTATACATTATAAGTAGCCTAAAGTAGGCTGTCAGATGTTTTCAGTGTCTGAATATGGTTTGCGCTCCGTCAGTCCGTCTGTCAGTTATTATTATAAGTAGCCTAAAGTAGGCTGTCAGATGTTTTCAGTGTCTGAATATGGTTTGCGCTCCGTCAGTCCGTCTGTCAGTCCGTCCGTCTGTCAGTCCGTCACAGAAGTTTGTCTGGAGCATAACTTCAAAACTAAGCAAGCTATGACTTTGAAACTTTACATATGGATAGATATTAATGAGGAGAAGTGCAGTGCACAAGAACAATAACTCTCCCTTACTTAATTTTTTAGTTATTCCCCTTTGTTAATTTTCTTACTTAAATTTTGTCCGGAGCATAACTCCATTACCAAAAGAGATATGATTTTGAAACTTTACATGAGGATAGATATCAGTGAGGAGAATTGCAGTGCACAAGAACCATAACTCTTCCTTGCTTAATTTTTGGATTATTCCCCTTTGTTAATTTTCATACTTAAATTTTACAATTGGCTACCGGTAGGGGACTTTCATTGTTTGGCAATAGTCTTGTTTTTTATATAAAAAAGCTCATACCGTACCGTACTGAAATTAAGAAGTCTTGTACTGTGAACCGTGGACTGCAGTCTGCGGTGTTTTGTTTACCGTGGTATACCGTTACTGCCCTAACGTCAACTGACATTTCAAACATCCACTATCTGATAGAAATTTTATGTAAACTTTTAACATTGTAGCACATTTTAGAATCATTTTCTTGTTTTAATAAAATGTGTCCAAATTGTGAGTGGTTGCTTACAGGGAAAAACTAGCAAGTGATTTAACCCTTGTTTTCCTTGATATGAGTACTTTTTAGAAACCCATCACCATAGCAACGACAGAAATTATTTTATCACAATATAATTTTAAAGAAAACTTGAATCTAATGGATAGTACTATACTATCCAATTACTTAGGACACACGTTTTTTCTCATTTTAGACATTTTTCTAAATCTTATAGAATTATGGCAATACACTGTCATTATAAGCCCGGTTTTCCTGGAGAGTGGCTCATATACACTACATGTTTAGTTTTCGAATAACACACTGAGAGATACCCCTAGGTATATAGTATATAGGATTATTTTAATACCATGCTTCAGCTTGAGGTAGGTCTGTTGGTTGGTGGCTTGCTTGCTTTGTTAAGTCATGCAATTTGTGTTCACACTGTTTCTCTGGAACCATTGGTGTGCATTTCATTGAAACTTGGTATGACTGATAGGTAGATAGGTACCAAGTCTAGTTGTGCATATCATCAGCGGACGTTGATCAGATAAATTTTAAGGCAGTTATGGCCCTTTGAATGTTCACTAGTATATATTTTGCCCATGCCATTTCTCAGTAACTACTGGTCTAACTTCATCAAAACTTGACTGATCTTTACCAAGTCTACTTGTGTATATTGCTGATACATTTTAAGGGAGTCATGGCCCTCTGTTTATACACTTATACATTTTGTCCACACTATTTCTGCAAAACCATATTTCATCAAAGTTTGTATGTCTTATCCATAATTACTTACCAAGTCTAGTTTTGCATATTGCAACGGAAGTCGATTGGATAAATTTATTTCTGCCCTTTGTTTTTTTACACTTTTACAATTTTATCTGCATTATTTCTCTGTTACCATTGGATAAGTTAAGCCGCTCAAGCACCCTTTGACATTTTAACTTCCCCTGGTCATTGGGCTACTTATGGAAACCTACGTTTGTGCCTCCCTGTGAGGCTATTTCTCGCCTGTGGGTGTGGCAGCCAACATTGATCTGCAGCACCCAGGAATAGACATTGTCCTAAGAGGTACCAGTTTACACCCTGGTGGAGTGGATCATGTTTATTAATTAAATTATCCAGTGGTCCAGACGGGGGTTGAACCCAGGACATCTCGATCCCGAAGCACACTTCCTACCTCTAAGCCACCGGTCCCCACCTGATTTCATTGAAAGTTGGTATGACTGAACAATCAGTACCATGTCTAGGTGTACATATTGTCAGCAGTCATCATTCGGTTGAATTTCAAAGGAGTAACCGCCTTTTATGCACTTATAACTTTTGTCTGTGCCATTTCTCTGTAATCTATATTAGTTGTATTTCAAAGTTGGTATTTAGTTGTGCATTATCGTTGGTAGAAATATAGCTCCAATAATTTTCTGTAATTATTGGTTGGATTTCAATGAAATTTCATCATTTCCTAGACGAAGCCTGAATATGATTGAACTATATGGTTATAGTAGATTTAAGACAGTTTTAAGTTTGTATTCAAATGTATTTATAATTGTGTTAATGTTATGTAGAAACAAACTGAATGAATTTTCGGCCTTTGATTAAACATGCATAAAGTCTTCCTGAAAACTGTTGATCCTGATCAATAATGATTTTGGGCAAGGTCGGGTGCAAGTCCCTAACATATCTAAAACATTCTAATGATTGACACTGGCCTGATACGGCCATAAATAAGGCGGCGATAAATACTGGTGTAACAGTCAGTTTTATCCCCCCCCCCCGCCTAGATACAACGGGCCAGCCCGGTTAATTAGTTAATTAACCCCTTTTCGTAATACTAGCAGGTACCTGCACGCTTGGTAGTCATGTTTAACATTTTATGGCATAATTTTTATATACTTATAAATGTTTATAATTTATGTTTATTGTATTTTATTATTTGTTATGATACTGATAAATAAAATTATAACTGGTATCATTTGTACACTTTTAATATTGGACATTTTTAAGTTTAAATATCTAAAGCACAAGCTAGGTTGTGTTATTAAGTCTCATACATTAAAAGCATGGGCTTAAATAGTATATCTTAGTGTTTGTTCTGTGTCTGAATTGTATCATAGTTCAACTGAGGGTGTTGTGATGACTGATGTGGGTTTGTTCAACAAGTTGTACATTTACCCCATCATTATGTCATAAGTCCCGGTAAGCTGTTACACTCATGTCTGTTACCCTCCTAGTTTCCCTTCACACAACTAGGTTTAGCAATGACACTGATGGACCTCTCAATTTCACACCATACCACTGCTTCAACTTTTTTATGCAAAGGACTCTCACATTGAAGTTACTATCACACTTGTACCCTGATATTTTGACTATATAACAACAACAAGAATTTCAGATGTACCACTAGTCAATTGAAATCCTGGCCACCAACCCCATGGAATAGGGGATTTTTACTTGCAATATAAATTAGCGTGTCTCGCATCCAGTGGGCGAGGGGGAGAATTGCGTTACACATGAAGCGACACGCGACAATCAGACGACACACAAAGCGAGGTGCGATATTCACGCATGAGATCTCGCTCTGTCGCAGTATCAAAAACCACGAGATTTCGCAGTAGAATATCGCGCCTCGCTTCGTGTGTCGCGCCATTCTCGTGCTGAATCATCGCGCCTCGCTTTGTGTGTCGCGCCATTCTCGTCCCTAGGTCAAGGCATGACATGCGAAACGAGACACGAAGCGACATGCGAGATCCAGGTGACAAACGTAGCGAGGCATGATATTATATCATGCGATTGTCAAATCAAATTTTCAAACCGCGAGACACAACACACAAAGCGACAGGCGATAAAGCACAACACACAAGCAAGGCGCGACATTATATCGCGTAAATATCGCTCGATTGTCGCAGTCGCTCTTAAACGGTGTAAAAGTAATTTCACAACTGCATATCCTAGCAAATAATCAGACTTGGTTTGATAAAAAGGAGTGTACTGAGGCAACCAGGCCCTTTGACCCCGGAAGGCCGGATATGTATTTGTAGGTCAGGCTGAAGGGAGTCGAAGTTAACTGTCTCTATGCCCCTATCTGTGGGCTGAAAGACGGGCCAGACCTGCAAAGTAGCCACAAAAGCGGTATGCAATAGGCCCTTCTTTCAGCTCCAAGATAGGGGCCTAGGGTCGACGGTCTAGTTCGACTCCCATCAGCCCGACCTACATCTATATACTCGGTCTCTTTCGGGGTCACAGAACCTGGTTGCCTCAGTACGCTCCTTTTTATCAAACCTAGTCTTATTTAACACCGTTAAAGAGCAACTGCGATATTTGTGCGACATAATGTCGCGCCTCGCTTCTTGTGTCGCGCTATTCTCGCCTGTCGCTTCGCGTGTCGTGTTTCGCGGTTTGAATATTTTATGCCACTGCGATAATTTATTGAGCAATGTAATATCGTGCCTTGCTTTGTGTGTCGTGCAATTCTCGCATGTCACTTCTTGTCTCGCTTCGCATCTCGTGCCTGACCTTGGGACGCGAGACATGATAATCGCACGACGCACGAAGCGAGGTGCAATATTTCAGCGCGAGACACAAAGTAACATGCGAGCATTGAGCAACACAAGAAGCGAGGCACGATATTCTACCGCGAAATTTTGTGGTTTTAGATACTGAAATGGAGTGAGATCTTATGTTTGAATATCGCGCCTTGCTTCTTGTATCGCCCGATTGTCGTGTGTTGCGGAATCTTGACCCTCGCCCGCTTGAGGCAAGATAATTCATATGACACTAACCGGATTCCCTACGATAATGATGGTAGAGCTGACTCAGTATTAGAATCTTGGTCTGTATAACCCGCAGGAAACAATGGAAGGTGGATGCCACTGGTGGGTCAGCATTGGACGCAGGAAACCATTAAATGTGGATGTTAGAGCTGGTTCTGCATAAGCCACCGGTAACCATCAAAAATTATGTCAGATCTGGGTCGGCATTGGCCTCTGGTAACTATCAAATAGGGACGTCAGAGCTAGGTCGCATAAGCCGCAGATAACCATCAAAGCTAGGTTCGAATCCTGGCGGAAGCTGTGTAAATTAGAAAATCCCGGCGGAAGCTGGGTTAATTAGAACTGATGTGGTCGCATGGTGACTTGCCAGCCAATTTGACTTAGGGACATCTTTAATGCCCACAGTACCTCCTGAATTCCTTTGCCTGGCACAGATGGCATGAAAAATACGTATCTCATAAGTCAAATTGGCTTGGCCTAAAAAATCAAACAGAACTGTTTGATGATGTACGTATTGTTGAATCGATTTTAGTGATGAGTTGCCGCCGTCTGTTTGTAAACAAGACTTTATGAACGTTAATTATACACAAACATCATCAGTCAATAGCATCGGGATCTTCTCTATACAAATATACTGAAGAGCTTCTGATAGCATCGTGTAGATAGTGTATTAAAATCGTGTAATGGACCTACACAGTAGTTCCTCCCGAATCCCTGCCCATATTGACGGGCGCCTGGTAGATATGGGCCTACGATAACAATTCTTTAACTAGTTGTTAATTAACCCAGCTTCCGCCGGGAATCGAACCTAGCTCTGACCGAAGGCGGACGTTCTAACCACTCGGCCACAGTCACGGACAGTATTTATATCCATTGTTATCTGTAATTTGATGTTCTGAAGTCAATTGCTTTCATTCTTAAGACCAACGGGTGTATTTATTTAATCAAGATATTGACAACAGTGCGTTTAAATTAGCGATATTCTATTACTGAAGAACGAATCTAATGAATGACGATTGATAAAAGTTGTATATTTTCGAATACACATAACGGACAACTATTTAAAAGGGGAAAAAACACAAATTCCCTTTTTGGGTGCCCAAAATGAGCAAATCAGGGTCGCAAATGTCGACCTAAATTGTAAAAAAAATCAAAAGAGGTCAACAAATGTTAACCTCAAAAGTAAATAAAATAAATACAGGTTGAAATTTTCATACTTTATTTGGCAAATATCATACAGAAATGTTTGGACGTCCAAACAATTTGATCAAATATACTATCAATGAAGAATCTTTATTTTGAAAAGCAAAATGTTTGGACGTCCAAACATTTTGCTATACTGGCAAAAGTAACCGGTATACACTAATGGAACATAATTGTTTGGACGTCCAAACATTTTGTTTTTCAGAGTGTGCTGTTTTTGCGAAACAATGTATTTGATAGGAGACAATAATTGACCAAAATGTTTGGACGTCCAAACAATTTTGTTTCCAGAGTTTGTCAAATGTTGTTCAAATACCTCAAAATGTGTATATTCTGGAAAGAAAAATGTTTGGACGTCCAAACATTTTGACGAAATATAAGTAAAAAATGAAAAATATACATATTGAAACAGTTTGATAAAACTTAATATAGAATCTAAGATACACAAAATGTGTACACTGGGAGACAAATTGTTTGGACGTCCAAACATTTTTTTTTCAGATTAAGTTAGACTATGCACATTTTAGAACAGAAATGTTTGGACGTCCAAACAATTTTGTTTCTAGAGTATGCAGATTGCGAGCATATTTTTTTCAGATGTTTGGACGTTCAAATAAACTCAAAACGTGTCTATTCTGAAAAAAAAAATGTTTGGACGTCCAAACATTTTGGCAAAAAGTAGTAAAAAATGAAAATATACTCATTTTGAAACAGAAATGTTTGGTCATCCAAACATTTTGATAAAACTTAATATAGTATTTAAAGATACTCAATACATTTATACTGGGAGACAAATTGTTTGGACGTCCAAACATTTTTTTCAAATACACTCAGAGTATGCACATTTTGAACAGAAATGTTTGGACGTCCAAACAATTTGGTTTTCAGATTATGCACACTTTTGTATTACATTGACAAAAATGTTTGGACCTCCAAACAATTTGATAAAAATATATAACGTATATACAATAATGAAAAATTATATCAAATATACTCAAAATGTGTACAAACGGACTCTGGAAACAGAATTGTTTGGACGTCCAAACATTTTGGCAAAAAATAATAAAAAATGAAAATATACACATTTTGAAACAGAAATGTTTGGACGTCCAAACATTTTGATATAGAATCAAAGATACTCAATACATTTACACTGGGAGACAAATTGTTTGGACGTCCAAACAATTTGGTTTTCAGATTATGCACCCTTTTTTTATTACATTGACCAAAATGTTTGGACGTCCAAACAATTTGGTTTTCTAGATTGTACATATTATGCATAAAATAGATATTAATTATTAATATAACTCAAAATGTGTACATTCCGAGAAGAAAAATGTTTGGACGTCCAAACATTTTGATAAAACTAACTAAATATAGTATACAATAATGTAAATTGGAACAAAGAGACTGATCACTCTGAAAAAAAGAATTGTTTGGATGTCCAAATTTTTTTCAAAAATACTTAAACTGCACATATTGGAGCAGAAATGTTTGGACGTCCAAACATTTTGGTTTTCAGAGTACGCACACTTTTTTGTAAATGTATTTGATTAAAATAGTCAAAATGTTTGGACGTCCAAACATTTTGATAAAACTAACTAAATATAGTATACAATAATGTAAATTGGAACAAAGAGACTGATCACTCTGAAAAAAAGAATTGTTTGGATGTCCAAATTTTTTTCAAAAATACTTAAACTGCACATATTGGAGCAGAAATGTTTGGACGTCCAAACATTTTGGTTTTCAGAGTACGCACACTTTTTTATAAATGTATTTGATTAAAATAGTCAAAATGTTTGGACGTCCAAACAATTTTGTTTCCAGAGTGAAAATATTTTGCTTATAATTGATTTGAAATGATTGCTTGTCCAATATTTTATTCAATTTAAATCAAAACATGTACATTCTAAAAAGAAAAATGTTTGGATGTTCAAACATTTTGATTAGATTTTTTTTAATAAAAGGGTCTATATTTTGAAAAAGAATGTAAGGACGTCCAAACATTTTTGAAAAGGGGGCATAATTCTGCAAATAATTAGATCTCAGTTATTGGACATGTCCCCATATGCTGAGATATCACATTGAACAAGGGTGTGTAGTTTCAAGTCATTCCCAAACAGCAAAATCTTAACCTCGATATTTTAAGCCCTAAAAGGGGCATAATTCTGCAAATACACAAATCACAGTTATGGGACCTGTCCCTGTATTCTTAGATATGCACACTAAACAAGTATGTCATGTGTCCAACTATTCCATCCAGTGGTTACACCGGTACCAGCTTACACACAAAATCATAAAGTTAATAATCGAAGTCCAAAAAGGGGCATAATTCTGCAAAAAAAAGAAATCACAGTTATGGGAGCTGTCCCTATATGCTTAGATATTCACAGAGAGCAATTGTGTTAAGTGTCAAACCAATCCCTCCAGTGGTTTCACCGATACCAGCTTATACACAAAATTAAAACAATACTCTTAGTCCAAAAAAGGACATAATTCTGAAAATAAAATAATTCACAGTTATGGGACATGTCCCTTCATGTTTAGATATTCACAGTGAACAAGTTTGTGAAGTTTCAAAATATTCTTTCCAGTGGTAACACAGACACCAGCTTTTCTTAAGTTAACAACAATATACAAGTCCATAAAGGGGCATTATTCAGCAAATTATCAAATCACAGTTATGGGATCTGACCCTTTGCTAATGACCTGACCATATTGAACTAATATGAATCGATGATATACTTTACTAAGTACTGATAACTCAAAATAGTTTAGTCGAAATCCAACAAGCAAAAAGTCTGAACAAAATTTGTTGGTGTAAAAAACGAAGCGCAAACAGATGAATAGCTATAACAAAATTATAAAGAGTTTTACTGTGTAATATAAGTTTGTTTGTTAAAACCATAGGGGGAAATTCCATTACAAGAACCATCACAGACTGGTGATGCTCCCCGTGGGGTGTTTTTTTGTCACCAAGAAATATAAAGGGGAATAACTCCAAAAATGAAGAGTTATGGCTCTTGTGCACGGCACTTCCCCTCAATAAGATTTAGACACCTATGAAGTTCAAATTGATACCTGTTATACTGTATGTGTTATTGCCCGGACAAGAATTAAGTATGAAAAAATACTAAGGGAAATAACTCCAAAAATATGCAATGAAGAGTCATGGTTCTTGCAAACTGCACTTCCTCTTATCCATGTATTCACATATATGAAGTTTCAAATTGATATGTCTTATAAACTGTTCAAATATGGCCCGGACAAAAGTGTGACGGACGAATGGAAGGACAGCGAAGATTAACTAACCTACATGCATGGATAATATGCATAACCATGCTTAGTAGTGATATTGTTACAATATTTTGTTAAAAAAAATAAATGGTTACTGAGAATGAGCAGACATAACCATGGGTGTTAACAAGACTGTGTTCAGTAAACGCTTATAAATGCTCTGGTGCAAGCCTTGTACATTAGAACTAGCTAAGTGAACCAGACAGGGGACATAATTCTGTAGAAATATTGGTTGGTGATACATGGCATTGACAATGTAAGGTATGTTTTATGGTTAACAAGTATGTCGAGATTGGAAACAATGCCTTGATTCAGTTTGAAAGTATTTGAGTTCCAGAAATTTTTTCTAGGATTAGACTTAGTGACATTTTTTACCCGACATGACCCAAATTAAAACTTAGTTTTCATGAAAAGCTAGTTTTTGACCCAACATGACCCAGTTTTGAACCAGGCCTAGATTTCACGGAAATAAAAATTCTGACAAAGTTGCAGGAATATTGGATGAAAACGGTTGCCTCTAGAGTGCAACAAAGCAAATAGTTGACAAACGAAGAGTGATCACAGAAGCTTACCTTGTCAGTATATGACAGGTGAGCTAAAAACAAGACACAGTTAAATAGGGGTATAACACAAAATGACTGTTGTTCAAGTGCCAAAAAGAATTCTACTGAATAAACTAAAGGTCTGTACAGCAAAATAAATGTTCAACATTAATCATGCCACAGTCAAATCTGTGGCTTCTCTCCTTGTCATGTCATAGTGAATACTGTGGCTTCTCTCCTTATCATGTCATAGTGAAAACTGTAGTTTCTGTCCACTTTATCCATTTAAACACACAAATTAAATTCCTATGCTAACTACTAAGTTTGTATCACTGTAGATTCTTATTTTTACATCCTTTGGTGTAGTGCCATCTGTGGATACAACATGGTCCACTGAAAGTAAACAATTTATATAAGTAAATAAATAACTGAAAGTCATAATCTATTTTTAGGGAAAAAATAAAATAGAAAAAATTGCATCTGGGATAAATACAGAATGACAAACATGAATAAACAGTCCTTGATTCATATTTTTAAACAGTGCCCTTTGACCCATATATGATATTGTTAACTGTTGGTAGTAAGCAAGTACTGCAAAATCACATATTTTTGTGGGCAAACTAAGCCTGGATTTCATAGAGGCAATCTTCCTAATCAACTATCAAAAGGATGCAGTAAAAAATTTGACCTCTAGAGTGTTAACAAGTTTTCTGCGATTTGTCCTAGTATCCTAGTTTTTTAACCCAGATGACCCAGTTACAAACTTGACCTTTAATTCATATAGAGACAAACATTATGACCAAGTTTCAAAGGATTAAGTGAAAATTGTTATATCTAGAGTGTTAACAGTCCAATTGTTGATGCTGACAACGGACAAATGGGGGCGATCACAGGACAAATGGGGGTGATCACAATAGCTTCCGTGAGCTAGCGAAGAGGGCTCAAAATGCCATAGGTCGCTCACCATTTCCACATTGGTCTAGGTATCAAATTTCAATACAACCTATATTCTGACCATATTTCATTAAGGTTACAAACCACTAAATGCCTCCGCGAACCAAAATAGGATACACTCAAATAATCCCTAAATAAACTTGTGATTGTGTTTAAATGGTAGTATGCTTTGACAAGGTGGAACTGGAATCATCTGATTGGGTTTACAGGCATTGTATACATGTATGTGATGTATTGAAACTGTTTTATTTTACATATTTTGAGATTTTGGCCAAAATACCAAAGCGAAAGTAGGATAGGGTAAAACCCGGATTTGGTCGGTCCGCGTGCCTGTAAAAATATGTTCACCGCGTTGGATGGACAAAATTTTTCTTATATGATACGTCACCCGGTTTTTTTTGTATTTTCTTAAAGCTGGTAGCCCCTTCTTTTCATTGATATATGTCTGCCACCTGGCCATAGACTTTAACATGTATCAACCTGGGACTGACTATTGTAACTTTACATTGAGCTAAAGAACACATTTATTTAGTGGTTTGTGACCTTAAGATTGGATCAAAACGGCGACCTCTAGAGTTCACACAAAGTTTTTCTAAGATTTGAACTAGTGACCTAGTATTTGATCCCACATGACCCAGTTTCGAACTTTGCCTAGATTTCATGGAGAACAACAGTCTGGCTAAGTTTCATGAAGATTGGATCAAAAAGGTGACCTCTGGAATGTACACAAGGTTTTTTTTAAGATTTCACCTAGTGACCTAGTTTTTGACCCCCCACATGACCAATTTTCGAACTTGGCCTATATTTTACGAAGAACAACAACCTGACCAAGTTTCATGAAGATTGGATCAAAATGGTGACATCTAGAGTAAATACAAGGTTTTTCTAAGATTTGACCTAGTGACCTAGTTTTTGACCACACATGACCCAGTTTCAAACTTGGCCTAGATTTCATGCAAGCAACAGTCTGACTCAGTTCCATGAAGATTGGATCAAAACAGTGACCTCTGGAATGTACACAAGGTTTTTTTAAGATTTGACCTAGTGACCTAGTTTTTGACCCCACATGACCAAGTTTTGAACTTGGCCTAAATTTCGTAGAGAATAACGTTCTGACCAAGTGTCAGGAAGATTAAATCACAACTATTGCCTCTAGAGTGAACACGACGATGAACGGACGGAATGATGAACGAAGAGTTATCACAAAATTCACTATGTCACAATACAAATTTCGTACCTAATACTTACTTCTTCATATTTGCAGATCTTCTAGTGTAACCACCATTGTCAATACACTGGTTCTTTGATCTGCAAAAAGGATTGTAATGGTAAGGCCATTGTAATTTAGACATAGCAGCAGTGTAAGACTTGTCATTTGCAAAATATGTATTTCTTGATTTACAGTAATAGTCAAATGAACCAACAATCTGTGACTTGAAAGTTAATGTAGAGCAGACTATCATAAAATAGTAAATACAATATTAAAATTTTAATGTTTTAAAGCATTAAATAATGAACATAACATTTTGTTGCTGTAGTATTCACTGTGACCTATATTTCCCGAAACTTCATAAAATTAAATATTAAAAAGACAGGCAGACATTGGGACATTATAAGTCCACATCTCAAATTTGAAGGATTTTTATTGTTCCTTTATATTTGTGTAATCAATAGATTCAAAGCCCCTTGATATGATAGAATTTACATACATGTAATGTCCATAAAACTGTACAGTACACCATGTTAATTACCTCATTTATCTATACAAGAGAAAGCAGACATCCCATTTGAGTTTAAGGTCCGGTACACCTTTGCCGACAGTGATCTTGACTGAACAATAACCTAACTTAGGATTCACTCCATTATCACAAGTATGTCCATGATTGAGGAATTGACTCACATTAGCTGGCGTCAGACGCTGTGTTTCAAAACCAAAGAAATGAAAGTGCCTGAAAAAATACACAAGCTATTTTAATTTATCATCATAAAATAAGGTGCAATAATATCCTAGCACTCTATGACTTTGCAAAAAAGGATCTCGGCAATAGAGCTTACTTCTTACTATTGTCAATGGCATTGATTTTCAGATTATGTCAGAATGAAGTCACTCGAAATGTTGTGTCGTTTACTTTGGTTGTCTCGATATTTTGTCCATACCGGACCAGTATATGATGAACTGTTAGAATGCTGCACAAAACTGTTGACAGTGGTCACCTACCACTGAACGTCATGCAGGACAACCAACCATATTGACGTTTGGAAGTTTTTAAATGAGCACCCTGTGCACTTAAAATAATGTAGAACAACCCATCCAGCATTGTTACTGTAACTACAATGACCTGCACATGACATGCATGTCTGATTGACACAGGGGCTGAAAACACGTCACACATACAGTGTAAATGCAAAATTAACATGCATATCATTTGATATGCTCTCTTTACATGTCATAAAAATTTCTGACTGTTCTGGTAAATTGCAATTAAAATACACTGACTAAACTTTTGTTTTGAGTATATATTTCAAAGTTAATCAAGTGTTCGTTACTGAAGCAAAGCTCTATTTAGTGCTTTTCAAGGGAGGTAACCAATGCCTTCTTAGTTCTATATCTAATTGAATGGGAGGTTACTGAATGAAGGCACTTGGTAGCACTTTGCTTAGACAACACCATACATATGATATCGCTTTGTTAGGGAAAATTAAATGTTTTTACCTTCATTTGTGGAACGTAAAATATCATATTTAATTGCCCAATTACGTCCAGCATCACCATCTTCAGCAAATATAAACCATATATCCGCTCCAGGTCCTTGGGTAACAATTATAGTAAAGTCATTTATAAACCATTTCTTTGAGCATGGAAATATGTGTATACCATTGACGTCTTGAATAACAATTTCAACCTGAAAAATCACAAAGAATAGCCATTTATGATCAACACAAACTGTCATTTTCATTTTTGTCACTCAACACAAACCTTTCATTATAAACATAAACTGTATTATGGACAAGAACTGCCATTTTCAATGCAAATAGTTACTTTCAATGTGCACCATTATTATCAATACAACATTGGGGTTTTCACATGTTGTTCTTTATTCAGTTCAATAACATTGAATAGATCCTCAATTTATTTGAGAGTATGATCTACAAGTGGTCAAATGAACTGGTGGTCAAAGTGGTCGATTGGATTGGTCTATTCAATTTCAATGTGAAAAAAAAATCTAAAACACAATTATTCTTTAATAACTAAATTTTGATTTAAACATATAGATCAAATACACTTGTTACAAATCTTATTAAAATATTTAGTAATAATTAATATATTAATTTCAATTTAAAATGAAAGTTATAATGTTATAGTTATACTAGAAAGTGCATGAGAGAGACTGTTATAAATAATTAATATTGATAATCATTTAGGCTTGTATAAATTGGCTTAAACTAATTTAGCACATTGTTAAATCAGGTCAACTAAGTGTGAAGTGTGAAACTGACAACTAACAGATTATGCAATATTGTGTCATATTCTTGCAGTTAACAAAGGATTAGTCTTGGGGAGTGTTTACATAACTGGACATAACCCTAGTACCCTACAATACAAAATAAAGATGTTCTATGGACAATTTTCTACACAAAGTGCATGAGTTTCAAGCGTCCCTTTGAAGAGAACTTGCATGGAAAAATAGAATCTAAAACAAATAATAAGTTGATAACCGTCCTGTCTGTTACTCAATCGACCGTCTGTTATGCCAACACTGTTAAAAATACATAGGTACTCAATCCAAGACAGTATAAAATGACCTATAATTTGTAGTAAATTGAACCCTAGGTTTGGCACATGGCAAGGACAGCTGTAATATGATACATTTGTATATGCAATGGCTTTAAGATATATAAGATCCACAATTGCCTTTATGCAATGGACTGTATATGTTGAAGTGAACTTACTTCAGAGATAAGTGTGTGGCATGAGATTCAATATGAATCACTAAATGGTCTGTCTAAATCACAACAGTTGAACATCTAGACTTGCTCTGTTAAGACTTGCAGAGTGAGGTACTGAAATATAAAATACAATGCAGTTGTAATCACATGAATCATAGCTTTTATACTTCTATATATAGATGTACTCTTCTTTATAGTTATACTCATAGTCAGGAATATTATACTTTCAATTATCATATATTACTATGCTTACATTTAACATTTTAACACGGTTTCCCCTAGCCATGAGCGTGCTTAAAAGGGTAAGTATCCGTGCATGACAAAACTATTTTCATTCTTTTAACACAATCTACAGTGGCATCCTATCCGGAAGAGAACAGTCTGAGAGGGGGCAGAGACTCTGGAGTTGGCACTGAAAGGACTCTCCTGGCGAAGATTTTTTCAGTACAGTACACTTAAATTAAAATTGTCATGAACTTGAACCATTAAGAACATACCAGAACATACAAGATCATCCCTGGGCGGCACATTATACGCCCAAAACAAAAACAATGACTCAACAGCTGAACACCGAATAGCAGTGGAAAACTTCAAAGTCCCCCTGTGACCTTGGCAAAGGAACCTGAATCAAGTGCATTACACATTGTCTAGCTCTGGTAATTGTCTCTGCCAGGTTATTTTAAAATCCTACTGCAAGTAAGGACGATACAACCTGGACAATGAATATCAGTGCAAAACTTCAAAGTCTGCCTGTAACCTTAACCTTTGACCTACGGACCTAGATTATGTGCATAACACATCGTTGCCCAGTGGGTATCATTTATGCCATGTAATTTTAAAATCCTATCGCAAGTTAGGAAGATACACCCAGGACACAGAAGAGCCATGCAAAGTCTTCCAGTGACCTTAACCTTTGACCTACAGACCTGGATTATGTGCATAACACATCGTTGCCCAGTGGGTATCATTTCTGCCAAGTTATTTTAAAATCTTACTGTTAGTAAGGAAGATACAACCCGGACACAGAATAAGAGTGCAAAATTTCAAAGCCCCCCTGTGACCTTGACCTTTCACCAAGGGACCTGGGTCATTTGCATGACACATTGTCTCCATGTGGTAATCATTTGTGCCAATTTATTTTAAAATCCTATATCAAGTGAGGAAGATACAGTCCTGACATGGAATTTGCTAACATTAATGGACGATGGAGACCCGAACATTATACGACCGCTTCGGGCGAATAAAAATGACTAAAATATATCTGTAACTGAACAACTTATTGAATTAGATCTAATAAGAAAATTGATTAATTATTAATAAATTTATTCATTTGATATTGTAAGAGAGTTATAAGACTAATATTAGATTTAAAAAAAACAAGAGGGCCATATTAGATTTAAAAAAAACAAGAGGGCCATGATGGCCCTATAATCGGTCACATGATTATAAGTGAAGCCCTGCATAGTTTTCACCAAACGGAATAATTTGGGAACAATCTTGGTAGAAAAAGTATATGTAAAATTGGTGAACAATCTTGGTAGGGGACCACTAGATTAAGCTAAATACTAAATATCAAAGCTCTAGGCATTGTAGTTTTAGACAAGAAGATTTTTATATTTTTAAGTCTATGTAAATCGGTGACCCCCAGTGCAGGGCCAATTTTGACCCTAGAGGCAAAATTTGAGCAATCTTGGTAGGGGACCACTAGATGATGCTAAATACCAAATATCAAAGCTCTAGGCGTTGTACTTTTAGACAAGAAGATTTTTGTATGTTTTCCCTATACAAGCCTATGTAAATAGGTGACCCCCGGGGCAGGCCAGTTTTTACCCCAGGGGCATAATTTGGGCAATCTTGGTGACCACTAGATGATGCTACAAACCAAATACAGAAGCTCTAGGCATTGTAGTTTTAAACAAGAATATTTTTGTATGTTTTCCCTATATAAGTCTATGTAAAATGGTGACCCCGGGGCGGGGCCAATTTTGACTCCAGGGCCATAATTTGAGCAATTACTTAATCCCCATAATGCCACCTACAATCTGGCAAAATTCCTCAAAATTGGCCAAACAGTTTGAGAGGAGATTTTGTTTGAAAGTGTGGACGTACAGACGGACGACGGAAGGTGAGTGATCACAATAACTCACCTTGAGTGAGCTAACAAAAAAACTATTTCGGAAAGTTGTTACACACTCAAACCAGATGGAAACTAAAAGTCAATAATTATATTTAAGTATCCAAATTCAACAAACACATAATATAACACTTTAATAACTATTTAATGACATTTTTTTAGGGTACCTGCATACAGTAGCACATTATTGATAATCAGTAGCTTTAGGGGCCTATTGTTAATTACATTGACAAGTTACTGGTGTTTTATGACCCTAGATAATCACTGATAGTGATCTCATGCTGGCACAATGTTGGTAACATACTGTTCCATCTATAAAGTACTGGACCAGAAATTCAGGTAAAATTCTAGGTCTTGGACTAATTGCTAATTGTGATATTTTCAATAATCATATCTATACAAGACTCTAAAATATTAGTCCAATCAATCAATATGGAACTCCTCCCATAATTCACAGAACCATGCTGTCAGAGATAATAAGCCCCTCCCATTGGTTAACTAGTGTCACTGTGTGGAATTATCTTCACATGTTTTAATTAACTCCTCCCAGTCATGGCGAAAGCCGTCGGACCATCGGACATGGCCGACGAGTGTCCGTTTCGGGCCGACGAAACTCTGCAATTCGTCAGTCCAGAATGTCCGACACAGAGAAATCCAAAATTTAGTGGCCGAAACTGTGTTCATTCTCCTCGTACAAGTAATTCTCACGCGTAGTTTTTCTTACGCGCATTTTACCGGTGTCGATATAAACATTCACCACTAACGAAAGGTGTCTCGAAGGTCGTTTATCATTTAGTATTTACAAAACACCGTAAACCAGAGTATGTGAGAAAAGCAAGGGGTCCTCAGTCAGAGTCATCAGATCAATCAGTGACTGACATTGTAACAGTTGAAACTAGTGAATCTACGGGACCAGGTGTTGATGACATTGATGATGATGATGATGAACTCGACACTCTGGATGAACTTCTTAGTGGAAAAGATTGTGATGATGATTTTTATGATGATTTTATGTCAGAAGAAAACACGTTTGCCAGCATTTTGTCATACATGCGTGGCGATGAATAAAAATGCTTCATACTAGTAGTTTATCAAATTGTGTTGCTATGTTGTGTCCAAAAGGCTAATTAGCTGTCTTAAATGAAAAAAATGTTTAAAACCCATCGTAACGACACTAAAACCATCCTTTCATCATTTTTGTTACAGTTTTTTTCGGTCTGATGGATTCTCCGTCAGACCGAATGTCCTACTGAGACCAAAATCCTTTCGCCATGACTGTCCTCCTTATTAGGTCATATTGCACAATCCTAGCTCAAATCCTTACAGGGATCTATGTTTTTATGAGAAATTGAAAAGTATTGTTGCAAAACTACAGGGGGGGGGGGGCAAAAATGGATAATAAAACTCCTTGACTTGAAAGAAAAATATATTGGTATATTTTTAATTATTGGTTTTGGGGACAGTAGCTGCATAATAAGGGGTCAAACTGTGATGACAGCTGTCTATGTTTTTACAAGGAATTGATTATGAACTTACTGAAGCTGCAGGAGGCAGGATATAGAGTATTAAACTGCCTAGACTTGAAAGTGGTTGTATATTGGATCATCACTAATTAGATTTTTGTAACAGTAGCTGTATGCAATAAATGATTTGTATTGTATTCAATTTAATTGTATAATTAGGGGCCATGTAGAGAAATTACAAACTTGGATCAAAAAAGGGGATTTTAATTTGAAGTAAATAAAATAGGTTTAAGTTAAATAAAAATAGATATTATAAAAATAACTTTTTACACTGGTGCATACTTATAATCTGAGAAATACATTCTACTTAATAAAGGGCGAGATAAGAAATAATGTATTGGAACTTAAGTGTATAGAGCTATATTCTAACAGTCATTTAATGTCAAAAAAATTGCTTGCATTGTTTTTAGTATGATACTGGAAGTTGACTGTACCATTTTTATAAGTAAACAGTATATTGTAAGTAAAAAAACATTCCATGATGAAATAGTACAAGCCTTTAATAATTTCTTTACAAAATAAAGGGAAATTTTAGTTATGAATTGCTATTCACCAATTAATTTAAGTCAATATTGAATTTCCTCTAAAATTCAGTTTTAAAAAAATATATTGCTAGAATTTCACAATTTTAAGAAAAATCGCGCTTGTCTTTCACAAATCAGAAAGGCTAGGGCCTCTTCACAATTTTGGGAAAAAGCCCTGCCAGAGAAAAAGTATATAAAATTTTCAATAACAATTGCTGAAAGATTATAAGGCAACATTTTACTTTTATTTTTATTGTTTAAAACCACAGGTAACTGTGTCATTGATGTTGAAAATATATTTTTTTTTAAATGTCCATTTTTAAGAAATTAACAAACCGGTCACTTTGATGTATTTTGTTTTTCATAAAAAAGGCCTTACATAAATGTATATCAATCATCTTTGAAAGGCTGTGGGCTTACACAAACAATTTTATGTGACAAATGTCACTTCTGTTCATACCGGTATTATAAAATCTATTTTAGTGGGAATTATATCCACCCTGTGAAATATAGGATGGGAATTTTGCCACCCAGTAAAATTTACAATGGCCCAATGAGCAGTGGGTATTATGTCCATTCATGATTGGGGATTTTGTCCTACAATTTTTACCTACCGGTATTTGATCAATTAGCTAGTAAATGAAGGGTCTTTTGTATCGTATATAGCAGTTACCATTGAAAGCAAATAGTAAGTAACTCGCTTGCTATCTTACAAATGCAAATTTTACTTAATGTGCCTGATATATATGAGCATTTGGCATGCAAGTAGTTTTATCAATGCTTTCTATAGATCAATGTAATTAGTTTATCATCATCGGAAAATATCGATTGTCAATTCTTGTTTTTGATACCTTGAAATTCTGGCTACTTTTAAATTAGAACAAATATACCTATATATAAAGGAATACATTTTACAAATTTTGAAAAAGGTTTGTTTAAGTTTTAGTCTCTATCAAATTCAATGATATAGTTACCTAAGGTTAAAACAAGTACACGCAAAATATATATAATTTTTATATGTACATCTAAATTGCACTATGCAGTCAATTGAAATCCTGTCCTTCAACCCTGTGGAAAAGCAGGGATTTGATTTGTGCTTTTGACCTTAATCAGAGAAATATTATATTATTTATAGTCCCTGCTATATTTGGCAGACAACTTTTTAGCCCAACTCTCTACCGGTATTTAAAGCGGAAACATCTGATCATAAAGGTAAAAACGCTAGAATATCCCCCACCTTTCCTCGGGGTGTGGGTTAATTGTCTGCCCTGGGCTTTATATTTGAAGTGACAGTGATCGCAAATCACACACTAAACTTCAAGGTTCTCATCTGGCTTTAGCTTGGCAAATTTAACACTACCCTGACCTTTTTAAAGGGACTAAACTCCATTTCGATGATAAAACATGTTTTATAGACATTTTGATCATAAAACTATACGAAATACATAAAGTATACTTGCAACTTACATTACGATCAACGGCGCTATTGATGAAAACTGTCAAACATGTTTTACTGTCTGTTACGGCTTTTCTAGGCTTTATAAATTATACACTCCCAATGTTAAATAATTATTTTGTCACTTACAGCGTTAGTAACGCAATAGATTAAAGGGGTTGAAAAGGTAATAAACCAAGGTTATCGATTATTTTTCTTCTAGATGAATACGTCCAGATTCTTATATAATTATTTTTAAATTTGCAATTTACCAACTGGAGTTGAGTCCCTTTAATTAGCATAATTTATTCATCAGTCAATATGTTGTCTCACCAATTGTATGTTTTCATAATTGCCGAGTATCACGATGATGCTCGAAATGAATTATAAACACAAATCTGAAGTACTGATGTTGCACAATTTTCCTGCAAGCGGAAAGTGATATATTCAAACTTCAAATTAAGAACCTTGTATATGATATATCTATAATCAATTATATTCACACATGTATTAAGATCAGGTTCAGCAGCTATAACCATGAACAACTATAATTCATTTAAGATCTACTGCAATTATTAGACACACATGCTGTCACCTGCAAGGAAGTAAGTTGAGACTTTATTTAATGAGGCTACACATTTGGTTACCCAATCTTAAGATGGCAAGTTCTGATTCTGATTCTAATTTAAAGTTCAAGCACAGTGAAAAGTTTAAGCATAAAATTGTTTGACTACCACAATTATTATGCACCAGTCTCTTGCATCCAGGGCCCCCACCTTCTTCTCCCAATACTGAACATGTCCCTCTCTGGATATTGTCATACAAAATATGTTGAAATTGATGGTAAGAATTTGAAGAAATGGGCCTGGATTTTACTTTTGGATTGTCAAAATCCTGCCCTTCCACGGCTCTGCGGGGGACAGCTGATGGTAAAACCTCCTGTATTTCCCAGCCCCCTGACAATTCCCCAGGGCATAAGTTTGCAAAAGTATCCTATGGTAAGTTAGGGAGCGATACAAATCCAGTGCCTACAAGGGATTGAACCCGGGACCTCTAGCACTGTAGGCCGACACTCAACCTGAGTCCTCATCGCTAAAGAGTTTTAAAAAATCAACAGCAAGCCGTCAGTTGGAAGTGGCCGATATGCCTTCAATCAAATTACATCGAACATCCACTCGACTTTAAATAGGGACTATGTGGACATAAAATCAGAAATTGTAAAAAAACAACTAGTGACGTCTAATCCCCGTCAATGCGCAGGAAGCTGGAAAGTAAAAACACGTCCCTCTCCCAAAAGAAATTAGACATTCTGAACTTCATAGATTATTCAGTCTAGAAGGTCCACCTACATTAAATTGCAGGCATAGATTGTACTGTAGATAGGGCCTACTAAAAACAGAAAAAAAACTTACCCCTGCTCAGCCTCGATTTTGACTTCTCAATCTCATCCAGCACCTTTTCGAATCAAGTGCATTTCTCCTCTCCATATTTAGCGAACTAAGTATAAAATTTGTAACCATGTTACCAGTACCTATTTCACAAAAAGGCCACGCATTTATCCCTAAATTATCGCTAGATCCAGATTAAGATTTCAATCTACCGATATATGCTGGACGAGTCCACTCCACAGTATTGCAGCGTACTGTATATACAAAACAAAGTTTAAATTTTTTAATAATAGTTGTTTACTCCATTTTTTACCTAAAATAATAATAATAATATGCGTGAAATGTTTATTTTATTGTTATATATATGTATACGTAAATTAAAATCGATTATGTATTAGATTTTCTACTTATAGCACATTGACATAATATCCTGATTGCCCGTGTAGTAAAATGGAAGAGTCCAAGATTTTAATTGGTTAACTGATTACACACGGTCGCTATACATAACCTTACGCCACGGGGTGGCGAAATTTCACTCGGTAGATAATTAGTTAGATGGTCATCATTATGTATTAGATACATCGGAGATTACACAACTAGTTCCTGGACGGAAAATACGCCGTTTGAATGAGAATGCTTACATTGAGGACTTTTGTTGGTAAGTTTTCTTTTCACTGAGTAACGTTACAGTAGATTATAAAATATTTTGTAGAATTAATTATCTTTGAACTAGACATGCTGGCTGCCTTCATATGGTATTCTCCAACGGAGAAGAATTTGTATCATTAACCACCCAGACAGTATATTACATGTACATGACTTAGTCAGGTAATATTGATGGATCTTGACATATAATATCTGAAGGTTTGTGAACATTTGTACACATATTTTGACCAGTGTGTATTCATAACTTGGTTTTAGTTAATATGCCAAATGCTGTACCCTCGGGCGTAATGTTACACTCAGAATGATGATTTTTTTTTATTTAACTAACTACAGATCTATCTGTGCCTAAACTTTTTAATATACACACTTCGATTTACATATATATTATGTGGTCCAGGTTTACCCCAAATTTTGAACGAGTATTCATAGGGGGATCCAAAGGCGGGGGGGGGGACGAAATACGCCCCCCATAAATCGCCAAATTTAAGGGTTTTTTTCTGTCTGAAGTAGTCTCATTATTTGAATTTTACCTTTAAATCTAGGTGCAAAAGAATAGAATGTGAAATTTTCATGCGAGCGAACGTGTTTTGCATGTAAGAAATTGCCAGATGAAATTTCAATATATATTGCTTTTCAGATTGAATCATTCATTTACATGTTAAACAGCTGGTTAAACCCCTTCCTCTTTACTTTAGATAAGATTTCAGAATTTGTGCAGTTGTGCAAACAAAAGTAAGATGATTTACAATTTATTATTGTAAAGACTTAAATTAGCCTGGTTTTGTATCTCCGACCACCCAGAATGCACTGGTCAGATTTATTCCTTGCTTTGAAAATTTTCCCGGGAGAGCATGCCCCTACTTTTGCAATACGGTTCTAAATACCATGTTTTGTCTAGCAAAAACTCGAAATATAACGGCAGTTAATTACTAATTATAGTTTATGCACAAATGATATTCCGCATAATTTAATAATTACGCGCAATAGTCACAGCATTTATCATATAAAGTGTCACCACTTCCAAAATGGCTTCCAAATGATGTATAAATTGCTACGTTTCAGGAGCATCTTGGGGCAAAGTGCCCCCTACCAGGGACCTCCCTTGACCCGTCAGGGACCTTGCGCCCCCTGGAGGCCTGGACCCCCAGCTGTTTTCTTACCCCCCCCCAATAGAAATTCTGGATCTGTCCATGGGTATTCATCATACATGAATATTTAATTATTTATTAAATTATGATGCGTTATATGGGTGTTAATCAATGAAAGTAAATCATATAATTTGAAGAGTGTGATTGAACTTTTGGAGGGCAGTGTATTTATGTAGTTTATACATAAACATTCATCATAGTAACGCTAATAACATTAAATGTCCCCACCCATCTCCCATCCCCATTGTTTGTCCCCCCTCCCCATACTAATTTAATAACATTGATAATCGAGAATAAGTGTACTATTACATAGTTACATAGTTACATAGTTCCTCTTCTGACAGTAGGTCTAGCTGATGACCTTTGACGTCAGTTCTTCTTCTTCCTCAACAGTCGTGTATAGGTGGTTGTGTGCCTTATTTATTGTAATACTGTCTTTATAATAGAACATTTTGTCTTGCTGTTTCCAAAATTTATCTAAATTCTTTTCAAAAGACCAAATTGTTTTACAGTCAACTGCTTTTTGAGGGAGAGAGTTCCAAGTGTCAATTACTCGATTTTTGAATGAATTTCGCCGAAGCTCAAGTCGAGAGCGTTCCTTAAAGATAGTTTTTGAATGTCCACGCGTACTTCCAGTATCCCTCATCTTGAAGAAATCTTCACACACCTCAGGGTCATACTTTTGATTAACAATCTTTAACACTTCAATCATATCTCCTCTACGTCTTCGGTAAGCTAATGTTGGTAATTTTAATTTCATAAGTCTTTCAGGGTAGCTCAGTTCTTTCATTCTACTATTAAACTAGTACTTAAGTAATGACTTTCAAATGACATTTTAACTGATATTTTTCAGGAGCTTCTGGGGGCCTTGCCCCCGGGACCCCCTACTAGGGCTTTACCCAAACCCACCAGGGGCCATGTGGCCCCATGGACCCCAGCTATTTTCTGACGCCCCCCCCCCTCCCCCAACAGGAAATCCTGGAACCGCCCATGCACATTTGAAATCTACATCATAAGGCGCTTCTTATGAGTCTATTTTCATGAAAATCGGAGCTTGCAATGTTGACCAAACTAAAGTTGAAAAAGCGTGTTTTACCATAGTTATGATAATATGCTAAGACTGATTGTCACATTTTTTCTTGTTGTCTCAAAATATTGATTTTGTAGTTATGACCTTCTCATTCTTAGTCAGCGACATGTAAAAATTGTATACTTTTTATTTAATGAAAAGAGGAAACTTTATAATCAATAAAATACAGCAACTTGAATGTTTATTTTTATGCATTTCTAGTTCTAGTGTGTACACATGTTATACTGTTGCATTTATATATTTTAACAATATTTCACTAAATACAATTTTTACTAAATCTATTTACATTTGGGAATAAAACAATAAATTGATACATTTATCTTAATATTTTAATAAAAACCAAAACATATGACACAAATTTTTATAGTGTGTAGTATACAGTAGCACATTAAATTACTGATATTTTGTAGATATGGCTACCTCCTGTTAATTACATTGTGTTTTATGACCCTAGATAAACACTGATAATGATCTCCTGCTGTTCCCCCTATAAAGTTCTGGTCCAGAAATATAGAAGGGAAAATTTAGGCCTGCATTTTGGCACTGGGCCAACCAAATTTGGTCATAGTTTTTTCAGCATGTGGTTACTGATTTTTAAGATATCTGACCATATTGTACCGTATTACATAATATCATGTAACATTGCACAGCATGTTAATTAGTTTACAAGAGGCCCTAGTATTAGATAATGAGACAACAATAGTACACTTTATGACAGGAAGTTATAAAATATGTGTAGGCCTAAAGTAAAAATAAATCGATATATAAGTTTTTGTAATATTTTATTGTGTATATACTATATGCAGCAGATTAAATATAAAGGGTAAACTTATCAATAAACCTTCGGCTATTCATGTATCATAATACATGACTTTGTGTGAAAAAAAAACTGAACCATCAAGATTGACATAATTTCGATTGTGTTGCTTGAAAACGTGTGATTAGACACAAATGCATGCAATTAATGCAAAATTATAAAAGTGTTAAAAAAATCTGAACATGTATAGTATAGCTATATAGCTGTATGCCTCATGATTAACATTTCTAAATATTGTATTCAATGAAATTAGTAAATTGCTATTATTCCTAAGATATAAAAATGTTATTTTTGATGTTGGTTATAGTGTTTTGAATTTAAAAAAAAAATATTAACTAGATCTATGAGTATTATGTTTATAAAAAAAATATAAAAAATATTTATAAAAAAGGTATATTCACAGACATACAATCGGAATTGATATTGTATATCTTTGGTATATTTGCTTATCTAGTATCTGCTTATTTGTATCTGGTTTGGGTGTGTATTTATTTAAATAACTCTTAGGTAATATTAATAATTAAAATAGTAGATATTTCGGCAAATAGTTTTTACACACTCAAACCAGATGGAAACAAAAATCAAAGAAATATATATAATTATACAAATTAAACAAACACACAATGTAACACATATTTTCAAGGGTACTACATACAGTAGCACATTATTGATTATCATTAGCTATATGGGCCTCTAATCCCTTACACTGACCAGTTACAGTGTTTTATGACCCCAGATAATCACTGATAGTGATCTCATGCTGGCACAATGCTGGCATCATGCTGATCCCTCTATAAAGTTCTGGACCAGAAACAAAGAAGGGAGAATGTAGGGCTTTAATAGTAATGCCACATGAAATTGCTTACTGTAATAATAATCACTAGTCTTGGTCAAAACTCATTAATATATCTAATTCTGTGGTTTAAAATCATGATAATTATGTTTGATTGACATATCCTTTATTCGAATAAATGTATTTGATGTATCTAAAATAATGTATTAAATTTAATTACACACGCTTGAGTTATAATTATGTGTTTAAAAATGAAGAGAACAAGACAATATGTGAATGTGTAATTTTTTTTTATGTCCGTCCCATATAAATGAAACCTCTACAGGTCCCCAATTTTCAGAATCATATTTATAAATGATGAAAGTTTGTTTCCATGATAAAATTATTGATTTGATTTGTATAACTTTGATACCTGGTATTCTATTATTTCTCATAGGGGTGTCCATCGGTCCTATAATTTGTGAAAGACAACAGTCTTTTCAAAATTCTTAAGAAAATGGGGAAACTGAAACTGGATTTACATGATGATAAATCTAAACAAATAGCCTATTTGATTGATGTTTGTGATATTTTTTTAAAACTACTTAGTACACAGAGAATAATTAAGATGGTTCAATTATGAAACAAACAAGTCTCTTTAAAAAATATCTCCTCTAGATTTAATGTCCGTTCCTTTACCTGACTAGCCATATAATATATGCTAAATTTTACAAAAACTGAGGGAAAGACTTTTTTAAACTATGCAAATCATAAAATAGAATCATGTACCTTGAGATTGAGAATCATGTACCTCGATTACTACAAAATATTTATTACATAAATCTTTACCCTTGATGCTTAGTTTAACACAATTTGCCCATTTACTGTGCACCAGACATTATCAACTCTCGGTCCCGGTAGAATAGACTTAGGTCCAGTTCCAAGACCCAGGAATTTATAGGTAGGATTGTGTCTTGTTTAGGAGACTGTTCAGTGATGATTTATGTTTCAAATAATCTTTCAGGTCTACCGACACCAGAACTTGTAGGTAGCTGAGCTACATTAAAATGTTAGTAATAGAAGAGATGGATGCTGGTGATAATGCTATTGTGCATATTGAACTACTAACAGGTAAATTGTTGTTTGTTTCATGCATTTTCAGTCTTCAGACTACTAAGCTTTTTTCAAGATATTTCCTAGACTAGTATCTGGTACCACATCTAGTGACCTTTCAATCTTAAGAAAAGGCTAAAATGATGTGTAGTAGATGCAAGTGCTTCATACTATATAATACACATTATTCTATGTGCTATAAACATTCATTTATGATTGACCTACAAGTCATAGTCATAGCATTGACCATGTTGACTATATAAATCTTGAAAATATAACACTTTATCTTAACCTTCGATCCTTTGGGCATAGCAGTAACCTATATTGCCAGGCTTATGCTTGGGTCACAAATCCAATATGTCATGTTGCAGCTCAATGTTCAGCCACATCTGTGAATTATAGAGCTTGGGGCCTTTCCGAGAGCCGACTTGCCTGCCTGTTGATAGACTTCCTGATAGCTTAGGCCTCAGTCTGGTGCAATTCACTTTTCTGTCAGACCACCTGCCAGATGATTTGTTATCATCAGGGTACGTTTTTGTCTTGGTAGTTGCCGCGTGTCTTTTGTAATCTTGACATATTTTGATTGGTCGATAGTTTGGAAGCCAATCCTAAAGCAGAAAAGATTTTTCTTATTCTAACTTGCATTCTTCTACTCCTGTTCTGAAGAGTCTCGATAATTTTTCGAAGGAAAATGTGGATAAAATTAATTGAATTATCCGTAAATCAGACCTTCTTTAGCTCACCTGTCACATAGTGACAAGGTGAGTATTTGTGATCACTCTTCGTCCGTCGTCTGTCTGTCATCAATGGCTTGTGTTCACTCTAGAGGCAACAGTTTTGATTCAATCTTCATAAAACTTGTTCAGAATGTTGTTCTCCATAAAATCTAGGCCTAGTTCGAAACTAGGTCATGTGGGCTCAAAAACTAGGCAACTAGGTCAAATCTTAGAAAAACATAGTGTTCACTATAGATGTCACGAATTTGATCAAATCTTCATGAAACTTGGTGAGGATGTTGTTCTCCATGAAATTTAGGCCAAGTTCAAAACTGGGTCATGAGGGATCAAAAACTTGGTCACTAGGTCAAATCTTAGATAAACCTTGTGTACACTCCCAAAGGTCATCGTTTTCATCCAATCTTCATGAAACTTGGTCAGGATTTTTTTCTCCATGAAATCAAGGCCAAGTTGAAACTGGGTCATGAGGGGTCAAAAACTAGGTCAATAGGTCAAATCTTAGAAAAACCTTGTGTACACTCCAGAGGTTACAGTTTGATCCAATATTCATGATACTTGCTCAGAATGTTGTTTTCCATAAAATCTTAGAAAAACCTTGTGTACAGAGTACATTCCAGAGGTCGCCGTATTGATACAATCTTAATGAAATATGGTCAGAATGTAAGTTTTATTGATACCAATGTGCAACAGGTGAGCGACTTTGGGCCCTCTTGTTTTAACAAAAGGGGAAGGGGTCTTTTCTTTAATTTAGGTAAAAATAACAGATAATTTTGCAAAAGGGAAGGAAAAATCTGATGTAAATTTAATTTTAGGGGATAACTGCAGGATTTAAAAGAATTTTCCAGAGGGAAGGGGCCACTAAACGGCCCCTGTTACAGAAAGAAAAATAGCCACAGAACTACAAGTTTAAAAAACTGATTTCAAGATGAAAGTGCTAATGGAAACATGGAAATCCATGTTTCACTGTGTGTAAGATGCATTGAAGGGAAATTGGAAATATTAAATTTGCTCTTTGTTGTTTTACCAGGGAAAATCTGTCCTACAGATTTCCTAAGGGTCTGTCAGTTTCTCTAATGCGATGTTCGGCAACTGTTTGGAAGTCTGACCAACCAAATTGCTTCTGTTTAATAACTCAAGAACACTTTGCCCTAGGATGGAGGATGGACAGCCACAGTAGATAACCCCTCTTGATTTCGACGTCAGTAGGTCAAAGACAAATATTGATATTCTATTTTATTGCAGGTTTTCTGAGATCGGACCACATTTGATCATACTACCCAATGGTATACTTCAGGTGCTTAGCAATAAACTGAACCAATGATGCTTCAGAGAAGATATTATAGAAACCATTGAATCAGCCAACAATCCTATCATATTGTGCAGGTAAAAAGTGGTTATTTCATCAATTTAAAGAAAGAGCTATAGCTAGTTTGCGAAAGAAAAACTTGTGTTTTTAGCTCACCTGACCACAAAGTGGTCATGGTGAGGTTTTGTCATACCGATATGTCCGTCGTCCGTTGTCTGTCAACAATTTCTTTAAACGACTTCTCCCCCAACTGCTTAGCCAAATTTGATAAAACTTTACAGGAATCTTCCTCAGGTGGACCTCTACCAAAGTTGTTAAACGATTTTTGGTCCGTCGCATAACTAGGTCACACTGGTTAAAAATAGATTTTCAAAAAGTAAACTTCAAAATTCTTCTTCTGTGAAACCCTAAGGCCTAGAGCTTTCATATTTGGTATGTAGCATCACCTTGAGGTCCTCTACAAAGATTGTTCAAATATGTCCCCAACCCGGGGGCCCTTAGTTTTACATAGAGTTATTTAGGGGAAAACCTTAAACAATCTTCTTCTCTGAAACGGCTTGGCCCAGGGCTTTCATATTTGGTATGTAGAATCAGCTAGAGGTCCTCTACAAAGCTTGTTCAAATTATTCCACTCGGGTCAAAATTGGCCCCGCCCAGGGGGTCACCATTTTACATACACTTATATTCGGAAAACATATAAAAACCTTCTTGTCTAAAACTACAATGCCTAGAGCTTTGATATTTGGTATGTAGCATCATCTATTGGTCCCCTACAAAGATAGTTCAAATTATGCCCCTGGGGCCAAAATTGGCCCAGCCCCTGGGGTCACTGTTTTACTTAGACTTATATAGGGAAAACATATAAAAATCTTCTTGTCAAAAAATACAATACCTAGAGCTTTGATATTTGGTATGGAGCATCATCTAGTGGTCCCCTGCCAAGATTGTTCAAATTATGCCACTGGGGTCAAAATTGCCCCCCCCCCGGGTCACCATTTTACAAAGACTTAATCTAGTGGTCCCCTACCAAGATTGTTCAAATAATGCCCCTGGGGTCAAAATTGGCCCCGCCCCTGGGGTCACTATTTTACATAGACTTATATAGGGAAAACATTTAAGAATCTTCTTATCTAAATCTACACTGCCTAGAGTTTTGATAATTGGTATGTATCATCATCTTGTGGTTTTCTACCAAGATGTTCAAATTATTCCCTTGGGTGAAAATGTGCAAGGGTTCATGTATAATCAGGTGAGCGATATTGGGCCATCCTGGCCCTCTTGTTTAAATATTTCTCTGTAATTACTAAACCTACATGTATCAAATTTTGCACAAATAAATGAAATATATTTACCTAATACACACTGAAATTTCAGCAACATCAGAATTCAGTTAAACTGTCCATGTACACATGTAATTTCAATACATAATAAAGAATAAATGTCTTGTGATAGGTGACTTAAATTATGGAATTCGGAATCGGAGTAGGTAGGAAGTTATTGTAGTTGTGTGTAATTTTTTACCAAAATCTGATGAATAGATTTTCAGAAATGTTACAAAAACATTATTTTTTGTATCGCAAACTAGCTATACTGTTTCACTTTCTCGGACCATCTATCTTAAAATTTGCACAAATACTGTATCCACCTTAGTAACGAATAAGTCCGGCAGCAGAACTTGAAATATCAACCAAACCTTGCAAAATCTGGCATAGAAAATGTTTTTGCTGGTTCTTATAGAGTATACCTTGGAGGTCCTGAAACCGATTGATACATGTTTGATATCTTTGGGGAACTCTTTAGAAAAAATATGGCGTCCAAGATGGCCGCCAATAGTTGTTTTCAATATATATTTAACCATTATTGGTCTCAAATAGCTTCAATATTAAAACATCATATATTTAAATCATAATTTTATCTAATCACTCATTAGTAGTCTTTGATAAGTTTAATCTTGTCATCAGTATTCATAGAAATATGCCAAAAGGGAGGTAATCTGATCTAAATGAGATAAATGTTATACATACAGAATACTTTCAATTGTTTATGGTAAGGAAGCATGTTTATATAAATGGTTATTTGTTTAAATGTCCAATTATACATCTTGATATTATCTTTCTAAATATTGAAACATGATGATAAGACAATTTAAGTGAAAACGGGTGATCTAAGGGAGATAATAAACCATCATATGAAAAAGTAGCATGGCTACATGAGTGACATTATTTTCAACGCAATAAATTATTCTTATTCAGTTGGTCCAATTATGCTAATTAGTGACTAGAGGCAGTGTGTAGAGACTAGAAAACACCTGTATATATTTCAAAACCATACAATTAAGTAATAAGTACAGCTATCACAATATAATTGCACACTCTTGACTCCATGTATCTAGTGCTGTAATAATTTTCCTATCCAATACAGAAATCACATTTTGTTCCCAAATAGTTATTGAAGCATTCAACACTTGGACATACAAGGGCATTAGCCATAGCCTATCAGTTTATTTTATTGTTTCATATATCAAAAATATATATTCTGGTGCTTGTTTTGCTGAAGTTTTTGTTACATAAAAGTTCGTAAGAAATCCAAATATTGAACTTAAATTTTACGGGACACCATTATTGTATTTTACGTGACGAATTAGATCTAAGATAATGCTGACCAAACGGTAGACATATGTCCGATACGTCAATGATTGACAATTTCTGTTGAGCAATATCAATTTCATTCCTTTACTTTATATCACATTTATCCCTGGCATTACGTCTTTTTTTAAAATGTCACGCAAATGTACAGCCACGTAATAGGTTTTGTAGCCTGTGAGTGCATTTTCTTAGCTATTGTCAATTTCAAATTACTGTGTAAATTTTCATACAGTTAATTCAAATGACGTCAGAACAAGGATAAATGATCAGTCCTCCATAGATAAAAAAGTATGCCATTTTTGGGCGTCACGTTAGAATTCAACATGAATTGCCCGGTTTAGACTGCATTATAAATGATTTGGACGTGTTTTAGTGTACAATGTATGCGCTAATTGATACTTAAAGTTGTGGACATCCTGGTTTAAATTGAAGCATTATCGCAAGTTTTTGCACAGTTATCACATCCGCAAAACATTGTCACGTAAATTACCTCTTGTCTATTATAAGACTCATTTCAAAACGCATTAACTCGTTCAGTCTGTGCCACTCTCGTCAGCATTTAGTGCATTCCTTGACGTATATGTATGCAAATTAACAGCAGCATTTAGAGTTTAAATCAATTAAATGTTTGTAGGCAAGATCTAAATAAGGTGTTTTGTGCTTCTGCCAGCATATGTTGAGTATGATAGCCTTTTTTTTAAAACATACATTATATCTAATGTGTGTACAATGTAGTCAAAATTATAGTCTGCATGATAGCAACCAATTAATGGTACTTTCATACACAAATATAGTGATTGGAGGGTGTAATGTAGCTATGACAGGGAATTGGCAAACATTTTGAGAATGTGTGTACCTATTCATCAACATACAGAAGAAGCAATTTTTTAAGTTTAAGTTTATAATGTGCAATTTTATGAAAGAAATGATGCATATTGTAAGTGTTTATTCACTTGGTTACATGTTATACGTTTTTAATTTGGCAACATATAAAGGTTATGTAGAATACTTAAACTTTAATTCGAAAGTATCATATTTATACCAAATTTTTATAAAAGGGGTAATTAAAGACTGTTATTTATTTAATAAAATAATGTTTTTAATACCAGATTGCGTTTGATTTTGGTTGATTATTATATATAAATGTATATCATTTTGCTAACATATTCCTAGTAACGTAAATTACAAATTCTCTCGAAAGATTCCAGACACGTACACGTACCAATCAGTTTCTTGACCTCCAAGGTGTCCTCTACAAGATTCATCAATAAAATTTTCTATGCCATGTTTTGCAAGGTTCATCTTCCCTGCTGCCGGAATAAACGCATTTGTAAATAGCACACAGAATAAATGAGAGAGGATTCAAATATAAAAAAGTAAAATGCAAAAAGTCATGAAAATATGACAAAAGTATATGGTTGTTCCTAATGTGGCCTTCAAAGACTTTACTCCCTTATTTTAATGTCTCTAAAAGGTAAGAACTGTTAACTGCAGAAATTGCTGGTTCTTGTTTTGAGGTGTTTATATGTAGTGTGTGTAAGATTTGATTGCTGACAAAGCTGAATCATGTATAAGCAGCTATCTTTATGTTCACCCTGTAAGCTAACGGTTCAAGGTCCGATCGAGCCCCAATCCAGCTGCATATTTTTCTCATCTGTTACATAACTAATAGCAGTGTCTACTACCCTCTCACACCTTAACATGTACTTGCTTTGAATTGTTGTGAGTTTTCATGCTTTATCTACATGTATATAATTGTAACCATGTTTTTTTTCAGGAAGTATGATAATGTTAACTAGCACTTGGTGCCTTGTGTGAGTTTGTCATGTACTCAACATATCTACAATTGTTTTGAATAAGGTAGGTGATCTTATAACAATACCAGTTTTTTTCGATCCTTTGGGAAGGGTCTTATGATTAATAATTTATGCCAAAAATGGAAGAAAAACTTACCATGAATTGAATTTTTGAGGAAACTGCGTGGTCCCCTACCACGATTGTTCAAATTATGCCCCTGTGGTCAAAATTGGTCGGCCCGGGGTCACCAGTTTTAAATTGACTTGTATAGGGAAAACATCTTAAAATCTTCTTTCTAAAACTACAATGTCTAGAGCTGTGATATTTGGTATGTTGGCATCATCTAGTGGTCCTCTACAAAGATTGTTCAAATTATGGCCATGGGTCAAAATTGGCCCTGCCCCGGGGGTCAGGTTTTTACATAGACTTATAGGGAAAACATATCAACATCTTCTTGTCGAAAACTACAATGCCTAAAACTTTGATAATTGGTATATAGCATTATCTAGTGGTTTTCTACCAAGATTGTTCAAATTGTGCCCCTGTGTTAAAATTTGTTGGATTCATTTATAATCAGGTGAGCGATATAGAACCATCATGGCCCGCTTGTTCGTTACCAGTACTCTTGCCATCCTGCCTGTTTGTGTTATTTTCCAAAAAATGTAGAAAAACTAAAATTTATATTTATTGCATTTAATTTATTTATTATGTAGCTCAGTCAATTTGGTAACATTAATTGATGATCTGTATATTATCGACAGTCCCTTATAATCCATCAAATAGTAGGGTAAAATGATTACTGTTAAATGTACATAAAAAGAAGCTATTACTGTATATTCATATAGTCTGTTTCCTTTATTTTCAGTTCATTTGGAAGAGAACAGCCTTTTGTACGATCAGAGCTATTCATTTGCCGGATACTATTTGATAATGTTATATCACTGTTGATTCCAGTGAAAAGAATACAATTGAAACTACCAGCATTATCTAAAGTTATTTTGATGTGTCTAAACTTGAGTGAAAGTGTGGACAGTGCTTCATGTCAATGTGTAGATGTTCAGCATGTGAAGTTCTGAACCAGGAATTTTAGAATCCTATCCTATGACCTTGAACATTGAAGTCATTATTTAGTGAATATATTCAGTGTCTTTGAGTTTCATTATTGAAACATTTCAATGTTTGAAATTTGCATGGTAAGCTTCTGTGTTCTGGTTAGTTAATTTCTTTGTATAAGTGTTAGCATGGTGAACTCTTTGTCACTGCCGGTTGTTCATCTTTCATCTAAATACTTTGGCATCCTAACTGCTTAATAATGATAAAATTGTTTGGATGCCCACATGTAGACACATAGTTGAAAGTGAGGTGATCAAAAAGTAATGAGGCAAACGCTCTAAAATGACAATTCTTTGTGATATAAATAAAATAAGTTTTTATCTCAAATAAAAATGTATCCTCCGTCTGAAGAATTCTCTTCTGCTGCTTGTTTTCTCATTTTAAATGTTTTGAACTTGATCCTAGTTTGTGGAAAAAATTAATGATTTTGAGATGCTGAAATATGGGTAATTGTGTAGTTTTCAAGTCCCTACTCAGTACTGTTAGTTTTCAAGTCACAAACGAACAAACCTACATCAATGCGGTTTTAATCCCCATTTCCTGTTAACTTGATGAAATATTCCAGGGATATTTAATAAAATATAATAAGTTGAATGCTTTTCCATAACACACCACGAAAAGGGGGACTTTTTGATGTGCGGGGAGGGGACATAGAGCAACATCTTTCCAATTTGATCTTACATTAGTAAGGAACTACTTATTGTAGAACATTGTATAAATAAACATGGGATTAAATGCAGCAAAACTGATATGATACTTTCATACTTAACTTTAAAAGTCCGAGCATTCGTTTCATTACTTTTTTATCACCCTAGTACATTTTAAGATCTCTCTTAGTCAGAATGTGCCAAAATGTTGTCCATTGTAACTTGAAAAGCATATGTGCTACAGTTTTCAAACTTCATAAAACCATTAAAGCAGAGTTATTGCCCTTGGGATGGTGACATTTTGCTAGTGTTGCTCATAACTGCTAGTAAGAGTTATTCCCCTTTTCTGACTTAGATTTTTTACACAAAAATGACAATTGCGGATGAGCAAGGGTACTAGTATTAAGTACGAAAAAGTCGAGCGTACACAAATGCCATACTCTTGTTACCATTTTAAATTATATTTCCTATAATGAATTAATATATAGTTTTTTAGCTCATCTGATTTGTGAAAAAAATCTGAGTTTAATATTGTCATTATTTGATCATCGTTGGTGTCGGCGTTGGCGTTGCATGGTTAAGTTTTGTGTTTAGGTAAACTTTTTCATAAACTATCAAAGCTATTGCTTTGAAACTTGCAACACTTGTTACTTGCAACACTTGTTCTCCATCAATACCTGAGTCTGTAAAGCAAGACCCATAACTCAGATATGCATTTTGTAAGAATTATTGCCTTGGTTAGGTTTTGTGTTAACGTCCAATGTTCTCATACACTATGTGGACTATTGCTTTTAAACTTTCAACACATTTTCACCATCAATACCTGACCATGTCAAGCAAGAATAATAACTCTGATCTGCATTTTGCATGAGTTATTGCCCCTTATTGGACTTTGAAAATTCCTCGATTAAGTTTTGTGTTTTGGTCCAGTTTTCTCATACACTATGTGGGCTATTGCTTTGAAACTTTCAACACTTGTTCACCATCAATACCTGACCATGTCGAGCAAGACCCATGACTCTGATCTGCATTTTATGTGAGTTATTGCCCCTTTTGGGACTTAGTAAAATCCTTTGTTAAGTTTTGTGTTTATGTCCACTTTTCTCATACACTATGTGGACTATTGTACTGGTTCACCATCGACACCTGACCATGTCAAGCAAGAATCATAACTCTGATCTGTATTTTGCAAGAGTTATTGCCCCTTTTTGGACTTAAAAAATTTCTTTGTTAAGTTTTGTGTTAAGGTCCACTTTTCTCATACACTATTTGGGCTATTGATTTGAAACTTGCAACACTTGTTCACCATTATCATTTTTGCAGCTGATTATGGTCATTGCTTTATTTTCAGGTTATAAATGTTTATTACATTTTCCACATAATCTATATCCTCTAGCTCTTAGATCTAAATGCAGTGTTAGTTGTTATACTCCCAATGTGTTGTCACAATTAATAATATTAATATTGAACTCTTCTATTTAGTCCTGGCATTTGCCTGTTCAAAGTGTATGAAAATGTTTGGGTGTTCAAACATTTCTGTTTCAAAAATGTGTTTAGTTTGACTATAATTGGCCAAAATGTTTGAGTATCTTTGATTCTATATTAACTTTAATCAAAATGTTTTCTGTTTCAAAATGTGTATATTAATTTTTCATTTTTTACTATATTTGGCCAAAATGTTTGGACGTCCAAACAATTCTGTTTCCAAGTCCGTTTGTACACATTTTGAGTATATTTGTTATAATTTTTCATTATTGTATATAGGTAATATATTTTTATAAAATTGTTTGGACGTCCAAACATTTTGGTCAATGTAATTAAAAAGTGTGCATAATCTGAAAACCAAATTGTTTGGACGTCCAAACATTTCTGTTCAAAATGTGCATAGTCTGACTGTATTTGAAAAAAATGTTTGGACGTCCAAACAATTTGTCTCCCAGTGTAAACGTATTGAGTATCTTTGATTCTATATTAAGTTTTATCAAAATGTTTGGACGTCCAAACATTTCTGTTTCAAAATGTGTATATTTTCATTTTTTATTATTTTTTTTGCCAAAATGTTTGGACGTCCAAACAATTCTGTTTCCAGAGTCCGTTTGTACACATTTTGAGTATATTTGTTATAATTTTTCATTATTGTATATACGTTATATATTTTTATAAAATTGTTTGGACGTCCAAACATTTTGGTCAATGTAATTAAAAAGTGTGCATAATCTGAAAACCAAATTGTTTGGACGTCCAAACATTTCTGTTCAAAATGTGCATAGTCTGACTGTATTTGAAAAAAATGTTTGGACGTCCAAACAATTTGTCTCCCAGTGTAAACGTACGGAGTATCTTTAAATTCTCTATTAAGTTTTATCAAAATGTTTGGACGTCCAAACATTTCTGTTTCAAAATGTGTATATTTTCATATTTTACTATTTTTTGCCAAAATGTTTGGACGTCCAAACATTTTTCTTTCCAGAATAGACACATTTTGAGTTCATTTGAACAAAATGTTTGGACGTCCAAACATTTGAAAAATATGCTCGCAATCTGTATACTCTGGAAACAAAATTGTTTGGACGTCCAAACATTTCTGTTCTAAAATGTGCATAGTCTAACTAAATTTGAAAAAAATGTTTGGACGTCCAAACAATTTGTCTCCCAGTGTACACATTTTGTGTATCTTAGATTCTATATTAAGTTTTATCAAAATGTATATTTTTCATTTTTTTACTTATATTTTGCCAAAATGTTTGGACGTCCAAACATTTTTCTTTCCAGAATATACACATTTTGAGGTATTTGAACAACATTTGACAAACATTATGCTCACTATGTGTAAACTCTGGAATCAAAATTGTTTGGACGTCCAAACATTTTGGTCAATTATTGTCTCCTATCAAATACATTGTTTCGCAAAAACAGCACACTCTGAAAAACAAAATGTTTGGACGTCCAAACAATTATGTTCCATTAGTGTATACTGGTTACTTTTGCCCGTAAAGCAAAATGTTTGGACGTCCAAACATTTTGCTTTTCAAAATAAAGATTCTTCATTGATAGTATATTTGATCAAATTGTTTGGACGTCCAAACATTTCTGTATGATATTTGCGAAATAAAGTATGAAAATTTCAACCTGTATTTATTTTATTTACTTTTGAGGTTAACATTTGTTGACCTCTTTTGATTTTTTTTACAATTTAGGTCGACATTTGCGACCCTGATTTGCTCATTTTGGGCACCCAAAAAGGGAAATTGTGTTTTTTCCCCTTTTAAATAGTTGTCCGTTACATATTTTCGAATACACATTTCACGCTGCGCATGCGCAGATAGGTGAAACAATACACGCTGCGCATGCGCAGTAAGTTCACGTTTAAAATTTCAAATTCTCGTTTCACGGTACGCATGCGCAGACGGAAAATCAGTACACGGCTATACACGCTGCGCATGCGCAGTAAGTTCACGTTAAGAATTTCAAATTCTCGTTTCACGGTACGCATGCGCAGACGGATGAATCGGTACACGGTTTTACACGATTATACACGATGCGCATGCGCAGTTGTAGCAAACGCTTAACGCTTTAACGGTAACGCATTCTCGTTTAACGATCGAACGAAAATAATTTTACACGGAACTGATTCGCGAGCCGTACTGTAGTTAGGCATTTGTCCAATCTTCCCTACGAGTCTCTGACGTATAAAGTATAAAAGCATTGCGCTATTTATGATAAAGACCTGAATATATTTTTCTCACAATCAGCAATGTTATACTTTCGTTTCTGTTTTCGTTAAATGCGACAAAGAATTAACATCGACAATAAAACGGACACGTTTTAAATAAAACTTACGGAATATGTTATTACAGTGAATTAACCAAAAAAAACGGTGAAAACCGTCGGAAATCAGAGAACCAACAAAGCGAAAAGGGTCTTAATTACCTTTTAATAAAAGTTTGCGAATTTTACAACCAATTTGTTGTTGTTTATTGTAAATACATATGTAAGCATAGTATTTTGCTTGATTATGACACATGTGTATTGTGTGTAAGATAGTATATACATATTTATTATTAATAGATGGCCTGAGTGATTAACCAGAAGGCCGCAGTTATCGTAATTATATATGACCTTTGATCTGTGGTATTTGGCGATCGAGGTTGTAATCGATATGTTATAGCGTCACATGATGATCGATAAAATCACGTGGTTTCGATGATAATCAGCACGTGGATCACATGGTCTCTCATATTAGGTGATGGTCATTCTGATTATTCTGTTGAATCACGTGGTATCCTTGATTTCGGGGGTGCGTTCCGAAGTCCGAGGCATTGTTATTCTGGACGTTTTAGCATATAGACGTATATTTTATATATAATAAATATGTGGATAAGTTAGAGTTTCATGTATAGAAAATAAAATACAGTGGACAACAAGCAGTCTTATTTTATTTGTGTTCTGACAAATATTAGCGAGGATGTTGGGAATGGAATTATAGCACTTCTACATAAATTAACGATCCCGGTAAAAACAAGGTAATTTCGTCTAAAATGTTATTACCTCAAAGTGGACACATACATATTCGTAATATGCGAATATTAATAATAATACAGAGAAGTTGAGTGCTATAGCTAGTAAAGAATCCGAATTTTAATCGATTGATTAAAATATAATGGACATGTTATAATTTGGAGAAATTGTGGCGAAATGGGAAATGTCAGAATACAATTTAAGAAGTAAAGATGAACGTGCGGGATACTTAACACCGCCAAATTCCGGTAGAAATTTAAAAGAATTTCTAAAATCTACGACCGAAAGAAACAAATTAGCCCGTAAACAGTTTTACAGTTCATTGGGACGGAATGACGATGAAGTTTCAAATAATGGCAGTTAACCCCCTAATTACGATGAAACCCAATGTTTTACCATTAGAAGATCAGAAGATCAGAAGAAAGGGACAACGATATCGAACCATTAGGACGGCTCGCTCCATCATCACCAGGAAAACCAACGTTATATCCAACTTACCTTCAAGAGAAAGGATAATTGACAATAAAAACTCTAAGTTAATCAACGATTTGTTATCAGAAGAGGTGAGAGAATTATCCAAAAACACTAACATTTGTGATTTTCAACAGACATCAAAGAAGGCGTTTAGACCAGATTCTACATTTCAGGGTAAAATGTCAAATTTACCCATTATAAAATTGTCTCCATTTACTGGTAAAGATTTTGAGAGTTTTTCTGCATTTTTGACCAAATTTGATAAATTTTGCTTGTTAAATAATGTTGCAGATGATCAAAAATTTGATGTTATTAATTTTTATCTCGAGGGAAACGCTAGCGTTTATTATGATAATTTGTCGGCAAATGTTAAATCAGATTTTGATGCATTAAAAAGGGCATTAGAAAATAGATTATAATTTGATATCAATTAAGCAGAAAAATAATGAGAATACGGAGGATTATATGTCCAGAGCTTTAAAAATTGCTACAGATCTCAAATTAGATGAATCCATTTTGATATCGTTAATAGTTAACGGACTGAACAGCGAAATTAAAAAACAGGTTTTATTGAAACAACCAAAGTCAATTCCTGAATTAAGTAGGTTTATTAAGCTTTGTGAAGTTGCACAGTCTTTAACAATAAATGCATTGGAAACCAAATTTGATCATTTGATGGGGGAGTTAAAAGAAATTAAATCAAGCATGGCGTCAAGCAATGTAATTAATTCTCTTGAAAGCAGGCATATGGATAGAAATTATTATCAAAATAACCAAAATTATGATTATAATCGCGGTAAATATTCATATCCACAACATCCAAATGAACATATGTCAGATAATAATCAATCGCAGTATGACAGATTTGCATATCAAAAACCCAAGCAGATTAATCAGTATTCAGTCAATCCGAGAACTGTTAGGCCAAGATATTTTAATAGATGATATGGTAATAATTGTTTATCAGGAAAAGCGTGTCTGGCGTATAACCGGAAGTGTCACATATGTTCACGCACCGGTCATTATAGATTAATGTGTAAAAATGCTAAGAGGTGACGTGGGTTTACCAATACATGTAGTCCGCGTATATTGTCAAGTAGGAAAAAGCAAAAAGTAAAATCTATCAATTGTATAAGCGAAATTACGGAAAATTTCATTCCCGTGAAAATAGGACATTGTGAGTCTAAAGCATAACTGGATACAGGTAGTACCATAAGTTGCATTCAATACGATTTTTTTAATCTAGTGCATTGAAAAACATAATATTATACCGACATCGGTAAAAATTCAAAACCGCCGTGAATGGAAAACCAAATGATATTATAGGAATTATTAAATGTATAATTCAAATTGGGGGTCAATCATTCAAGCATGATTTTTATGTAATAGATAATTTGTTTAGATCCGTAATTATAGGAATGGATTTCTTCAAAAAGTATAGTGTATTTTTAAATTTTAAAAATAATACGTTAAAAATAAATCAACATATTTTAGCTAATATTAAATCATATGGAAAAACTGAAATTATAACTAGTAAATCAATTAAACTACCGCCGCATTCAATGAAGAAAATACCTGTTGTTATTAATAGTGGAAAATGGTCCAACGGCTTTATTTTAGAGTCAAAATGTGAATTGATTTGTGATATAGTGTGTCGTAAAAATCAGTATAAAAACACAATTTTAATTCCGTTTCATAATTTTACGACCGATATAAAAATTATTCAGAAAAATGAAGTGATAGCCAGTATAGAAAAAATAGATAAAAATGAAACATCGGTACCTTATGAATTAAACAAGGAAAAATTATATGAATTATCAAGTGCAAAAGAACCATTGGCATTTAATGTGAATGACGAATTTAAACATCATCCAGGGTTATTAAATATGTTGAATCAATACACAGAGGTGTTAAGTAAAAATAGTTCAGATATAGGTAAAGTAACGGATTTCGAATGAAATATTGAATTAATGCAAAACGCACTTCCAATTAGAAGTCGGCCATATCACTTACAACCTAGTATGCGTACAATTCAAGAAGAGGAAATAAATAAATTATTAGACGCAGGTATTATAAAACCGTCTACATCCATATTTAGTAGCCCTATATTATTTGTTAAAAAGAAAAGCGTAAATGTAAATGACAAACCTCAGTTTAGACTAGTGGTTGATTACAGACATTTAAATAACATAGCAAAGCGGATGTTTTTCCAACTGCCAACGTTAGTTGATATTAAAAATGTTATCGCCGACAAACAACCAACATTATTTTCTAAGCTAGATATTAAAAGTGCGTTTCACACACTACCGTTATCAGAAGATTCGAAACCATACACGGCCTTTTGTTTAGACACTGGCGAATCCTATCAATTTGAAAAGCTTCCTTTCGGTTACGTCAATTCACCGGCATATTGGTCTATTTATTTAAACAAATTATTAAAACCCGTGTTGTATAACTTCGCATTGAATTATATGGATGACATATTAATATTTTCAAATTCAATAGAAGAACATGTTGATCATATCCAACAGGTTTTAAAATTATTAAATAAAGCAAATTTAAAGTTACAATTACCGAAATGTGAGTTCGCGTAAAATAAAATAGCATTTCTGGGTATGGTATTTGAGAAAGACACATTGCAAATAGAGCCTAAAAAGTTAGAAGTAATCAGGAATTTTCCGAGACCAAATAACCAAAGATCATTAAAGGGATTTTTAGGCATGACTTCGTTTTTGTGCAAATTTATTGAGGACTATTCTAAGATAGCATTTCCGCTGTTAAAAAAAAGATACATTATAAAAGTGGACAAATGAACATCAAAATAGTTTTTATCAAATTAAACAAGCTCTTATTGCACAACCCATTTTGAAGCTACCTCAATTTAACAAACCGTTTAATTTGTACACAGATGCTAGTTCTGTATCGGTAGGATATATTTTGGGTCAACCCAATGAGGAAGGACAATTAGTTTCCATCATTGAATTTGGGGGACGGACATTGAGGCCCAATGAATCCAGATATTCAAGTTGTGAACTTGAATTATTATCAATAATTTATGCATTAAGACAATGTAAGAATTATGTAATAAATGTTCCTATTAAAATATATACTGATAACAAAGCTTTAATATTCTTGCACAGAGCAAAACATAATAATAATAGATTATACAAATGGGCGATTGAACTGGAGAATTTTAATTATGAAATTGAATATAGAAAAGGAAGTTTAAATCCGAGTGACTATTTAAGCAGAATTAAACACAACAGTTCAGATAACCAAAGTGAACAAATTGAAGATATTTTTGAAGATTGCCAATCTTTATATACAAATAAGGAACATGAAAATATTAATGCTATGACAAGAGCACAAGCGAGACAAAATAGTATTCCAAAAGTTACAAGCCACGTACCAGATAAGGATAATTCAATTACAACTAACGAAAGTAGTTCAAAACAGGATGCAGTAGAACCTGAAAATGAAAATGCAAAGGAGGAAGTAAACATAGGAAAATTACAAAGAGAATGTAATGATTTTAAACACATATTTGAATATCTAGAGAATGGTATTTTACCGCCAGACATAAATAAACGAAGAAGTATACCATACACAAGTTTACAGTATGAAATAATTGATGGTATTTTATACCATTTTTACGAATCTAGGGACAAAAATGTAACTAAAGAACAGAGACAATTAAAACAGATTGCGTTACCACAACTTCTTAGGAATAACGTATTGCATACTTATCATGATCAATCAGGACATTTTGGAGCAGAAAAATTATTCTGGACAATCAGACAATTTTATTATTTTCCAAAAATGTTTCAAAAAATTAAGGATTATGTCATTTCATGTGATACATGCCAAATCAATAAAAGAAATTATTCACATAAGCCATATCCACTACAATCCATGGATATACCATCGAAACCGTTTGAAACAGTACACATTGATATAGTAACGTGTGGAAAAGAAAGTCAAGGTTACAAATATGTTTTAAGTGTCATATACGCTTTTTCAAAATTTGTATTATTTTTCCCATTAAAAACTCAAAATGCGGAAGAAATAGCGGAAAAATTGTATCATTCTGTTATAAGTATTTTTGGACCACCAAAGGTTTTAATGTCAGACAGAGGTATGAATTTTCTTAGTGGAATAATGGACAAATTATATGAGGCATTTAATATCACCCGCTGCAGAACCTCGAGTTATCACCCGATTTCAAACGGGCAAATTGAGCGAATTTACAGTACCCTATTTACTGTTTTGCATACAATATTGAATAATGAGGATGAGTGGCCAACCAAAGTATCCTCAGTCCATTTAGCTTATAATTCAATGGTCTGTCCGGATTCAACACAGTATGCGCCATATTACATATTATTTGGTAGACAAGTGAATCCGCCCACAGATAAGTTAATTACAGAAAACCAACCCAAAACTAAGCCAGAGTTTTATGCGCAGGAATTAACGGACAGGTTAAAAATTATATGGGATATAACTAAACAGAATTTAGAAAAAAAAGAAAAGAATGAAAAAACAATATGATAAAAAGACAGACGATAAACAATTTAAGTTGGGAGATATTGTTTTAGTTAAACAAGATCACATACCACCCAATGCTTACCGCAAGTTATATAGAAATTTTTCAGACAATCAATATTACATTTAAAAAATTCTCTCTAATAGTACTTACGTATTGAGAGATATAAAAACGAATAAAGAGATCAAATCACCCGTGAATTACAATAGGTTGAGAAAGTATTACGATCCAATTGACTATAGGTCATCGTACACTCAGAGTACAGGTAAAAATGAGAATATTGTACCAAAGCCAGTTACGGTAAGGCAAAAGGGTAACACGGAGTGTACTAATCAATTAGGAAATAACAACAAATCAGTGAGTGATAATCAATCACCTCAGATAGTAGGCGATACCAAGAAAAAGAATTGGTACAGAGCAGTAAAGATACTTAAAGCAAAAACAGAAAATAAAATGAAGATGTATTTAATAAAATGGTCAAATAAACGTTATCGAAATTCATGGATTCCGCAAGATGATGTAAGCGAAGCTTTAATTAGGCAATTCTATATTAATAAATCCGTGAAAAAAAAACATTAAGAAAGTTAAAATGCAAAACGATAATAAAGTGTTAACTTCAATTTTAATTTAACTTTTTAATTTTAATTTTAACTTTAATTTAATTTTTCAATTAAAAAAAAATAATTTTATTTAACTTTTTAATTTTAATTTTACATTTTAAAAAAGATGGCAACGACCTTACTCATTCTAAGTATCCTGTTAATAGGTGAATGTGATGCATCGCAAGACATACTGAGATTAAACCAAGGCATACAATTTGGTAAAACTAAAGACTTATATTTAGTTAACAACGAATGGGTACATACAGTCAGATTTAAGTTACCAGAACAAATAAGTTTCAGTGGAGGTGTAACGTTGTGTGGATCAGGACTTTATTCCAGGAAAGGATGTCCTTTATCAATTGAGATAAATGTACTTATTAAACACTTACAGGCTGAGACTAGCATGATATTCAAGACACTGGAGGGAATTATTCCCACGATAAAGTTTGACAAACATGTCAAGCGGGATGGTCTACTTCCTTTTATTGGAAGTCTTTCATCATCACTTTCGGAATAGCTACTACTAGTCAGCTTAATGCCTTACGCAGTCATATAAATAAGTTAACAAAGGTTGTTAACACTGCAACACATAGTTTTAGTAAATCTGAGGATGGTTTATCAAGTTTTGTACATCATGTAAATGAGGAACTAGAGTTGTTTCATAAATTCGTAGCAAACGAAAAAGATATGATTCAGAATATATTACAAAAGTTCGTATCAAAAGATAAAGAACATGAGATAGCAGAAGCTGTAATTTTAGAATATACAGACAAATTTGCGAAAGTAAGGGCTCGTTTCAATAATTTAATAAGAGGGGTGCAAATGTTGAATGCAGGGAAACTGTCATCGTATATTATACCAGCTGAACGTCTACAATTAGCATTGGACAATATTACCAATATTTTAGCCAAAGATTTCGATTCGTATCAGCTAATTTCGAATGATGCTGTATTTTATTTTCAAAATGCTAAATTCATATGCGGGCGCCAAGAAAATGTTATCTATATTAGCATAAGTCTGCCTATTGTACAGAAAAGGGAACTAATAATGTATAAGGTACAATTGTTTCCCATTCCTTTAAACAATGATTTTAATAATTCAGATGCAAGCATGCTTATAGAAAATCCATGGTATTTTATAATAAACGATGGAGATCTATCGTTTTCGAAAGTAAACAATCATTTTTTCAGGGAATGCGTACAATATGCAAGTGTTATGTTATGCTACAGTGATGTGATATTTAGTAAGGCGGATAAGGACAGTTGTTTAAATGAGTTGTTTAAATATGATAATATTACAAGGGTAAATGAGTTGTGTACTCATAAAATGATAAAAAATGAGCTTAAACCAGAATTAAGACGGTTAAGTAAAGACAAAATTCTGGCTATTCAACAAAGAGATATTAACTTGGAATGTAAAGGACAAAATAGTACAAGTTTTGCGTTCTCAATGTACCGTGTGGGTGTAAAATTGTTACTCAATCCCATAGTACAAACATGTATTTTTAACGGGATTTTAACGGGTCAATTGAGGTTGAGCATCCTATTAATATGCAATTTTTGAAATATTTTTTCAATGACTCAATTTTGAATGATTTGATTAGGAATGCCAGCCAAATGCATCCAAGTAATATTGAGTTGCCTCAATACAAAATATTCGAACACCAATCCAAAGAAATAATAAAAAAGACGAAACGTGTTGAAATTTCGTTAAAACACTTGGCGACGCAAGCTAAGACAAATAAGCTTGCATATTCAAGTTTAGCAGAATCGTTATGGGACGAGAATATAGGAACTTCGGATACTACGTTTTATAATGCGCTTACGATAGGAAGTATAATAATATCAATAATTAACTCAATATGTGTAATTTTGATATATAGAAAATTAAACTTAATAATTCTAACAGCTACTATGTTAAGACAGGTAAATGGCATGGAATTGAAATATGTCACCACTACTACACCAAATCCATATGATTCATTATTTGACGATATAAAAACCAATATACAATATGAACATATTATTCTGGTAATAGTTATATTGCATTTAGGAATTGGAATTTGGATCCTAAGACGAGTATATAGTTATAGACACAGTTCACATACTTACATTAATGTGCATTTATCCAATGGAACACAATGTTTGAATATTCCATGGATTTCATTGCCATCATGTCCAATTGAATGGGACATGGTAACTAGTAAAACTAGGATAATTGAAGGAATACAAGGACGTTGGTTACCTAAATTGAAGTTGGATTCTTCACAAATGTCGGTAACCAACCATGTAACTAAAGTAAAACTGCCAATTCCAAACCTAGTGAGGTTCAACGTAATGAATTATTTTCATGTGAAAAAGATATTGAATACTACATATTTTACGCAAATAGAAGTAGAACATAATGGAATAAAACAATAAATAAATTTAAATGTCAAGGCATAACATTATAATATAAAACATGTATTGGAAAATTCCATTGTACGACGGGAAGAACAAAACCACGAGTTCATGTTATACAGTACAAGGCATTTAAATTGTTGTTTATTGCAAATATTATTCACATTTGCATTTAAATGAATATTGTTTCATAAATTATTTTTAGAAAACATTTGATACATCGTGTATCATATATTGCGTTGCAAATGTTAATTGACATTTAACTCTATAATAAATTATTGTGATTATATTGATGGATTTGTCAATTGTTACTGTGTTAAATGTTGTTGTTTTTTAACATGAATTATTGTTAATAGTATGTTGTTAATTGCTAATAAAAACTTTTGCTACATTGTGTAATATATATTGGGTTTCAAATTAAAAATTGACATTTAATTGTGTAATATATTATTGTAATACATGAAATACTGACTGATTTGTCAATTATTATTGTCTTAAGTCGTTGTTTTATAACATTGATTATTGTTTATGCCACATGTGTTATTCATTTATTGATTATAAGTTATAATATTATTGAAATATAATATGGATGTGATATAATATCCCAGATTATAACGCATCCCGGCTGTATATATTATTATTATAATTATCATTATTTAGTGTTTAGAATATTAGATCGTAGTATCTGTGCTAGAGTGCGATCGTTATTTCTATTATAAAATACAATATACTTTATTACTATTATCATAATGGGATACAATAAAGTATATATTGATGCCGGGCGATTGGCTGAATATTCCGAATATTTTAACCTTTTATTACAAAATTGTGATAAACAGTATTTTGTTTTTGAAGAACTAACAACTTCAGTTGTTTACAGGGGTGATTACAACAAGAAAACGGCTGATGTTATACCAAATTAGTTTGTTAGAAAATGAGTTAATACATTTAATGAAACATGATCAAGAAAAGCAATTAATGGTGTTTAAAAACATTCATTTTTTCTATGGAACTTCAACATTCATGGATAAATACATCAAAGTATTTTTAAACGCACTTCCAGTTGAATTATGTAGACCGGTAGAGTATTTTCATGAACCGGTCATGGAAGATTTTTTAGAAAAATTAGAACAATTAAATGTAATGGCAAACGATTGCGTAATAGATAAATGCCTTTTATGCAATATATCAAAAGAATTCCTTTATGATGAATTTGATAGCTATTTTAAAATAACATATTGTTGTAATTCCACTGTTCACGAAAGTTGTTTTAGTTATAGTATAAATCATAGTTTTTATTGAAATATTTGTAAAGACAGTGTTTATCAAAGTGATCCAAAACAAATAATTGAAAGAGCTACTACGTTCACAAATAATGCATTGCACAGGCAATTGACATATGGAAATTTCAATTTACAAAATTCTGTCATACATTATGATGACGTTAGAAATAGAGGTTTCGTCATTTAAATATTCAGTCATGGTTTGTATATAAAGTTATAGTCTTGATGTGTTTTATGTAGTTAGTTATGTATGATATTATGCTTTATTTACTTAATTATGTGTGATATTGGTGTGAAATATATAATATAAAATTTTATTTTATAAAGTTGTCAACAACTTTATGGATGCATCTAGCATGCATACTGGCTGTAAATATTATTAAAATAGAGTTTTATCAAAACCATTGAATATTGATATTATTGGAAATAAATACAATGGGAAAAGATATTATTATTGAAGCCAGGCGGTTAGCTGAATATTGGAAGTATTTTAAACAAGTAATTGGTTCAGAATGGTGTAACAATATAGAATGTAATGATGATTTAACTACTGCTTTTAAAAGATTATATGAACCAGAAAAATGTGACAATATAAATTTAAATGAAGACCTGACAACTTCTTTCGTGTATAGGGGAAATTATTCTGTTTCTTTGGCAAACAATTATTTGGAACAATTTTTTGTCAAATTGACCAATTTTGATGAAGAATTTATGGATTGTGAGGATTATTTCATTCAGGACTTATTAGAAAAAGATACCTATTGATTTTTTAGTGGATATTATTATATTCTATGAAGTGCCTATTTTGGAAGAACAATTAATTTACTTGATCAAAATTAATCCAAAAAAAATTAAGCATTTTGGATAATATCTATTTTTATTACAAAAACACTGAATTGATAAAGCCTTTCTTTAAAGCATTTATAGAATGTATTGAACTACCACAATCCATGTATTCAAAATCAATTGAGATTTTTATTGATATATCAAATCGTAAATTAAAAAGAATTATCAAAAGTGCAAAAAGGACAGAACAATACAAAAGTGAATTAATTAAAGATCAATGCATGACATGCAAGAACACCATCAAATTCCCATATTATAGTTTTGGATCTATTTTTAAAATTACTGAGTGTTGTCATTCTACAATACATGAGAGTTGTTTCAGGTCTAAAATTAAAAAGATAAATAAATGTAGTATTTGTGGTCAACATTCTGAACCAACATTCGATGTAAATGGAACAGAAAACAAAGGGAATATTATTAGAAAAAAACATAATTAAAAGACAAACGTCGATTTTAGGAAATATTACATTAATTCAAATTTATAAAAATTGTTTAGGAGGCTTCAATATTCAGCGGCTGTTTTTGTAGATAGATGATTTTATGTGTGATTTGACTTGTATTATCATTATTTATTATATGCTTTCAATGGATTATGGCGTTTTTCAGTGAAAATAACAATGACAAATAACAGTGAAAATAACATTTTTGATAATTCACTGTTTTTGACGGAACTACTTTCTTCAATGAAAAAATAAAATACCTCCCTGTATTGTTTGTTTTATTTCATATTTACCTCCTTGATTATGTCTGCTACTTGACAGCTGTCAAAAATGGGAGTATTTTTCTGAATCTAATATCAATAGCTTTGAATTTGAAGCATTTTTGGCATGTATTCGAGCCTCATTCACAGGTAACTGTATCGTTGAAAACGAAAAAAACTCGAAAAAAAATATTTTTTTTTAATTTGTATTTTTTTATACGTAGATCTGGATCTACGGTAAAAAATTTTTTTTTTTTCAAATTTTTTTTTTCGAAATGCTTGTTTTGTTTTGTTCTAATGATACTGTACAGTTACCTGTGGCCTCATCATGGTGAGGAATAAAATGAACATAGAATCTACTGCAAATCAAGAACCTCAAAATGAGACAGGTGAAAGAACCACTATTTATGTAGGTGCTTTCCTAATATCTTGGAAGGGCCTTTAGAAAGAGAATAGATCCTTCAATTTATTGGATGAGTTGGAAGAAGGCTTCTTCTGTTCTGAAAAAATGATGTCGTCAAGGTCTCAGAAAGAAATCTTTTGTGCCGTATTTAAAAGGCTAATCTGAAAATCTGAACGAGCTTTGAACAATTAAAATATAAGCAATAAACACAAACTTACAATTTATCGAAGCATATAGAATCTACTGTCTGTACAGTTAATGCATTTTGAGATTCAAAATCGCATCTCGTCAAAAAAATCAACATGTCCTAGAAATCCGATGTTGTGATGACGTCAAAACACATGATAAAGTCACTCTGTACGTCGATTCCCGTTTGTAACTGTCAGTACGAGTATTTCCCCTTACTAATCAGTCTGGCTTCAAAGAAAAAATAAATCTATTACGTGATTATGATTAAAAATTCCCGGCATCGTAACATGAATTCAAAATGGTGGATGGCAAAATTGTTTGATGACAATGAAATTACTCCGCTATAAAATTAAATAAATGCCAGTTATTTCGATTGCAATAAAACATTAAAATAGTTTTGTGTTTGTCAAATATTATATTTGTTTTATTTGTAAACGTCACACATATCTCGTTCTACTTTTTGCCGAAAAATACTACAGCAAGTAATTGCACTACTTTCAGCGGAACTTCTGTTAAAGAATGTGAATAGGTTGAAATGAATTTGGGGCTCCCCACGGGGTGAGGTTCCAAGAGGATATGGTCAAATATTTATAATATGATTAATTACGCATATAATAAACAGAAAATTTGTTGATTTTTAGGTGTAAGATTGAATTTTATTTCACTCGTGATCACATAAAACTATATTTTCACTCGTGGCTACGACACTCGTGAAAATATTGATTTCTGTGATCACTCGGTGAAATAAAATTCGATCTTACACCAAAATCAACAAATATCCTCTATATCATTAAAATGTTATCATGTTGTTAGCATGTTTATTAATAATTATGTATTCATCAGTATAGTATATATTAGGATTGATATTATAAGAGTGTTATTCATAATGGTTTTTGTTCGGAATGAAATTAAAAAAAAAATCCACATGTTTTTTTTTAAATGTTAAAAGAGGGCTTTTAAAATAAAATCGGGGGGGGGGGCAGATGTAAGCATAGTATTTTGCTTGATTATGACACATGTGTATTGTGTGTAAGATAGTATATACATATTTATTATTAATAGATGGCCTGAGTGATTACCCAGAAGGCCGCAGTTATCGAAATTATATATGACCTTTGATCTGTGGTATTTGGCGATCGAGGTTGTAATCGATATGTTATAGCGTCACATGATGATCGATAAAATCACGTGGTTTCGATGATAATCAGCACGTGGATCACATGGTCTCCCATATTAGGTGATGGTCATTCTGATTAGTCTGTTAAATCACGTGGTATCCTGGATTTCGGGGGCGCGTTCCGAAGTCCGAGGCATTGTTATTCTGGACGTTTTAGCATATAGACGTATATTTTATGTATAATAAATATGTGAATAAGTTAGAGTTTCGTGTATAGAAAATAAAATACAGTGGACAACAAGCAGTCTTATTTTATTTGTGTTCTGACAAATATTAGCGAGGATGTTGGGAACGGAATTATAGCACTTCTACATAGATTACCGATCCCGGTAAAAACAAGGTAATTTCGTCTAAAATGTTATTACCTCAAAGTGGACACATACATATTCGTAATATGCGAATATTAATAATAATACAGAGAAGTTGAGTGCTATACATACATTACAATAGATTTACCTGTGAAATGAGAAAATGCGATTGCAGCGATTCGCCGGTGGTTTTACAGTGGTCAATCGCGCTGAAATCGCGGCGATTGTCCACGCAAGTGGAAACTTGTCTATCAGATGCATCGCGATTTTGGCAAAAGTCGCATAATCTGTACTGTATTTAAGTCCAAAAATCATAAATATTTTAAATTTTAGCTTGGCAATGTAACTACTATATAATCTAATCAAATCTGTCACTTGAACCCATAATTAATGGTGCTCAAGCAGTTGTCTCACATTTGACCACTGTATATGTTGCAATGTCACCAGGCTATGTTTTTGTAAATACATCCCTTATAAATGCTACATATTGTTGACAATTAGCAATAAATTAAATGACATTACACGATTAGACTTCACAAAAGTCGTCAGACAAATTCGGAAATTTCGGTCTCCATCTGGTTGAACCAAACCTTTCCGTCCGGACCGCCTGTCCGATGACTCGTAACCGTCATGATACGCTTTTTTCCATCGAACATGACCGCATGTTTTTTGTAGGACATGTCTTGATTGGTTGATTATAAATTTGTAAGCCAGTTGCAAAGTAGGAAAACAATCTAACTCCTCGCTCTTGTACTCTTTTCTGAAGATCTCCTTAAAAAGATAGGCATAAAGAAGCGGACACAATAGCCGTCAAACAACAAGTTTACAACTGATTTCACAATGAAAGTACTTGGAAGCAAAGAAAGACTCAAAGCCATCTTTTACCGAGTGTACGCCGCCTATTTGTCACACTTGTTTGTTGCAGACCTAACTAGCATTCAAAAAGTGAACATATTAAAATGAAATGGATGCGTTAAGACTGTATTCACCGTATATTCATTTCGTATTTGATACATGTTCACCGCACACATGTGACACATGTTTCAGAGGGCATATTTTGCTGTATTAAAAGGTACTTAGGATAGCCAGACTTCTCAATAGCTGTTCGATGAACCCGACAATTCCAGTATCTGTCCGGTGAATTCGCCCTTCCCTCGGACGATGATTTGTTATCGTCTTGGTACGTTTGCATTGGGTTCCTTATCCCTGGGTATATTACTACGTGTCTTTGTAATCAGGTTTTCAATCAAAATATCCCGGTTTTTAGATTGTGACTATTTGGCGGGCGGGGGGGGCGATGTCAAACTGGGGGTTTCCGGTTCTCCAGAAAACCTGGCTTAATTATATTTATTATCAAATATGCAGTAAGATTTGGAAAAATGTCTAAAATGAGAAAAAAATCATGTCCTATGATTTCAAATTTAAGTAATTGAATATTATAATTATTATTATCCATTAGCTTCAAGTTTTTATGAAAATTGTGTTAAAATAACTTCTGTCGTTGCTATGGTAATCGGTTTCTAAGAAGTACTCCGATTAAGGAAAACAAGGGATAAGTGGCTGAAAGCACCCGCTATTTTTCACTGTAAGCAAACACTCACAAATTGGACACATTTTATTAAAATAAGAATATTATTCTAAAATGTGACACGATTTTAAAGTTTACGTCAAAAATTTATCAGATACTGGAACTTTGAAATGCCAGTTGATGTTAAGTCAAAAACGATGAGAATGACGTTCTCGCGACGTCACTCAAAAAGTAGGCGGTAGTGGTTGGTTTAAAACGTCTATAACTTTGTCAGTGTATGAAATAATTTGTTCAATTTTCCGAAACTGATCACAAGAGTCTCCTCGTTCTAACCATATATTATCCACATTTTCACAATTTTGTCACTAAGCCCGGTTTTCCTGGGGAACGGCTCATATGTATCTGAAAACGATAAACAACGTAATAACAACGTTATATCAGACACCTGTTCATTGTTAACACACTTACACTACACATTATGAGATTCGGATAAGTCGAGCACCATGGTTATCTCGAGCATTCAGCTTGTCCCGTTGAGTTCTCGAGATAACGAATGTTTGTATTGTTTATTCAGCCAATAAATTTCTGAGGGAACATAGATGGCAATTAACATACGAGTGGTTTCGTCATACTGAAATGTACACTATACACTATATGTTTTATTTCAGAAAAATTGGACAAGTTGGTGGAAAGTGTAGGTAGACTTGAAAGTGTGTACGGTAAGTATTTACTTTTACATTTATCCAGACGTTGATTGTCAGCAAACTATATTATTCTACAAAATCGCATTAAATATTGCAGACAATCGCAGTTGAAGAATGCGTTGGAGAATGGGTGTCGCAGTGTATTGAATCATACTTTATCAAAGGGGTAGAGCATAGATTGTTACGTTTTCAAATTTCGCGTCATTAATCAACAGTGATAATTTGAATGTACGAGTTGGTTGTTTCTGTATTAACGAATCATTGGTATACAACACTGATAGTGATTAAGGATATCGCCAATGTTAAAATGAAGCTTCAAACGGAATGTTCCTAGCAAACGAGGATGGTGTTTAGGGGAACATATCACAACAGTCCTTGAACATTTTTAATGATTGTTTACAACAAATGAAATAGTGTACAATAACAACTACAACTATTACTAACATTGTAGTCAATATCATGCCTCATACGAGGGGTGATCAATATATTCGAGGACTTTTCATCTAGCATAGGAAGGACGGTTGGCGTTACAAAATTAGATTATTCCAATTAAGAATAAAGCACGATCTCTCAGATTTGGGACGCAATATCTAAATAACCCTTTTGATTTGGAGTCAACGATTTCGTGTTTTGTAGCCTATGCTAGTCTTCGTTTTCGCCAGTTACATTTGGTTAAGATCTGTGCGTCTTATTTCGTAGAATTTAACGGAAAGTGTCACTAACGGGGTGTTATTTTTGTTGTTTATCCTTATTTTATCAACTCAACCGTTTGACAGAGACTCTAAAATCACATAAACAACGGAACCATATGAAAATGGCCAATTGGGAGCGCACATAATTCGAGCACAAATTAGTTAAGTTATTTTGATAATATCGCGAAGATTTTACAACTTTCGCGTTAATTGTCATAGCATGTCGTTTTTCTTAGAAATAACGTTACGTCCGAGATGCTCGACATTGCGTGCTTCACCATGGTTACAAAATCTGACGTCATCAAGTAAATAATGACGTTGTCATAAAGTAAATTAGAAAAATCGCGAGATAATTGATTGTAGTTCCAATATTTCAAAATTAAAAAGGAAAGTCCTCGAATATATTGATCACCCCTCGTAGGTCTTTACCTTCGGGATAAAAGGTGTCACTAATAATATGACGTCACCTCACGTGGCTGCTTTTATCAAAATAGATTATTTATAAATAATAAGATATGTTAATATATATAGCTACAACTATATTTAGATATTTATTACTATAGATAGATTTTGTTACTATGCATAGTGATACGTGTTACTACATAATTATATATCTGCTATTTTGTCTACAGATTGTGGATGGCCAGAATTACTTCATGGACATTTTGAAGGCAAATCAACATTTTATCGTGATGTCCTACAAGCAGTGTGCGACGAGGGTTATAGTCGAAGCGGATATCAGGAAATCACTTGTAACACTGATAGAAAATGGAGTAGTTTACCTATATGCAATCAAGGTACGTGTAACGCTGATAGAAAATGGAGTAGCTTACTACATGCAAACCAGGTAAGTGTAATACGGATAGAAAATGGAGTAGTTTACCTACATGCAAACCAAGTAAGTGTAAAACTGATAGAAAATGGAGTAGCTTACTGCATGCAAACCAGGTAAGTGTAACACTGATAGGAAATGGAGTAGTGTACCCACATGCAAACCAGGTAAGTGTAACACTGATAGGAAATGGAGTAGTTTACCTACATGCAAACCAGGTAAGTGCAACACTGATAGAAAAATAAATATCTTTACGTCAAGACCAACGGTGCTATCTTTTTATCACCTGTATTTTTCTTCATATTTTTTGCCGATTCTTACTTATTTTTTCACTACACTTTTATAAAGACAAAAGTGATAAGCTATATCCAAACTATATCCAAACTATTTATGTCTCTTCAATACAGTACTTTTCCTACCACTTCCAAAATGTATCCTTATAGATCGGATATCTTTTTTATCTTTAATTCCATCCTTAATTTTTTTCCACATATAATAATGTAAGGTCTTAACGAATCTTTTTGTCACTAAACTAATGCAGTATACATGGCAAAGAAAAAATTGTATTGAAAAAAGCCGCGTCGATTATTGCCTCATCGATCAAAATATCACACCCCTAGTCCTTTCAACAGATATTAGACCGGCGATTATTCAAAACACAGACCACCTTGCTATTTCGATAAAATTAGACTTTTAGAGTTTTCATAATCGCATTATCGACTTTTCACTACCGTGCTATCGACTTTCGTGTTTGGGTTTACATATATGTCGCCATGGCCCTAACGGGATTCCGTAAATACAGAGTGTATATGTATACGTATTGTTTTATGCGATAAGAATGCAGTATTTAACATTGAAGATATAAACATGTTTTGGTTATCAAAGGTCTTTTTGGTGCATCCAGATCTATAAATATATACAGTAATACTTCGTTATGACGAGCATCGATAATACGAACACTTGGTCTATGTCGAGCAAATATTTAAGTCACGTCGAATTTGCACCTTCATGTTGAGCATCAGGATTACGAACACATGGTTTATATAAAGCACTTTACCTGGGCAACTTGGAATAACTGGGGCCCGTGTTCTGTGTCATGTGACACGGGTATACGAGAACAGGAAAGATCTTGTACAAATCCAAATCCAGCGTTTTACGGTGACCACTGTTTTTGGTAAAAATGTCGAGGCGTTGTTATGTTCTGAAGCTCCTTGCGCCGGTACCGTTTCTTTTATCACTTAATTATATTTCTTTATCCACGAATTGTTGTGATTTTTACCTTTTACTGCAAACGATATAAATTTGATTATTTTCTGGAGGATGCACTGTACTACATTTGGTATATGTATTCGGTTTCGACGTTCGACGACAGAACGTAACAAACTTTGTAGTTACACAAAAACCTATACCAACCCACACCAATCTGTAAATACCAGTTGTCTAATAGGACTCAACTAAAATCGTTTTCATTATTATGTTTAACTTGTATACCGTTGTTGTCAACAACGCTGCTCGTATTGAAGGATCGATTAGTGTATGTTTACATTGCTATTAGTTGTGTCCGATAAAAACATGTTAGAAAAATGCAATACTCTATTTATTAGTCTTCATTGATCAAAGTCGCTATGTTCTTCCAGTTCTGTTACAGTTCAAAATCATCATAAACTAGTCGAAAAACTTATATCAGACATTTAAAGCATCACATGTGACATAATAATTAATATGGCGGATGAGCCGAACATAGTAGGCTAAAAAAGCGCTCAATGACGTCACGTATATGCAAATCGGTGAATTTCCTATCAGTTACGGACTTATCAGAGTAATGGCCGTTGAACGAATCAAACGAAGATGACAGGTTTTATCCGCTATCATCGACGACGCAAAGCATGGTAGCCGCAGAAATCAGTTTTAAATTGGTTCATCAGCAAGTAATTACACTTTCAAAATTGATGGTTCATCAGCAAGTAATTACACTTTGATGTGATAATTTGTACATTAATTTTATATATATATTTATGTATATGATTTCGTTCCTAACAGTAATATAACATGATAAGAAACGTGTAAAACATGTTACTTTGTAAACTTAGATTTTCTTATTACATATACTACTATAATATAATTTGTTCCAAATCTTGGAAGGAGCTTATTATATGCTTTAACATACATTGTCCAAGGTCAGGTAGCAAAAAAGGTATGAGGAAATCAGACAAAGGAGGCAGCACTCACCTACCCAGCCGAGCACAGAAATAGAAACAACAAGAAACAACTACACTGAACAATGCCCACACATAAGCCAAAGAAACAATTAAAAAATCCTATACACCGCAAAGCCGAAAAAATGCAGGATGACCCAATTTCACAAAGGAATTTGCATTTAATTACTTATATCGGTGCTATCGGGCCATTCCGGATATACAACGACGACCTCGTTTACCTGTTTTAGAATAAGCTGTGATTAAGTTAGTGGAGATGGTTAATGTTGGGTGCTGCCTATTCTACTTAGTACTTGTAATTTAGAGTTTTCTAAATATACTTTACAGATGGTGGTTGGTCCCTGTGGTCATCTTGGAGTCCATGCAGTTTGACCTGTGGTGTAGGAATAAAATCCAAGTCAAGGTCATGCAACAATCCAGAACCATCACGTAACGGACAATATTGTATGGGTGATCCGACGCTCGTAGAAACGTGTGTTTCTAATCAACATTGCAGTAAGTCGATACATCATATAATGCGCTCAGGATAATGAGAAAGGTGGGAACATTTAGTTGTAGAAAAAAATAGATCAAGGTAGCAGGAGTTATCTATGTTTGTTAAATATCACATTATCCTGGGCACACTGCATAAAGCTGTCAATGTTCAGTATTTGAAAGTGTGTTCTACATATTTGAGCGATTCGTCTGTTCGATCTGTGTTAACTATCGTAACTATAAATAAGTTGAGGAGATGTTATGACGACTGTAACATACTACGCTGATATATAAGTGAGCTACATTATGAAAACAATATTGTAAAAATACATCATTCTGATTCACAGACGATAACGTATAATAAAGGGATTGGCATTTTTCTATAGTATTATAACAGTTACACCAATGTAAAAGTAATTCAAAACAGAACTTATTGTACGATTAAATGATACATGTACATCAACAATATCTGGACATAAATCGCGCAATTAACCCGTTGAAAAATCCTAATTACAGCATTTTCGGATTGTTGGGAGATTAAACAGGAAAAAGTCGATGCTCCAGATGGTGTTTATGATATCAAGTTGTGGAAAACCAATCGTGCTGTTCAGGTCTACTGTGACATGACAACGTCTGGAGGTGGCTGGACGGTAACAATTTTGTCCAGCTTGTTTAATTTACAAATAAATTGGTTTTGGCTAACTGAGCTTCGGCGGTACCAGTTACCTTATACTTGTTTAGTTCCCAAATGGCTTGGTTATAGATAGCGAAGATTGAATGGTATCATGCATTTTTCAACTTATTTAGCGCTTGAACGAGTAATCTAAAACATTATTGTTATACGTTAGAGCAATTAAAAAAGCTTTGAATCTGTGTCGTGCTTGACTTTCCTTGTTCGGACTAGCAATACATGTATTTGATTGTGGTCATTTTAAGGTGTTCCAGAACAGATATGACGGATCAGTTGAGTTCTATAGGAATCATACGCAATATGTGTATGGATTCGGTGATCTACGAACAGAATACTGGCTAGGTAGGTATCATAACAGTAATCAATTGTTGATTGATTATAACAAAGAGCGTAGCAATCGAGACTATGAGTTTACCACATGCACTCAACGAAACACAAACATCTAACTTTCATGGTCTATTTTCTTAGCATCATATCATGTGACCTACATAACCTAATTACCTGAATTTACAAGCACTTTCTCTTATTTCCGGTCTTTTTGTATTCTTCATTGGCTGGTATTCTTACAAACTTCACATGGGGCCCAATTTGTAGTTTTATCATTCCGTCACATTTTGAAATTCTGATTATTGGTTGCAAACTGGTCTAAGTAAGAGTTTGAGCAAGGAGAAGAGGAGTTGTTTCCCTTTTTAAAAACTCGCTAATTTTGTTTGCCTTGGACAATTTTCGCTTTTTGCCCAAATCTTGTGCATTTTTGGTTGAATTCAACTTATATCGATTAAATCTATCAAATCACTCCAAAACAATAAATCATTAGTAAATCTTTTATGTTAATCGGGAATATGAGAAAGGCCGGAAATATGAGAAACAATGATATATAATTATGGTAAATTACGACGCGCTGTTAATGTGTAACAGCCAATTTTACCAACGCTAATGAAAGATTTAAATAAATATTGGACTATGACTGTCTGACATTGGTCAAAAACGTTCCAAATAGTTAGTTTCAATGTTGATGAATAAACAATCATCAACATACCATATTTTATACTGCTTTTCACACGTGCTTGCTCTTGTTGCAACATGTATTGCATCTCCCTCTGTATAATGACAAGAACGTCACAATTCTACAACTGACCATTGATATGTAGGCATCACTTGGAAAACTATTTATTTTCGAAAAATTGACGAGATCGCTTTTTTACAAGTTTGTATGCTTGAAATTCTATCTTCAACGCCTGAACTTTAAATATTTGTAATTTAATGGATTAAATGTCTTCAGTTGATTTCACAAGTTTATTTCGTTTATGTTTCCTATAGGACTGGACTATATACAGGAAATTGCATCGCAGACAGAAAATGAATTGCGTATAGATATTACGGCATATAATGGTACAAAAGCGATTGAAATATTCAACTCATTCTCCCTGTCGTTGCCCGAATACACTCTTCATGTCGGCAACACGACATTTTCCAAGAGTAGTAAGTATACAATGTACAAACAATTTACTTGCACTCAATGTATCTACAAAATGACATAAGCAAAGAAAGAATTCAATATAAGATTTTATTTCAATTGAAAACAAGTTAATGCATGAACAATCTAATTCAAGAAGGTACATGGTGTCATGACTCAATTTCCGGCATTTTGAATAGCTAAACTTTGTAACAATATTGATTTTATGTATACAGCAGTCACTTTAACATACAGTTTCAAAAATAACCAATACTTTTCTTATTATTGTACGACTTTCTTTGGTGAAGTCTAAGCGACAATCGTGTTAATTGATTGATCGCAATGTTAAATTTCAGTTGACAACGATTTCCAGTTTGGTCCATACCACACTAACCACGCATTCTCAACAAACGATCATGATGTCGATAGTTCCAGCTTGAATTGTGCCATCGAATCCCATGGCGCATGGTGGTATAATAATTGCTATGAAACAAATCTGAATGGACGGTATTTGACTCCGGGTACGACCAATAGTTATGAAGGAATTAGGTACAACAGTTTTATTTATGGCCAATCGCTGAAGGAAACTAGAATGGCATTTCGTCGTCTATCTAAATAGTCATATTGTATGTTTTATATCCTCTACCATGGTAAATAAAAGCAATATAAACTGACGAATTTTGGTGATAAAGTTATGTAATCATGTCATTGCTTCAACGCAAGGCACCGACCTATGTTTCAACTAAACCCATGTCATGCTTTTATTGTGTACTTTCTAACAAGCAAAACTATTCTTGTCTTTCAATGTCCTGGGAATTTTTGTTTCAAAGACTGTAAATATAAGGTCAAAAAGCACAGTAAAGAGTTTGACCATTCTTAGAATTCCTTGTACATCATGACTTGTATCAAAGGTGGTATTTATTGAAACAATAAGCTTAAAGCATCATTTTGCCTAAATTACAAAAAGTGCACACAGCTGCATTTGCAAAGAGGAGCAAAAAGGCGATCTAATATATACGGGTATAACTTGTACTAGTTACCTGTAGTACCAAGGCATCATATACCAAAGTGAAAATCAACTAACATTAATGGACAAGCATACATTTCACAGCATTCTTTTAAATTAGAAGAATCAAAACATCACCGAGGAAGTGTTTGATAACACCTTCATATAACATGCATTTTGTAGTCATATTCAATAAAATCGTGGGCTTATTAGCTTTAAAATAACAGTTTCTATCATACATGTAGAAATTATTGACAAAGTTATTACAGTTACATGTACCAATGTATTCCTGCTTTGCTTGGTTTAAAACTGGACTACAAAACATCTCTTTTATTACAAACTATTGTAATACGTATTGTTCCATTTCACAGTTTGTCGAATGAGTAAGACTCATTGGTAAGCCAAAAGAGCTTCACGCTTACTTGAACAATCAGTTTAAATTGATGTAACGAAATTGAAATATATTTCCCATATGATCAGAAGTGCTTTAATAGGTCGGTATTTATGAAGCATCTTAAGTGAAAACTGAAATATTATGAATATTATTTTCTAACGATCATCATTTGACGTTAAGAAAGATAAACCGTCATGTAAGATGTCAGTGAAATAATTGTAATATACATATTCACCCATATGCTTAGACTTCTAATAAAATAGAAGAACAAATCAAAAAATGACGAAAGCACTACAAAGCACGATATGCACCAACAAGGAAACACCTTTGAATACATACATTTGTGAAATTCAATGCAATACTTAAATTACTATACCGTGTATGTCTATATATGGTATTTTCTCTTATAAAGGTTTCGCTGATTTCTTATTAATTTTTTCCATGTTCATATCGTCGTATATTACATAAGTAGAACCTGTCTCTGAATTTAAACTTGATTTCACGTTAAACGGGGACTAAAATTTTTTTTAAAACACAATAATAATAGAATGAGAACGATAGACAAGACAGGATAATTGATTTTGGAGTAGAGCCTTCATATTAAAACTTGTTGATCTAATATTTGAAAAGTTAAAATACCATGATGGTGTTTAGTAATTTGAAATGTATAGACGAACAGGTTTGATACAATGTTCTGATATTCGACATTATGGCTTTGCTTTTCATTAATTCGATAATATTAATGTGTCTTTTAGTATATCTTATAGTATTATAGTATATCTACAAAATACTATACAGTGTGCTATATATTGGTCGTTCAATATGTGCCTGTCGTGATGTCTAAGTCTGAACAATTTCCAGATAGAAATGTAGTTATTACATATGGTTCAATGTATTTCACATTACACATGCATTTGTACATAGTTTCACATTAAAAGTTACAAATCTAGAAGAAATGATAAGCATTAACATAAACAATAGAACGCGAATGGCACACAAAGGAAAATGATGCGAAATGATATCTCAGATCTGAATAATACATTGGTATGATATAACAAAAAAATCTAAATTTTAATTAACCTTGTAAAATGTTATAAGTACACCAGACGTGATGACTAAGTATGAGCTTTCCCAGGTGATAGAAGAAATGGAGTTATTTTTGATTGTTCAGTGTATTATACAGCTTTACATTTGTACATAGTTTCACATTAAAATTAATAAATGATATTATTACATGTATTATGTCTTATAGTATATCTATAAAATACTACACGATATGCTGTATAGTAGGCGTTACATTTTGCCTGCCGTAATGTCTAAGTCTAAACGTTCCAGATATAATAAATGAAAGTATTATGAATCGTTCAGTGCAAGAATTAGTATTATACATTTCTCCGTTATACGTAAGTTAACATTTCTAATTTAAACATGAAGACAGAAATGATAACCATTAACATTAACAACAGAACACGAAAGGCGCACAAACGAAAATAATACAAAATGACAGCTCAGATCTGAATAACACATTGGTATGATACTAAACAAAAATCTGATTATAAAAAGTAGAAATTATACAAATATGTCACCAATAACCTACATGTCATAAACAATATGTTTGTATACCACAAGTAACCATGTACTATTACTAGTTGGCTGGCTCACAGACACACAGTTTCGTAAATGTTATCATCTTGATTGAGCATTTCGACTTCCTTATTATACACCCAATGATAGTTCAACAGACATTTTCTCATTTTCTCAAGCAACAGAAATACTTTGGTTCCCCAGCGCGTATGCGTATCGGCACGCGTAGTTATCGAAACCACTGTCAACAGTGAATGTTTCACTTCCATTGCTTGAGAAAATGGCGACTTTTTGGGTGTTTGATTAAGAAGGTAGCCGAACAAATTTATACAAAATGATATACAAAATAAAATCATATGCCTTCCGATTTGCTTTGTAATGCTTAGAGAGGAAGCATCGTCTATTAGTCATGACAATTAATAAATCTATACAGACATGATAAGCATTAACATAAACAACAGAACACGAATGGCACACAAACGAAATTGATACGAAATGATAGCTCAGATCTGAATAATACATATTACGATACTGAACAAAATTCTGATTCTAAATAGTTATAAATTATAACAAAATTATGTTACGATAAATAACTTATAACCTACAAGTGATAAATGTTTGTATATCACCAGTAACCATGTACTATGACAAGTTGGCTGGCTCAAAGACCCACATTTCCGTAAATTTTATTATTTGAATAAGTATTTCGACTACCTTAATTAACACCCAACGATAGTTCAGCGGCCATTTTCTCATTTTCTCAAGCAACATAATGTACTTGGTCCATAGCGCATATTCGTATCGGCACGCGTAGTTTGGGTACCAGTTTATCGATACCACAGTCAATAGTGAAAGTTTCACTTCCTTTGCTTGCGAAGATGGCGACTGAGCTACCTTAGGGTGTTTAATTAAGAAGGTAGCCTAACAAATTTATACAAAATGATATACAAAATAAAATCATATGCCTTCCGATTTGCATTGTAATGCTTAGAGAGGAAACATCGTCTAATAGTCATGACAAGGTGGGTGAATGGACAAGATGTCCATATGGATCAAAACAACAAAATATAAAACTAAAGCATGACGTATCGAAATACTGTCAACAAGAGTACGTTGTATAATATAGTAATCACAAATCAAAATCAAAGATAATATTGTACACCAAGTTATAAACACATCATCATTGCACCAATAGCTTAAAAAACAAACACGTCACATGTTCTTTTTAAATTAAATCATAGTCTTTAGCTGTCAGTTGAAATAACGATGCGAGTGCCTACCTACAACTGTATTTGAACCCGGGTGGTCGTCAGGTTAGACTGCAAGCGCACTAACCAATGATGTACTGAGGCACAAACATGTATGCAAGTTCGGAAGAAACATGCTGTAGAGTCTCTAGCGTGCAAAATTGGAGTAAACGTTGTTAGAGTTAACATGAGCATCAACACAGCGGTAGCAAAATTCAAACTGTTCCTAAAAACGAGAAAAATAATATTAGGGTACATTTATTTCATGCTTACCGGTGGTTTACGGCGGAATAACGGTGGATTATTCCCCGATAATTTCACTGTTCATAACTTCACAATTCATAATTTCACGGCAAACGGACTACTCTTAAAAATCAAATTTCCTCGCCGTCAAAAAAAATAAGCATTTTCACTTGCTCTCTTAATCTTTAACAAATAACACAGTATTATATATACATATTATGTAAAACAAATGGACGAAATTGAAGCCATTGCAGAAGAACTATTTGATTTTAACTCGACGCGTGCATGGCGGGAAAACGACGTCACGCAAAACATTCGAGGTATATAGTGGAGTATTTCCATCATTTAAGCAATTTGAAGCATGAAATAAATAGAATATTAGTATTTTACCGTGTATGATCGTTTGATAATTCACCTCTTGAGCAGCTGACTTATATTTTCACTCGTGGCTACGCCACTTGTGAAAATATTACATAAGCTGCTCACTCGGTGAATTATCAGCCGATCATACACGGAAAAATACAAATATCCTCTATATAATGAACGGAAATACCTACACATCAACTGATTCATCAAATTCAAGAACTACATGTTTACTGGATTTGTAGTCGAAATCAGGAATTCACTAAAATAATCACAATCGTAACGTGTGTTATATGTACAGCCTAGTGAGGATATGGTAAGAGTGACACTGCCGATTATGTGTACCGAAAAAATTGCAAACATTGCCTGGACAGGTAGAGTATAGATTTACATTTATTTTGCACTCGTGTTAGCCTTCATAAGTAAGTGAATAAAAAAAGATTCTAGAATACGATACCAGGTAGTCCTCTTTGGACTTTAATAATAATTATAATAATAATGACTTATTTATCGTTGTTAACATGTTTGATTCGAGACCAATTTTGAATAGGGTTCACAATATAGTATAGACATGATTGACTTATATGAAATACAACCTTATTTGGAACAGCCATTTTCCTACGAAAACGAAGTTTTCTCAATGTGTTGGGCACGCTAACTTGACCTTCAGATTCGATTTTCTCCAACAGTACACCAACAGCACAGAACAGGCCACTACGCTTAGCTCCGTCTCTGAAATGATTTGGTTAACTAATATAGTTAGTTTACACCATAAATTTATCGGGCAAGAAAGGCAGCACACAACTTAATTAATCAAGAACAGAAAACATGAACAATATCACATAATACAAATACGCGGCTCAATATCCACACATAACTGAAGAAAAAATGAAATGTACACGTCCCATAATTACTTTACTGCAAGTGTTTGGCCGAATAACACATTGTACATACATGACCGTAAGTCAGTCTTATATCAAAATATTCTGAAAGTCATGCATGCGTTGAATGAATGTATCGCTATTATCCAGTACGCCCATAATGCACTTTTGTATAACAAGTGGTGTCTGTTACCAAGACAAAGTGCTACGTAGCGCATTCCATGGGAGGTAAAACATGCCTTCTAAATTTAATTTAACATGGGGTAGCTGAATGGAGGTGATCGGTAGCGCTTTGCTTAGGTAAGGGTCACCTGATGTATACCATTGGTTGTAGAATAGAAACTTATACAGTGTTTTTTTACATAATTTAGGTAGTTATATACGGCGGTCATAACTAGCTTTAGCGATTTGAATTATCAATCAGTTCGTTCTACATTATTTCACTTACTACTCAAAACCACGCAAAGTCTGTCACATGTGTGTTTCCCTTCTCACTTTTGCACATTTGTAAATATGTAACAAATATCTCAACTTACAAACAATGTACAAGAACGGGTGCATTGGCATCTTTCATTTCACGAGCTTTGTTACTAACATCTTTCACAAATTGCGTAAACTCCCCTACATCTGAAGGAACCTGCTCGTCTCTTCTCCAATTTGTTAATTGGTAATGGTAAACTACCTTTTCACCTTTAGAGTGCTAAAAAGAAATATGTTGAATAGAGTTCATGGTGTCTACATTACTAAAATATACCTTTACGTTCATACAGTTTTTTTTGCAACAGTTGTAGAACGTGATATTGTTGGTAAAGCTGTAACTAAAAACATTTAGCGGTGAAAATGGCTTTCCAAATGCAATGCAGCATACATACCCGCCAACAAAGTCACCTTAAACTTTAATCAGTTACAGTTTTGCATTAGTAGCGCTATACCAAGTGAAATTATTGTTGCACCTTTCCGATTTTTTACACCTGCCGTTATAACTTCTAGTATTAAAGCATTATTGTTTCATTCAATAGAATTGTATTATTAATTGTGTTAATACGTGTAATTATTTGGATATTTCTGAGCTTATTACAATTGCGGTTACCTTATCACTGTTAGAGATTGTCATTTTTCTCATTATATAGTTTGGTTCTGTTTCACCTCTTGACGTCTTCACTGTAAAGGTTCCTGACTGTAACACTTGATTATCGGCTCCTAAATAATCATCAATTTCCTGAACATGGAAATACATAATTAACTTAAATAACTATTCATATTTGAACCCGTGTCTCTTATCAAAAACAGGTGATACCAAGTAATATATTGACACCAATGATTAACATTACATTTTGTTTTATCACCAGATGTCAAGAGAAACACCTGATGTAAAGAACATGTTTAAAATGTTCAAATCTCCTGTGAGTGAATTAAACTCCAAAATGATTAGATGTACTTGAACATAATACAAGCAAACTCTTTTCAATTCCCTATCCTGTTAGTTACATGTATTAATTAGTTCATACTATGGTATATGTGTACCAACTGGTCATCTGTTATATAAAATTTGAGGTGAAATCAATACTTCCAGATTATATTCACAATTACATAAGTGGTTGGAACAGGAACAGCAGGAACACTGTTCCGAGTGTATCAGAACAGACGCTACGAACACACCCAATTATTTCCTAAATTATTCCAAGATTGCCTGTTACCGATTGTCGATTTATGGTTTATGTATTGTACATTCGGTTTTGTTCATGTTGGTTTTTTGTATAGTTGTGGTGTGTTCGTCCGTCCGAATGTACGTGGATGTCGACTCAGTGGTGATTACAGCCAATCCCCACAGAAACTAAACGATAAACCCTGTGTTTTGCCTGTGTAATCTTGTTCTATGTACATAACTGTTGGCAACTATATGTGTTCATATTTTATATTGATACATATTTTGTACAGGATGTAGACTAGTCTTGTTACCGACTTGATAATATGTTCATCTTAATTATTTTCCAATCTTAGCTACATCTTATTTTGGCATTATTATGGTTGATGGTCCACGGTCAAAGGCAAAGTACTGATAAAGAGATACATTATAAGAGTTGTCTCTTATAAGCATAGGGATAGTAGTTACGACCTTATAAGACTGGTTTATTTATTTTTACGTTCTGCATCACAATGCGCGTCTAATAAACTTGTTTTAATAAAAGTCAGAACTTGTCATGTTGACAACAGCTTGTTTTACCATGATACAGCAAAGAGTAATTATCGGTCATTCGTTTACTGTTTGCTCAAAATATTGACTTTGAACTTAAGACATTCTCATTCTAGACAAGCGATGTACATGATATACTATAGTTACTATATCATTCCCATTAAAAATACCTTACCGTCCCAATTAACTCGGCATCTTCCATTGATACGACGCAGTAACAATTCGCTTGGAAGATTAAACACAGAAAGTCCACGACGGTGTCTGGAAGTGGAGATTGGGCAATGATGTACTGATTCTTTTTATAAAAGCCCTGAAAAATGAACATGCAATACTTTCGAACCATTTTTCGTAAGAGTTAGTCATTCTTAGCAACATTCGTATTTCCCCTTTTGGATAATATCATCGACACCCGGTCCATCTTTGAAATACCATTTACTTACGGTCAATCGTGCCAGAAGCCTTATAGAAAAATGTTGATAATACCTTCCTATTAAGTGATCATTTGATACACATTTTCTTACATTTAATGCTGACTGGTTTCGGGTTTGTGTCCAAGTGATGTGTACTAGTTCACATATAATATCAGGATAGGAATTTAGGTCAACTAACAATGACATTAGAAAGGAACGATATGCATCTAGTTAACAAATTAACCAATTAGCAGGACGCTGATTTGAACTTTTAATTATTGAACGTATGTATGGTACTTACATTGACATAGATGGCATTAATGTAGTCAGACGAGTTGAATGTTCGACAAATGTGAATTCTGGGTCTATGTCTGTCACCTGCATTAAGTGAGATAAGTCTTACATACATTGATTAGAATATGCAAAATCCAATTGTTGTACATTACGTAACTGGTAAAGATAGACTTTATTTTCATAATTACATTATTTCATGAGCTTTGCCTTGTTATTTTTATGCATACATTTTTAGAGAATAGTTTAATCGACCAATGTATAACATATGAAGATTTAATCACTTCGTTAATTTTGAAATCGAAAACATCTATAATTTCAATAACATCAAAGATTACCGTACTAACATACAGCCAAATTAAAAACATTGAATTTGCATATAGTTAGCTATTATAATAAAGGTTCTCGATCTAAATATATACATGAATCGGAGGTACATCAATAATGCCTTTGCAAGTTTTCGTATTTGTGAAATATCAAGAAAGGCTTGTATGACAGATAATTTTGTGCAAGTGCATACACAGGTTGATATATAATGTGACATTTTAACATATCATTCTGATAATAACGACTTTATGGATAACATATTTGCTTGTAGACCAATTTTCAATATGGTCAACAACTATCGCTCACTTATAATGGGGAGGTCATAACTATATATCAGACTAATACATCTTAGAGATAAACATCAAAATGCCCTTCTTATGAGCGTATTACAGTTGGATCATGAAATTCTGAACGTGGCATGTGGACGAAACCGGTGTTTGAAAAGCTCTTTTTCCTAAAGCACACAGTAATTTTCTGAAATTGAAAGCTTGTTTATAGTAATTTTCCGACTGTGTTTTCTTTGATTTGCGTTTTCGTACTCACGGCATTCCCATTCTAACCCATTGGCATAAGGAACAAATACATATATGAACTTCGTTTTCAATACTGGTAAAAGATGTACCTGGTATGTCACTATGATTTCTGTTCTTGTCACTATGACGACCGTTTTTATTCCTTGCCTGTGTTTCTTCAATGGCTTCATCTTCAATTACAGTCTTCAGTAACTAGAACAGTGATACAGGTACAGTATGGTATAAAAATATAACTAGACACATCAACTTAAAACACGCACTATTTAACATTTGAACCGATGTATACATTTGTATCAATCCCATATCCAAGATTGAGTTATTGTAAATGTGTTAGACTCGTCAAATAAAGACTTTACAGCTAGTTTGCGATAGAAAAAAATCGTGTTTTTTTAAAGATTTCTGAAAATCTATTCATCAGATTTTGGTAAAAAATTACACAGAACTACAATAACTTCCTACCTAGTCTCATTTTGAATTTCATAATTTTAAGTCACCAATTAAAAGACATTAATTCTTTATTACATATTGAAATTACATTCGTATTTACAGTTTAACGCAGGGAGGTAATCTGGTATTCCATTGATGATTTACTATCAATTATTTAACCGTTACAATCCGTGATCAGCGGGATTGAGATTGCTGTTATAAAGACAAGACTTAGGAGGCCCTTGTGATTCGGTTTATTTAGGTGTGTCGCTTGTAAACAATGTACAGCAATAACATGTACTTCGTCATATTCACAGACGGGCCTCGCATCTCTTAAATTAAGAAGGTTGCAAATACGTAAATATACCGTTATGCGTATCACATGACCGTAAATGAGCTGTTGCAAGTATCAAGTCTTCTAACTTGATTTTTCATACAAAACTACAAAAATGTTACATAGAACTTATGAACAAAACTTTTTTAACTCATTTCTGATCTTGCTGAAATTTCAGTGTGTATTAGGTAGATATATTTCATTTATTCGTGCAAAGTTTCATACTTGTAGGTGTAGTAATTACAGAGAAATTTTCAAAAAACACGATTTTTTTCTATCGCAAACTAGCTATACGTACTTACTTAAATGCACTTATCCTTTGGGCGAAAATGTATTACACGTATCATAATTTAAATTCAAGCTTTTATACTCTATATCACTTACTTCAAAGTTTGCGTTGAACACCGAATCACTTGTAGCTCGTATGTAACCTCCAAACTCATCCGACCGAATAGGTCCGCTTTGAAAAGTCAGTGTGTGTACTAACGCCTTATGTAGGAATTTGTATTGTTCCTGAAATAATAAGCAATTGCTTAATGTATTTTCAAGCTAACAACTGTTATTAGTGGTAAATATATTCGAACACTTTTCATCTAGCAATCTATTTAATAGTGGAAGCACGGCTTAAAGCTCTTTAATATCATTCGGAGCTAGAATGATATCTCCAACCGAATGGACTAATAAAAGTATTTTACAAGGTCGCACTGACCTTCTCATTCTAAACCAGCGATATACACTTAGGTGAGTATGCTAACTCACTTAAGCATTAAGTAACTTACCAGTGTCTGTACCATGTTAACACGTTGTTGTCGCATGGCATACACACAATCATATACGTTGATTCTCTCCCCAGCTTCCCCCGCCTCTGTCAACCTGTCCAGAGCAATATATGTGCCTGTACGCCCGATCCCAGCACTGGAGAAAAATCAATACAACTAATGTCTCTAATCGTAATAAAAAATGTCCACAAACAAGAATGAGGAAATCGAACAGGCAAGACATCAAACAACTTATCGTTAATGTGTTATTTGAATAAATATCGGACACTCAGTACAAAACATGATAAATGTATATCATCTGTAATAAATGTCACCTAGTGTTAGGTTAGGGAAACAAAACAAGCATAAGCAAATCATGCAAAATGTATTGGATACTTTGTAAAAAGACAACATTTCAGGTTTCGCAAAGTATTTAACAATATTGAAACAGATTATGTTTATAATGTTTTTTATGACAATGTATTGGTGGTTAAGTAACGGTTATCCAGATTTTCTAGTTAGGACTTACTTGTTTGTATGATTATTTGGTTTGTTATGAGCTTATACATGCGGTCAAATAGTAGGGGTACTTATACAGGGAATATTCGCAGGAAAAGGTTTATTGATGGCGACTATAGTATAGTTAAAGCAAAACAATAGTGTCATAATTTTAAATGTTCACATTTTTGTTATCAATGATACAATTACATGTGGTTAGATTTTGCACGTGTTTAATACTTCTTTAAAATTCGGATTTGTTATTATATTTTGTGATTTATATAATTAAGAATGATTACTGTGCATGTTAGTCCAAGAAGAAATTAAACGTTATTTTAGAAGTTTGATAGGGTATAGGATACAAAACAACGATAACTAACCTGCAGTGTATGATAACCGGACCATGGTGTACACGTGGGGCACTTCGAACCCTCTGACGGAATTCAACCAAACTTGTTATTTCATCTGGAATGCTTTTATCAGGCCATGCTGTGTAATGGAACTGTACGACTGTTCTCTTCTTTGATTTCTGATGATAAAAAGAGAACAATTTATTATATTACCTTTTTGTTTGTTACTTAATACTGAAAGGAGTCGTAATATAAAGGTGAGCCACAAGTTAAAGTATATTTATATATTTATATTCGTCGTCTACAGTAATGAGGCAGCAGCCTTTAATCTTCTCAGCCAAATGAACCGTTTTAAACACCTGTGTCAAGTTAATAGTATGGGTTAATCGTAAAAAGACAAATCAGGAATTGGCACTAGGCTGGTCTCGAACCTAATACTGCTTGATATGTATCCCGAAGATGAAATGACATACGGACATTCAAAATATTGGTATACACTAATATACTGTTGACATTTAAGTGTATTTGATAATATCTATACTAGCGGATGAACTACGGAACCCATTTAGAGGAAGATAACATCCTAAGTGAGTTTTCGAGGAAATGGCTACTTAAAGTTAGTATCTTTTCTGCTTCAATATATATTAACATTGACGAGGAAACATTGTTCACTAACAAATGAGCCGTTCCCATGTGCTTTGTATTCTGATAATTTCCTTTAACTGATAGCAATGGGCTCAAGTTAGATAATATCAAAGACAGTAAGTATCGTTCGTGATTTTTAACCTTAATCACTTAAATCAAAGTGTTCTAGTGCGATAAATATCAAGGAAAATAAATAACATTAGTGGGTTTTAAACAATGGATTCCGTCTCATCCCGCGGAAACACCAATACTATCCTTTAACTGACATTGCTCTAAAATCACTAATGCCTTCGAGTACGATACTATTAAGGAAAGTAAATAGCGATTTTAAGTTTTAAACAATTATTTCCAGCTAATACCACCGTAACATCAAGAACAATGTGTTCAATCATATCCAGCAATCATATCAGTCATACCATCAGATAAACGGTAATCATAAGTACCTTCTCAACGGTTAATGTCCTGACTGTATACTCGGCAAATACTACTTCACTTTGACATGAAACTGTTATATCTTGATGTATGTTTGTACAGTCTTGATCTGGCCAGTACTGTTCGCATTTGTTGCCCTGAAAAAAAGTGGTTTGGTTTCTAGAATATGTAGAGAATCGGCAGATTCAGAGAATGGTTCTAGTTGAAGTGGTCCGTATATATCAATGATAACGGGAAAATGTAATATGGTGGTCCATGGCATCCAATCACATTTAAATCAGATCCATTTTCCATTCCTTTACGCTGTTAGTTAGATCTGACTGCACTACAAGATAGGTCACATTCCAATGACCTCTTACAATGTAGTGCATGTTGAGAGTGAACAGACTAAAATCATTATATACTTCATTCACTTTAAGGTTTAAACATCTCTCTCCCAGTAAACTACATCGGAGAGTCTCTGCACTTCTGGATTTGTTAAAGTAGCGATTTAATCGGATGATGTAAAGTTTACATCGACATGAACCCATACGGAATGTGATCAAATCATATATCTATGTAAAGTAATTGAAACTAATGGTCTGATTTAAATCCTACTTACACTTGGTTCGATGAGATTGGTTAGCATCACTATCACATCCGTGTCCATATGCCATACCATTGCCCAGAATGTATGAAACTGTTGGGTAGCTTTTGCTGTAGGACCTGACAACACTCATTTAATGTATATCATCTTTCGTACATGTACAGTCTTTCAAGCAATAATGTATCATCTACACAATTTGCTAATGTATGATGATATTTTCCTTCGCGTATAATGTTTTATCTACATGTATAGGTTTATACTTTTTAACAAGAAGAGCAATGAAACGAACAACTAAATAAAAAATGGCTTCGTATTCAAAGCGAGGACACAACTCAAGTTTCTAAATAGCCATTTAATAGACAGTGCAATAGTAACTTAACGTGTTATGTATTCTCAGAGAGTAAATGCATACAAAACCTACCTAGTGATGCAATGTACTTATTCTTCTGTTGGAAGCCCTATAACAAAAAGCATGACACAATTAAGCATGTACAACATAATACACACAATTATCTGTTTATATAATAGTACAGGACAGTTTCCTGGCTAAGAATAAGAAAGGCGTAAGTACAACATCGATATTTTGAGAAAGCAAGACAAATCTGTCTCAAAACTAATCTTAACTTACGAAAAAACTCGTTATTGTTTGGTTTTTATTCTACAATAGTTTCCGGCATGTTGACGATAAAGCAATGCCTCCGTAGTGTTTTAAGCAGGTATGTTCATAATGTTATAAATATATGTACTTGTAGAACTATAAGCATATTTCGTTTTTGGCTACTTTTTTGGTTTAATAGTGGTTTACTTTTCTTCTGTTACAAATTACATGCTTAGTATATGAAACCACAGAGGACTATCTAAATAGATACTATAAAAAACAAACAATTAAATTTCTAGTATATGTTACTGTTTTAAATGTATTATACAAGTGTTAAAGTACATGTATGGCAGAAGTATACGAAATATAATACTTACATCTATGAAACAGGCATTGATAAAGAACTTTGGATCACCCTTTATTTTGACCCTGGAGTGATCATCTGTAATACACAATTTAATGTCATATACTGTATGGATTTCTTGTTTTCTTGTTGGTAAACAAACTAACACAAACATTATATAGTGTACGAGGGTCACTCAATAAATTCGTCGACTGAACTCGTCATTTTAATACATATTGACACAGAGAGTAACTAATTATACCACTTTAAACTACAGCCTATCCGACACAAGTGCAGAAAATTTTGCACGAATCGATGCATTTGTAAAGAAAATATGGCTAAAATAAAACTAAAACCTTACCGCAACCACCACACAACGTAAATATATACTGACGTCAGCGACGTTATTGACGTGTTGCTATTTCTCAAATGGTAAACCCAAAATTAAAGTATGTCAATGATATCGAATTAAATACAAATATGCAAGCTGTATATTATTAAATAGATCTACCACAACATTTTAGGTATTCAAAGTTAAGGATTAAGCTGGACTTATTGGTTGTATGATAAATTGAAACGCATCGCAAATTTTGACTGGCGTTCCCTCAAACGCCCTTATGTTTTTAAATTTCGTTTGATCCCTGTATCAATTGTGATACCATGCTGCTCTTCAGAAATTTGATTTTGTCATTAAAACACAGGGACACTGAATACTACATGTTCTCTGATTGCTCTCATTAGCTGCTTATATGTGTTTATTGTTTATTTCCAAGGCAAATGCACGATTTAAACGTTGCATGAATTTCCTTGCGTAAATTCATTAGCATTTTGACGTAAATCAAAACGTGGCAGGCATAGATCAAATACTTCTCAATTCAAACTCGAACGTCTAAACAACTTAATAATTTCACAAAATATTATGATAATATCTTGCAATAATCTGGCAAAATATGGGAATGTAAAATCAATAATTTGGAATTTATAACTAGTTGAACGAGTGAAAAGGGCACGTTACGTCGGTCGGGGGTGGTAGCGCGTTACTATGGTAATACATCGGCTGATGGCATGCTACTGTGTTGCATAATCGGAGATAAATTTGTATCTACGATAGGTAATAGATAAATGTTTATAATGATATAAGAAATTATTATTTAAACGTAAATATAATAAAATGAGAATAATTGTCTACGAATATATTGAATGACCCTCGTATAATCATTGTTTTACTTTTTATGTACAAAGGGACGGTTTAAATTGACGAGGAAAGAGATTGGCTTTAGACAGAACACACTAGAGCTATTAAAGCTTTGCAATACATAAACAAATCTTAAACAATAGGCCAGTTTGTAACTTCAGGTAAATAATTTGAAAATAAAAACATATTTATTACGGACTTACAAGGATATATGCCATTATATCTGTTCTGAACCAAATTTTCCGGTTTCCTTGCATCACTGTTGCTCTGTGTAAGACCCTTTGGTAGTTGCTGGAAAGATAAATGGTGTATAAACAATACGTATGTGTTAAATGCGTCAAGACATAATGACTTTATTATAAATATGAAAAGGAAAAAATACGGGAAACCTTGTCTTATATTCAAAGGAAATCACTCGGAAAATATCGAATAAAATTGTATCGCTCATAAACATTGGGGCATCTACAAAAAATGTTTGCAAATTGCGCATTAACATTCATTTCGCCATCACAATAAATGTACAATTAAACTTAAATGTTTTATGGCTCATCAAGTTTAGAACCATACATAAGCCGAATGTACAAAATACATACGCTACAACGTTACATACATATCCCCACGTAACATAAATATCCCATAACGTTAGCAAAGAAGGAAACATTTGAAATACAGATTACTAGTTCTTGATGTTTTAGTTATATTTTGTTTGTAGATTTGATTTAAGCTTTTTGTAAGACCTTTTCAATATCCATATTACTTCGATCCGCTTGAAATTGAGCATTGCAAATGGAACCGTTTTAGCCATGACTATCTTATCCGTGTTCGATTCATCACAATAGTAGCATATACTAGTATTTCGTTAAGAATAAAAATAGATATGAAGAAATCGGACAGGGACGGCATCCATCAACGTAACCAGTCGAGTACAGAAATAGTGTCAACAAAACACAACACGAAAAAGCAATGCCCACACACAACATATGATTGAAGACGAAGACCCCGCCTAAAATGCAAGAGACCCAATTGCACGAAGAAATTACAAAAAAATCAAGTTTGATTTATTTTTTCATCATTATATTAGTGTTATCAATAAACCTAGTCAGTTGTAGATTAGTGCCAGTAGTATAAGTACATACCTCAAATTCCTCTTTATAGTCATCTTCAGACTTGCTTCTAACAAAAGCATCAAGTCCGGCTACATGGGATGTAGAAACATTCTCATACACAGCATTCTGTATTTCTGGTACATCAACTACTATCTCATCATCATCTACACGATCAATGTCAGGTTCTAGCTCGGCTATTGCAGGTTCAGTATTTGCATATATTGATTTGTTGTCATTGTGTCGTCTTTTTGAAGGACCTTAAATATTACAACAGTGATTTTTACTTTGTTGTGCTAAGTGTGTTTGTTCACGTCATAGCACTACTTCAGGATCCTAATCATTACAAAAGTCAGACTGACCATGTTGTGTTTGGTGTGCTTATTGTGTTTATTCTAGTCCTGTGGGCTATTTCAGGGTCAGAAGTTGCTGGTGTCATTATGTAGTCTTTTTGAAGGACTTTAATCATTACAATTTTTTACAAAAGTAGTACGTGACACTGTGTGTTGTTCAAGCTCAGTTACTTTATGTCAATCATTGGCATAGGCTACATTGCCTTGTTATCATTATGTCGTCATTGTAGCGGACCTACGCCATGAGAAGAAACATCGCGGTCATGTTGTGGTTATTCGCGTTATGGAGAGACACGCTTTTGATAAAGTTGAAAGCATCCGTAATAGTTACTATCTGAACACTGGTCTAAAATAGTTTTCAAATTCAGTATAGACAGCATGAACTCTTCCGATTTGATGACATAAAGACATAATAAAAGTATGCTTCTTGGGATGCATATCTCAAAGTTATATGGATATTATAAGCAGGTACGACCTCATACGTGTACGCCAGCGAAATATCGCGTGTCAGTATTTATCATAAATATACCGACAGGATAATAATGCATTGACTTACCAGGAAGTTTTGGTGCATTGTTCTGTTTATCTGTTGAGTCATCCTTACGATTATCCGCATATCTTCGCCTTTTATAAAACATACAACACAATATCAAATAGCAAGATCAGTCAAACAGATTATAACACACTAGATCACGAAACCCAAAATGTTAACCGACACGTTCAAATACCTAAATAAATCGGATAAATATACGTCATGTGTTTAAGGTCGGATATTTAAATTATTAAAAGGTATAAACGAATATTGTTAGACATAATAATTAAACATAGCATATGGCCTAGTTAGTACAAATTAGGTGTGGTAAAATAAGTGATTGGTTGCATTGTAAATATCACTTATAATCTGTTTGAGACTCTTGGCTTCCAAGGCCGAAATTGATGCATTTTACACGAAATACCATTATTCAAAACAGTGCAACGTCATACATGTATATGAAAACATCACAGAAAAATAACCGACGATACTCGAATTTAGTATTGTTCATAAAATCCACCAAACGGTTACGGATAAACAGTACAGAAAAAAACATGATGGAATGCAAGTACAGTTGTAATTAGGAATTACAAGCACTACATAAGTCCCCAACATGGTTTCCAGGTTGTCGATGTTCCTGTTGCTATGGCATCTATATGTTTGTCCTAATCAGAACAAACATAGACTTGCACAATTGCCTTATTTGTCCCAATCTCCATACAAAGTTTCATAAACCTAGCTTGAAGAATTGTTGCGTTATGGTAGAGCACAGCATTTCTTGATCGACTAACTGACAGATTGATGAAGGGCAAACATATAGTCACATTGGGTTGAAAATCGAAATAGGCGCAAAACACGATTCAACAGACCAACATCCCTCAAAATTAATGTCCAAAACACAACACATATGGATCGATTGATTGTGGTAAAAGTATTAAAGTTTGTATTTCAGGCAAAGATTAAACATAAAATGGCGCTGGGTCAATCAAACGATAATTAATGTATGTACACGTAACTCACCGTCTACGGATGACGATCACCACGATAACTATTGCTATTATAACAACAACGGCTGATACACTTCCAGCAACTGCAGGAACAATTGGCTTAGGCTCAGTCAAAGCTGAAAGTGTAAATAGTACTATTTATATTTTATTACCTCTATCAGAAGATTTTTAAAGAAAATTCATGATAACTCCTCTCCACATACAAAATATAGATGAACAAGCTACATACTTAAAACATAAAGTGATACAATATTGAAACGTGAGATGAGGTTAAAGGTTAGTTATATTTTCTTCAGGTTATGCATAATTGATTCCCTTCCTGGAGTACTCTACAATATAATTCAATGGTGACAACATGTTCAGAATGTGTGTGCGTTCTCCAAAGTTATGTTACCTTCTCTGGCATCAGGACTTGCTGAATTCCCTAACTTTTCAATAAAAAATAACTGACTTAAGAATTATCGTTTTCAATACATTTAAAGATTTCGACAACGTTACGTTTACTCATTCAACGTTTGAAGCCCCACATATAATAAGCAGCGTAATTCTCTTTAAGTTAACACAATGGGTGATAGTGATAGTTATTGTACGCATGTACTCGTAGTAACCTTGCAAAAACAAGTTCATACTCTTCGTTTTTTTGTGAGATTATTACATGCATAGTGTAGCCTTTGTTTATGATTTCATTCTCAAGTTTCTTATGATGTAATACTAGTTTTACCTCAATTCAAACACTTGCCTGTTAGTACAATACTATTATCTTCCTAGTAAGTTTTATCCTTGTGAATAATTGCTTTGTCATTTAATGTTTTTTGAACAATGGGTCCATGCTATCTAGACGTGTTTAAGTATTTATTTCATAAAAAACATGTTTATTCAACTATATTGTTTGCAAACGTTTTTTGTATTGTTACATTCATAAACAGTCCAGGTTATTATTTTACCATAAATAGGACATAAAGAATCAAATGATTGTAAATCAGGAAGTTTTGAAAGTCACCGAGGCGATAAATATGTTTGCTGTTCATAATTATTGTACAAATAATCCATTTTAAAGTTGAGTATTAAATGCTAAATAAAGGACATTGTATGTGTCGCTGCAAATGATACATTTTCGACCTCGAGGCATCACATTACATGTACGCGTACATGTATTTATGTAAGCTCAAATAATACCCAAGGTGTTTTCAATTTTAAACTAGTCGCTATAATCATGTTTTCACCATTGCTTAATTCACCTAGTTACAATGTTTATTTATCGTTCTAAAATATAACATTTACCTTGGGCGCAAGTAGGACCTTCGAAATCACCAGAACAGCCATCGACACAGTGCCCGGTGTCCTGGTCACAGCGATTGTTTTCACATCTATCATTACAAGTGTTATTGCAATGATTACCATGGAAACCATCCGAACATACCAAACATTTACCCTCGGTCTTTGTACACTGTGAGTATTGAACTTCCGCAGCACATGTGATTGGACAAGATGTATTGCAGATTGTCCCATAGTAACCATTTTCACATGTTTCACAAGTTGTATTTGAAGAACAGTCACGACAATGTCCACCATCCACACAACATTTGTCCCCAGTATACAGACCCTGACACTCACACGCACCTGATCGAAAATCGCATACATTACCATTGCAACCACGCGAACAGTCAAATTCGCATTCTATTCCATACGATCCAATTTGACACGATATGCAAGCCCCAGTTTCCCGATAGCATATGTTCTTGGCACATTTCGTTGAGAGACAAGGAACGTCGCACGTCTCTCCAAAGAAGCCGACAACACAATCTTCACAAGTAGAACCGGCATATTGCTTGTTGCATGATCTACACGTTCCATTATATCGATAACAAAGAGACTCATAACACTGATCTGGACATTTCACATCACATAACTCGCCATAATACCCTGCAGAACATTCGTTACATGTATTGCCTTCAAAATTCCTTTCGCAAGACTTGCAGTGTCCAGAGATTCTCAAACACTGTCCGTCACAATGTTTTGGACATATTGATGAACAGCTTGTTCCCCATATACCATTTATACATTTTTCACACAAATCGCCAGTTATATTAAGCGTTTTACAACTAACACAATGTCCTGTTATTCTGTTACATACCATGCCCTTACATGCCCCAACACAATGAAGGTTACACAGGTCCCCATGTCTACCAGGTGCACATACATCACAAAGACCGTCAGCAAATCCCTCCTTGCAATCACAAGCCCCATCGGTTGTAGCACATTCACCATTTGTACATCCAATGGAACAGTTGTGTTGACAGTATGACCCATAGTGTCCCTGTTTGCATCTGGTGCATACATCATAGGACGTACATTGGAAGCAAGCCTCTCTGCACGAAAGTGAGCAATCAGTGACTCCGTTATTGGTCGAAATGTCTATGCTGTTATAGTAACCGTCTTTGCATGATTGACAAGTTGTCTGGTCTGTGCAGACGTTGCATGATTCCGGACAAGGATTCATACACTCTTGGTTTACGTTGAAGAAACCATCCTGACAGGATGAGCACATACCGGGCGACGAGCAAACGCAATTTCCTGGACATGACAGAGAGCAGTCTGTGGTGCTTCCTTGAATGTAGAACGGAGTGTAACATTCCTGGCAGTTGGTGGATGATGTACATGTCTTACAATTAGTAGGGCATTCTTGGGAACAGTCGTTATATTGTCCAGTGTTGTAATATCGATCATTGCACGCCTGGCAAATAGTTTCTGATGTACACGTTGTGCAACTGATTGGACAATCTATGCAACCATTAAAATAACTTTGAATATTTATGACATATCTAGTGACAGTGGAAAGATACTTTCCGGCCTCGCATGTTGCACAGTTTCTGAATATTTTTTGTTCACATGTGATACAATCATCTGGACATTTGTTGTAGCATTTATTCCCCCCAATACCAGCAACGCATCCGTGTGTACAAGCTCCCTTAGGGGCACACACATTATCTACACAACATCCACAATTTTCACATCCTGGTTCTATTGCTGTTACAACTAAAATATGAATAAAAAACATCTAAATATAACTGAGTCTCATTTAAACAATGCGTGTATATAATGCACATTTACATAATAGTTAATACACTTACTTTATTTTGGCATAAATAGTAGTCTTTGTTTCACGTTAACATAAAATGTGCCTTCGTTACTGATATACAAGAGCGAATAATGACTTATGCTTTATGACTGGCAGCGCGTTGGGACGCAACAGACTGATACTTCTGCAACTACACGCAATGATGGCCTTACATAAATAATCAATAACCAACATTTTGAAACATTACGTATTGTAACGTATGAATACAAGTATAAAATTTTATCAAATGAATCAAGCGATATTCCAATCAATATCAAATAATGGAACTATACCGAGTGAGATAACAAATGCTTGACACCAACAGCTTTTTGGGCCACCGGCTTCAAATTGTTATTTTTGATGTTTTGACTCGAAAACTATGGTAATGTGATAAAAAATGATCCGTCATTCGTTGCCACTGATAGCAATATTTTCTTAAACTCGTCAAGGAAACAATTATTTTGTGCTTTCTAGACTCCTATAATGATTTTGATCTCCAATGACAACTCATGATGGGTCCTATATTACTTACGGAGGAGACAACGGCACATTAATACAAGTAGTAGAACAGGGTCTAGAGCATTCATTCTGAGTAGCATAGTACAAGTATCTGGTTCTATCTGAAAAAATCAAACGACTATAATTATTGTATTGCACCGAAAAATGTAATAAATATATATAATACGAGGGATGAACCAAAATAACGTGGACTTTTTCTTCAATTTTAGTATGTTAAAATTAATCATTTACAAACTTATATAAACATGTATCGGAATATGTCGGGCATATTCCTGAAATAAAATCAGGAACAAATAATTATTCAATGAAAAGTTATATGCAATTGAAAATGGTCACTAACTGCTACCCGGCGCACGTCAGCGTTAGTTTCATGACGTCGTTGACGTCGTGTATCAATGCTCGTCATTGTAGCAGCTTTGAATCTGCTCATTTTTTCTAAAATGTTGCAAGCTATTACAGCAATATTTAAGATAACATTTGACCTTAAATGGTGCAAAATGTATTTCGTATACGGCTCCATAGCGACCAGCTAATTTCTTAATAGGCATTCATCGGCCAGCGCAAGCGTATCTCGGATAACGTCACTGTTGTCGCGCCGTATTTTCTATTTCCTCCGATCTTTCTCTATCCACATATTCACGATGACAACTAAAATTAAGACCTCAGCTCATACGACATATTCTATTAGTCTGCTCAATCATTTTAAGCACTATTGTCTGCATATTTTCCGGGAATAGGTTAGATCTTTACAATCAAAAGTATTGCATGCCGGTTTGACGACGTCATTTTAACGTCAGTTACGCAAAAAAACTGTGTATTTTCAAAACGCACTATTCAAATGACAAGTTGTTACCTCCACATTCCATCGTAAGGTGGTTAAGTTTAGCGAGTTTCTTACATGCATAGCATGAATTTTGCGCGCCGCATACGCGTTACTATGGTTGCAAAAACGAGCGGTGTGCTTGATATATTGTGTCAAGAGAAATTTGTTCAAATTATCGTATGCTATAAATGTTCCGATAATAAATTATGTAAGTATTTGGAAGAAATAACGATGCAGTTGGAAGCAATAGCAAAAGTCCACATTATTTTGGATCATCCCTCGTATATATATAATTTCTACATACATTTACTGTACCAGGTATGTGTGTCAAACATTTATCCAGACTTTGGTGTTTAAGAAACAAAACGTTTCCGGGAATCTGTAAAGTATTCCATCTAGTGTTGAGTTCGAATTATTCTGATAAACTCGCGTAATTAAATCAAGTATCAACTGTGAAGGTTTCTTTTTATACCCTCTATAACAAACAAGCTATGAGAAAATCAGACAGGAAAAATAACAACACAACCATATTGAGCAATGCCCAGACATTCGCCAAAGAAACAATAAAAATCCAAGTCCCAGTCGAAAAGAATGCAGGGTATCTCAATTTCCCAAACAAATTATAGAAAAGCGGTTTTAGCATGAGACCGAATGAAACACATCAAAGACTCGACCAAGTTCCCCGAGGTCCCGTTGTCATGCGACCGAACCGTACAAGACCATGCCAAAACGGCGACCAATGAGGCATAAAGACCTCGAGACCAAAATAAATGAAAGTTTTCTGAAATTTATTGATCTTGAATGGGTACCATGTACTGGTTTTAATTTTTTATGGAGGACCATCCCACCTACATTGATTTGTTTGGACGCATTTATAAGTGGGAAATCTAAATGGTATTTACTAATACTGAATTCGGAAAGACAGTTATTAACGTTCTAATGATAATAAACGTGCGCAAAATTCGAAATTTACGTAAAGAAACATTTACATACTTAGCATCTGTGGAAGCCTAACCAATACAGGCTTCGGTTGTAATGTCGGGTTTTCTGACATGTGGATATTTCAAACATATTCCGATTTGTATCTATATGTGTTTTATAATCAATGCAATCTGTACATCTATGTGCACTGTATTCCTTATTATCGAACGTATCGCGTATGTAGCACAATATGTATCACCTTACAAAACATCCGGTACTTGTTTTCTTTTGGTCGGTAATCGGTATTAGAAATGGCAACTGGGTTCATACGGTTAATACTCATTATGGCGTTAATATCCATTAAAGTGACGAAAGCGGTCGTGAAATATATTATTTCATGATCGACTTAATGCATAAATAAACACTAATTAATGGAATACTACATTCTAATAGTATTAATACATTGAAATTTCTTACCTCACACCTACAATTTTATTCCAAACTTCTACACATATTCACATTTAGCCGTCTTATCAATTTATGTTCGATCCGTGAAATGCCTGCACAGGTATGGAAGTTAATTTCACCTTTTAAGTTTAAATAATTAAACAACCTTACATTTGTATAATATCATCGAAAAATCAGGATACAATGAATGGACACCCCTACGTTAAACGCTACAGACAATAGTCTTATTGTTAATGAATTTACGACTATGTGACGGATGAGGAATTCTATTACTTCCTTGATTTAACGTATACATACTTTATAACAAAGCCAACTTAAGCGACAATATGAACAGTTAATCACTGCAGCATATTTCAAACCCTGGCATAACGACATAATGGTAAATTATGTATGCACATTATAGACACAATTGCAACTCTAAGTCGACACTATATAATAACGACAAATAAGTAGTTCTAATCTACAAAAAACAAACTCCGTGACGTAATGTGTTCTACAATACACCCGGTGGTAGTTTCAGTTAGTCTGTTTAGACATAATTGGCAAATACCTGTGCATATTTGAATTACTGTCATCATCAATCTCATAAAATATCCTAACATGTCCTAGAGATATGAAAACATTCAATTTGCAAATGAACTCTCTGGAGTACAAAAAAAGCTGCATGTTGTCGCCACACTTACAGATTTGATAAATAATCGTTTTGATTGGATGACTTAAGTTCATATCGCAATATATCGGTTCATAATCATTATGGCGTTAATATACCTAAAAGTGACGATATAGGTCAGGAAATATATCATTTCATGATTGACTTAATGCATAAATTAACACTAATTAATGGGATACTACATTGTACATGTAACAGTGTCAATACATTGTAATTTCGTACCTCACACCTACAATTTTATTCCAACCTTCTACACATATTTACATTTAGCCGTCTTATCAATTTATGTTCGATCCGTGGAATGCCTTTAAAACTAAAAAAGTTAACTGATTTCAATAAGTTTAAAGTTTTTATAATTACACAATGATATAATATAATCTGAAATCCAGATAGTATTAATTGGATGGACACCGCTGCTTTAAACACGATCTACAATAGTCTTATTGTAAATGTATTCCTGAGCATGTCACGGGTGAGAACTTCTTTACTTCTTTGATTTAACGTATACACACTTTAATAACAAAGTAAACTTATGCGACAATATGAACAGTCAATAACTGCAGCATAGTTTAAACCCTGGTAAAATGAGTTGCAACGATATAATTGTAACACGTGTACGCAAATGATAGATACAATTGCAACTCTCAGTCAACACTTAAAATAATAACAATGAAGTAAAACATACCCACCAAAAAAATCTTCCGTATAGCATCAAACAAAAAGTCCCACTCCAGAATCATGTCGTGAGTTGTGTTTTGTACAATACACCTGGTGGTAGTTTCTTTTAGTCTGTTTAGACATAAGTTGTGCATATTTGTTTTACTGTCAGTCTCAATGTCATAACAAATTATAACATATGCTTCATTCCTTTACGTTATCAGACATATGACAACATTCAACTTTCAATTCACCTCACTAGCACACAATTACGTCACACGCTGCATTTTGTTTGCGCACTTTCATAATTGTTAAATAATCAGTTTGATTGGATATGACGTACGTTCACATCGACATGACCCCATCCGGAGTGTCGTCTGAGCTTGTATTTGTATCAGTAAACAGTAGTGGAACATAATAGTGGTCTGGTGTTAATGAGATTTATCAGCCTCTTGTGTCACTTTCATTTTTACCTTGTATGATAGTGCAAAGTCATCAAATAATTTAATGCATGCACAACCAGAAATACTATTAGACTGTTGACAATTATCTATGTTGAGTCAATAATTGTATTATGCGTTTCGATAATCATTCTTCAACCTGCTGCTACCCCTAAACACAGCGGGTAGCCTAGAGGTCGGGCGCTGGTTTCGGGATCGAGAGGTACCGGGTTGAACCATCATCTGGATCACTGGTCAATTTTCTGAGCAAGACACATATGCTCCACTACACCAAGGTTGAAATTGGTACATGTATCCATGAGGCGCCTCGATTGGCTGCCACCCCATCTTTAGCAAAACAGGGAGACACGAACGTAGGGTTCCATTGGTAGCTTAATGACCAGGGGAAATTTAAATGCCGAAGGGTGTTTGAGCTAAAAAAAGCCCTAGAAAATTGGTGACTTGATTATGCGTACTGGTATACATTTGTATATACCACTTGCTAATTATATTAATTGTGCAAATATACGAACGTGACCAAAGAAGCATACAATTCCAGAACTGGCATTCTTAGAGGCCATTATGTCAGTTTCTTTTGGAACCGACTACTAAAAAAATCATTGGGGTCAATTATTTAAACAATCATGTTAATTATTTATGGACATTGAAGGCAAGGAACACCAAGTGTAATGAAGATAACAGTACATTTACTGATATTTATCAATTAATAATATCAATTTACAAATAAGAACTTTGAAAAAATAACGTAAATAATGCAAATATGTAACAAAATCATATTGCTGGCTTAGAATGAGAACGTCGTAAGTAAAATAACGATATTTTGAGACTAACAAAAACTGTTTGAAAATTACTTTTTGCTTACGTTAAAGCAAAATATTTCAACCTAACTTTGGTCAATATTACAAGATCTGGTTTTCATAAAAAAGGCTCAATGACACCAGAAGGGCATTTACAAGCAAATTTTGGAAATGTATCATTCGCAGCAAGCGATATGTGGAAATATTCATTCAAACAAAGCAATGATATGCAGTATCATGGGGGAGCGGTGGCCTAGAGGTAGGGCGCGCGCTTCAGGATCGAGAGGTCCCGGGTTCGATCCTCCTCGGGACCGCTGGTTAATTTCTCTTAGCAAGACCCACATGCTCCACTCCACCATGGTGTAAAATGGTACCTGTGAGGGCAGTGTGTATTCCTGGGCGCCGCAGATCGATGTTGGCTGCCACACCACAGGAGAGAAATAGTCTCCACAAGGAGACACGAAAGTATGTTTCCATATGTAGCCCAATGACCATGGGAACTTGAAATGTCAAAGGGCGCTTGAGCGGCCTAACAGCTGAAAAGAGCCCTAGAAAATTGGTAACTTAACTTTTTCTCAACTTAGTATGCTTCACCTTTCATATTTTCCACCGATGACATTCTGTTCTGATCCGTGTTATTAATATCTTGTTGATCGACTTGTCACTGATCCATTTAAATGCTACACTACAAATTCTTATCAAATACTGTCAACAACAAATTTAAGGAACTTGGTGAAAGATAGAACCAAAAACACAACGGGCACAAATAATTCTGAATTTGTTAATCGTTACATTTACGCATATGCCAAATAATACAGAAATAAACTTCTCAATTTTTTTCTATTTTCGTTTCCAACTGTGAACGAGTGAATATACACCATGTAGCAATAATAAATTCTGTAAAATGTTGTAAAATGCATCAAACCCCCAAGACTAAATTTACAACATAAGAAAACACTAATAAACATCTTCATCAGACAGGAAAAAAGATGTTACAACTACACAGTGAACGTTTGATATTAAAGAAGGACATACGCCAACCTTGCAGGCAACACTCGAAATGCAAATATATGTATTGTATAGAGGATCTTGCATGAGTGCTTATTACATACGAATTTTATTAAACGTGTGGACAAAACAATATGAAAGGAGGCTTTGCCGAATGTCTTCTTGTTTTTTGTCGACGAGTTTAATAAAACTCGTATGTAATTATCACGAATGTACGATTCTATTTATCACATAACCTTAGATAACGGTCGTTAACGTTCAAACTGCTGATGTACCAGGGGCATTAAAAAAATACGTAGACAAATCAATAGCTAGCTAATTTTTTAAGATAAATCAATAATTATTTATTATGGTGTAGCACCACCTTTAGTCGCCAAAATCCAAAAGTTTCATAGAAATCGGACCAACGGTTAAGTGAGGATCATGTTTTATGGAATGTACCTATAGTGACCACGGGGCAAGTCCAGACGTCGTTGTTGACGTCATAGGTTTCGGTAACCTCAAAACATCTTCTAAATTCTCACAATAATACTTACTGTACACCTCCAACCATTTTGTATAATGACCAATTTACAATGACGGATTAAACTCACAAAAAAACCAAATAGAATTTACTATTTCATTTGTTGTTTCGAGTTTTCCACTCACGTACCCAAATCGCGCCAATGTCAAAGTCTTGACGTCCAGAAAAGCGAAATTTGGACTCCATGGGACATGTTTAAGCTGACAAAATCAAGAAATATATACAACCCAGGCACTGTATGTTTACATGATGTTACAGTACTTCCTCTAGGTGAAATCTCCAATTTTCGGCCACGATTCAAGTAATTATGTGTGTTTTAAAAACTGTTTATACCAAGCGCAACACATAATTGCAGGATTACGCTTTCCCCCGCGTTTAACGCATCGTCACGTTTTCTTTCCGCTTTTAAGAGTGGCTTTGTATGATAACCAATATCTCTGTAACCCTGTTTATTATGACATCATAATTTGAAACACAGAACTATATAGTCACAGTAAATCTATAAAGGTTTCGCAACCGTTAAAGATAATGACCGGGTGAAGAAATCAACACCAATTTTCTACGGGATAAATCGATGGGTTGCCCCGTGTGTTCAATTTTACGTTGCTATAACTACCATATTTTCGAATGTAACATATATTTTTCGTGATAAAAATACGCACTGAATTCATGACCGGTAGAACCTGATTTCTACCAATTTTGAAGAAAATTGGATGATAAATAGTTTCACAATCGAGGTTGTCTACGTATTTTTTGGATGGCCCTGGTACACTGTATAGGTTTCATTCAAAATTTAGCGTAATGTATTAAACTGACGTCACAGTTCGATACAAGGCACGGATTGGCTTACGTTACGTCATCCTGAATCAAACAACCAATCAACGTCAAGCTAGTTTGAATGTTTATTGAATGGGCTGGGAGTGCATTACGACATTTCAGGCACGGCTTTAATGCACTCCCAGACCGCAGGTTATGTGATAAAAAAAATTACACACACTATAGCAAAAGTGATCTAGGTTATCAATGATCAGCAATTGTCTAATCCTGCTATCTTAGGACACTAGATATGTTACATGGAATGTAAGTAGTGTGTTCTTTGAAGAAAACATGGTATGCATTATGCACAACGTTTAATCTTAAAGATTCAAGATTTATTCGCTGTAATGAAAGGTATCCAGCCCGCAATACATTGCAATCATAAATTGGTAATGTGATATGATAAAATATACATGTACATACTATTGTTTCCAAAATATACCTAACCCAAACACCAATATAGTGTTTCATGTACAAGCTTATTCAATTGTAAAACTGCAACCAAATAAACTAATTCATTTGTCACTTATCGAGTATAAGCCACGTATAGTCCAGTAAGAAAAAATTGAGAGTGTACCAATAAGATTGCAATCATAGCATGAACAAGAGTTTAGATTTACATTGGAATTATACTACTCATGTTTGTATCATCATTTATAATTGGTCTCTCTATTCATACCCTAACCGGACTATATGTTATCGACTGTGTAGAGTCATTATAGTGTTTCATGTGCAAGTTGTATTGATTCAATGCTACAACTGCATCGTAATAAACTAATCCATTTGTCATTTATTGAGTATAAAGCACGTGTGTTATGGGCTGTGCAGTTATCATACAGCACGTATCTTATCGGCTGTGAAGTTATCAAAAAGCACGTTTCTTATCGGATGGGTATAGATCTACAAGAAGCGTCGAGGCGTGACTAGTAAACACTAAACAGTATTCTATCTCTATAGAAGTCACGCCTCGACGATTGTTGTACATCTATAGTTAGTTGATTTAATTGAGTATTAAGCAGGGATGTAATCGGATGTGTAGTTGTTATGAAGCACGTATGTTATCTGATGTGTTGTTATTTGATCTCATCATACTCTGTTTCGTCCATTTGGGTTCTTGCACCCAATGCTTCATATTCTGAAAGATAAAAAATACGTATTTCATTTGATTTAACTGAATGTTCATTAACAATAAATATAACAATAAAGTAACGAAAAACAAACCATACTTTTAACTATGCATATATACATGAAAACAACAGGACTTAGCCTTTATTTGCTTCATTTGTACTGAAATATAGCAGGCATATAGCCGGATTTATACTAGGTCGCCAGTTTAGATGACAATCGCACTAACCACTGAGCTACTGTTACAAAGTTGCATTGAGTTAGGATAAACGTTAAACTATAAAGTGTAATTGTCTCTCAACAAACACAACATTGCACAAGAAAAGGCTATTATAACAGACACAAACTTTAACTACGAATCGGCCATAAAGTCTTTTGCCTCGGGTGTTCATGGGGATAGAATACAGTTAAGTGATTACTATACATCTAACACTAAAACAATATTTTGCATAGAGGCAATCTTTTTTTATATGTACATACCGTTAGGCGTTTGCACGTTCTCCTGTTGATCAGAAATTTCGGGTTGGAATTCTGTGTTTACATAACTTGCTTCCACCACCTTCCCTTGCTCGTTACTTTGTTTCCTGAAATATTAACTGACGCCTTTAATACATAACAAATCGTACCACTCGGTATCGCCGTGCAAGCTTCCAAAAGCTCTGAGTTCTGAACAAAATGTTATTTGTCCAACTGTTTCAACGCGTAAGAACTTTAAGCCCATTACATTAGTATATACATGGGTATATATTCATTTTATTCACAATCGACCGCAGCACGTTATAATGACTGAATACCATGATAGAAAATAATTAACATAACTTCTTATAAGTGAATTGATTACTTATAATTCATTGCTCTGAGTAGTTGTGATATATTGTGTTGTTGTTGTTTCCTGTGCTGGGATGGTAAGTCGAATGCTACAGTTCCTGTCTGATTTCTTCATATATTTTATACAGGCAGAGTATTTACATGAATACATTATTACAATAATTTTGAGTCAGCTTACCATCTTCGAAGGACAAAGCAAACTGCTAATATCACTATAACAATCACAACCACAATGGTGGCAGCTGAAACTCCAACCGTAATACCAACAATACGTGCAGTTTCATCAACTGAAATATGATCATGGATATACAGTGGTGTACCTATGCATGTTATTGACATGTGTTCTATGCCTGGTAATTTTTATATATGTTATATTAAACGCTAGTAAACAAAGTTTGTTTACATGTAAATCTTAGGACATTCCACAACCTTCAAAACCGCAATACCGCTTGGACAAGGAAGATACAGATGGAATGTCAACAACCAAGACTTGCTCGATGTTATGACTTTACATATTTTATGATTTACGTTGTTAAAAAAAGCATGAACGAAGAGCTATTTGTTGCGTGAAATACATTAAGGGATATATAACAATACATCCAAACGAGTCTGCACTAAAAGTAATGTTTTAAGTATTACAATGAAATGCGTGTAAACATTAAATGAATCACTTTTTATCACCTTGTGTGCATGTAGGCCCCTCGTAGTCATCTGTGCAGCCATCAGTGCAATGTCCACCGTCCTTATTGCAACGACTGTTAGTGCATCCTTCACTGCAAGTCATGTTGCAGTAATCGCCATCGAAACTGTTTGGGCATGTTAAACATATTCTATTATCTTTTTGACACTGTGTTTCTTTATCGTCAATATAACATGAAGTAGGGCAAGGTTTGTCGCATATGTTTCCATAAAAACCATTTACACACATTTTACATACTACATGTGAAGAACAGTCACGGCAATTTCCGCCAACAAGACAGCATTTGTCCCCAGTATATGGCTTCCTACATTCAAAGCATGCACCAGATGCATGATCGCAAACATTACCACTGCATCCTGAGGAACAGCTTAAGTTACACTGAAATCCATAGAATCCGTTTGGACAAGATACACAATAGCCAGTTTCCCTATTACATGTGTTGTTAGGACAGTTCGTTGATAGACAAGGATCGTCACAATTTTGTCCATATAAGCCAGCAGTACATTCATTGCAGAGACTGCCATCAAAGCCATCTTTGCACTCACACGATCCACCAGATGAAGCACATTCACTATTGTTACATCCAAAGGAACAATTGTGTTGACAGTAAGATCCATAATGTCCAGGTTTGCATGATATGCAGTTATCATATGAGGCACACAGCAAGCAGGTATCTCTGCAGCGCAACGAGCAATTGGTAACCTCGTTACTACTTGCAATCACTTTTCCGTTGAAATATCCATCTTTGCAAGACTGACAAGAGTTCAAGCTGGAACACGTCTTACAAGTGTCTGGACATGGACTCATACATTGTTGGTTCATGTTGAAGTAACCGTCCTGACATCCTGAGCAAATACCGGGTGTTGAACACATACAGCTTGCTGGACACGACAGAGAGCAGTCAGTTATATTACCTTGATTGTAGAACGGTTCATAACATTCCTGACAATTTGTTAATGACGTACATAACTTACAATTTGCTGGACATGGATGTGAGCATGTTGTGTTGAAGTATCCATCTGTGCAATATTGACAGGTTATATTTGAAGTACAGTTTGTGCACGTTGCTGGACAATCAACACAACCCTGATTTTCTTTGTAACATTTTTAGTATCTCTCATGACAGTGGTAAGATACTTTCCGTTTTCGCACGTGTCACAATTTTTAGGTAATTTATGCTCACATGTAGCGCAATCATCGGGGCATTTGTTGTGACACCTCAACCCTCCAATACCAGGAATGCACCCGTGTGTACAAAAATTGTTCGTCCATCCATACCATGGAAGTTCCGTATTGGCACACACTTCTTCTGCACAACATCCACAGTTTTCACAACCTGGATACGTGGCTGCTATATCTGGAATCACATTAAATATAATGAGTGCCGACAATGTCGTAATTACACTAACTAATTGAAGTAAAGCAAACACATAATGTTTCTGTTCGACTGATCATTGGCCTAAACCAAGGTTGAAATAATATAATGATATATATTATGATAACCTAGGTTTTGTAAGGCATTGCATCGGTCTATGAATTGTAAGGGCATGTATTAACAGCGTAAACTTAAAAATTAACACAACATGCACAGAACACCATTGTCCGAAAATACAAGGCTAGTTATGAAAGTAAATGCAGTTTTTTAGAAAAGACAGGTAAATGTACTATCATGTGTTTCCTATTTGTTAAAGAGAGTCAAAATGTGATAGTACCAGTTATTGATCAACCATGATGCACGTACGTTTTGTGCAAGCACCAATGGAATTCAACAAAAACAATACACGTACGAAATATAATTTCATTTTCATCATAATGTTGATAACCCTGATCAGGTTAAATACTTACAGTCTGCCTATCAAAATTATCAATTATATATTCATGCTTTGTACCTATTCCAACTTATGCTATACATAAAGTGAGACCGGTACACCTCCTCTATCGAAAATTATCTTTATTTAAAAATTAATGTGACTATATTCATGTGCTCGTGGATTCATGGCCATTCAGCTGACTTCGAACTGTCGTGCAGTACCAAACATGAAATTGAAGCATGTTAAGTCTTGATACTGTATGTAAAACTAGTTTCTAACACATGCTGCAATATTTGTATTTATAAGATACAAAACGATACAACTTACTTAACATCCAACTGATCTGGAATACAAACACTAATCCAATTCGCAAACGGCTCATCTTCGTCACGAGTATCAGTAGTCACACGATCTCTAGCAACCCCTCACATACACATGTAACTATAAGTCTACGAGCTGGTGAAAGAAATTTAAAATCTTAAACCCCATCTGGTAGAAAATGTCCATTGGTATGTTCGAATAATACATACATAGGTGGATGCCAGATCAGATAGGTGGGTGCCGATTGTTTTAACAAGGGCTGATCAGCTATCATTTTAATAACAAAATTTAGTTCCAAAGATACAGTATGATGTACGAAGAAAGAACAAAGTTGAAATATCAATTTTAGCTGATTTCCCACTTTTATGTTGAAATGAAATTAACCCGAAACTTGTCAGTTATATATATCCATTTGATGCACAACATTAATTGAATAATATGCAACCGGATATATGGCAATATATACATGTACATGTACATAATCATAAACATTTCACACCATAATTAAAAATGTCATGTGTATTCGTAAATAAGCTCGGAAGCAAGAGTTGTTGCCCCTATTGTTGCACCACTTTCAGATCTGGCATTCACCTTATTCTGTAGCCTAAATATATGTATCATTCAAAAATACCAATCGACTTTTTCTACCAGATGGGGTAAATAAAAATGCATAAAAGGCCTTTTTGAAACCTGGCTCCTGGACTACATAAATTCTAATTCAGTAACTGGTATTAGACACCGGTCGATAAAAAATACAATAAATCGAATACAGGAAACTCATTCTTTACGTAAATTTAAATTGTGTACACCCCTTTCGACTCCTTAATCGTGTTTTACCCTATTGTCTGCAATGTATTTATGTGTGTGTAATGTAAGATTCTAAAGTGTTCTACTGAAGCTTTAAAAAACAGTAACCGGATGTAGAGACAAAGTATTCAATGTTTCTATGACCTGTTATGCAACCACACAATTTTAGTACAACTAGCAACACATTCTAAACATCTAAACACATTGACATAGCAATAAGTTTGAACTTGAACAACTATATAAAGTATCTACATGTATTAGAAATCATTCGAAATAAGCCGCTATACATGTACATCTATGTATTTACAATAGCAAACCAATCAGATTACATGATGTCCGTGTGTCACAAATAAATCCCCAGTTACATGTAGTTATGATATCCAACCATCGCGGACGGAAGACTTGAATATATTACACAACCTGCCATACTAAGCACAATGATTCCATAATGGTTGTGTACAAGCTGAATCCCATGAGAATAAAGCATGCGTGAAGAAGTATTAACTTAATTACCAGATTAGACTAGATGTTTATCCTACAATCCTTTGTATTTTTGTCTGACGAGGACAAAAGAAGTTTCAAAGGGTTAAACATGCACAGTAACATTTTTGAATATCGTTACGAACAATCTATTGTTTAAAATCGTCCCTATTGTAAGTATGTATTGTTCCTTTACATTCATAATTTAAGCATTCAACACTGATGAAATATGTTGTCATTGAAAACTAATAAATTAGGTCTCATTTAAACCCATGCTCCAAAACTGCAAATTCGGTCGGTATTAAACGCGACCTTTTAATGTTCGCTATGTTTCGCGATTAAGTCAACGGAAAATCCTTTGTTGCCTGGTGAGTGAACAAAAGTTGACATGCTCATAATTGCAATGAGGATTTATCAATCGCCTTCAAATTATCTAGACTTACAGTGTACAATTGATATATTGCGAAATCGCCAGTTGCCTGGCATCCCTATTTGACAGAAACGTGGGTATTTTTTAAAATTAAATTAACACTTTATCTAGTGACTATTGTTTATATATCAACTTTTAGGTGAGTGGTCTTCCATTTTCACATGTTCTTCCAGTTTGGCCCAGTCTTCCATTTTGACATGGTCTTCCGCTTTGACATGGTCTTCCATTTTATTATGGTCCTCCATTTTGTCATGGTCTTCCATTTTGACATGGTCTTCTATTTTGGAACGTTTTTACATTTTTTCATGGTCTTCCATTTTGAAATGTTCTTCCATCTTGGCACTGTTCATCGTTTTTGTTTGTTTTTTTATTTGTTAGGGTCTTTCATAGTGTATTTGTCTTCCATTTCGCCGTGTTCTTCAATTTTTGAATGTCCTCCTTTTCGACATGTTCTTTTATTTTGACACGGTCCACCGTTTTGGCATGGTCTTCTATTTGGTTATGGTCTCTCATTTTGCCATGATCTTCCATTTAGTCATGTTGTTCCGTTTTGACATGGTCATTCATTTTGGCATGATCTTACTTTTTGTCATGGTCTTTCATTTTAGCAAAATTTTCCATTTTGCCATGATCCACCTTTTGACCATTGTCTTCTATTTTGGCATGGTCGTCTGTTGGTCATGGTCTTCCATTTGTTTTATGCTTACTTTTGTTGATAATCTTGTTTGATAGACTGAGGCGGGGCAAGTTATGTTATAATTATAGCTCTTCATTATTTCATTCACGTTTGATTATCCTTCGTGATGCATTCCCTGTCCAATTATAAATATAATGTGGTCATTGGTGAAAAAAGCAAGTTAAAACTGGTTGGCAAATTTATCAAAAGCCAAATGTATCACTAGTATCAGGTACCTGGTGTCTAAGCAAAGCGCTTTGTTGCACATTCCACGGGAACTAACCAAAGCCTTCTATTTTCAATTAAATGGGCTGTACCCGAATGATAACGCTCTTTAACGCTCTGCTTAGGCAATATACTACAGAGTGAACCTCATTTATTTGTTCCATTCTACCGTCGACTGTGTCATTCTTAGTTGCGTCATAGCGCAATTGTTCCATGTCATATTTCACAATGACTTCCGAGTACCGATGTAACGATATTGACATAATCGACGGCTATGCTCAATACGGGTATTCTTTCAAATGATTCGATTTAGGTTGTAAGAAAATTAACAATTCACACGCCTAGGTATACTATTTATTTGACTACAAACTGTACGTATTATCAGACATGGCTCTCTAGCCCATTATATTGGAAATTCATACAGGCCAAACCTCAGACATGGCTCTGAATCACAATGCTTACCATGTTTTAGGGTATAACAAATTGCTTTTATGATAAGCGTCTGATCTGGCTTTCTAAAATATAGCTATATATTCACAAAAACAAACACAGCAGATCCTAAAAAGCACTGCCTCACTTGAATCCGTGTACACTTTATAGTAACATTTACACTCCAGAATGATAATACCAACCCAAAGGGGTATTTCATATTTTGAACAGTTAGTAAATGCATTCTCAGCAACATTAATGTTGATGTCAGTTTAGAAATACAACTGAAACACAACAGTTGCTTTACCAGACAAAATATCTCTCGAGCATAAAAAACGAACAAAATACAAACACAGCAGATAAAAAACACTGTCTCACTAGGATCCGTATACATTTTGTAGTTGCCTTTACAGATATAGCGCAACTAGTAAGTTTATACTCGGCAACATTAATATCGGTGTCAGTTTTAAAATGCAACTAAAAGACATCTTTACTAGAACAAAATATCCCCTAGAACATGAAAAACATGACAATGTACTGTTTTTCAAGTGCATTTGCTTCAAAAAACGACGCTAAGCATAAAATCAGTTTGCTAAGATGCCATTGAAAATATAATACACATGTATGACTTGGTATATGCACCTCATCAATGTACATTATAGCAAGTTCTTTATGTATGTAGCCTTGTCTTCTTCACGAAAGAAGAAATCGTTGTTGCGTTCATTACTCACGTAGCCATAGTATGTTGATAGGACTCTGAGACATGAACAAAATCTCCAGGTTCGGTTAATAACAGTGAACGCGTTGTGGCTTTCCAGACAATATTTTAAACAACTAGTCTTGTTTGCATAGGTCAACGTTCCTAATAATTGAGTGTCTGCTATATATATTGCATTGCTCGTCTTTAACATACATTCGGTTGAGTTGGTTCCGTTCGACATAATGTAATCAACACAAGTTCCTGTAAAAGATACATGTTTGGGTAGCACCTGTTATGTACAATGACATTTGCGGAAAATCTTATAATGTGCACGTTTTTATTTTTGGTACAGGCAACAGACATGTTAACACCATACAGTCGATTGATCGCTGTAGTATATATTGAAAGAGCGAATATGCATCAATAGTAATTTTGTACCCAATCGAACACAAATGGACATGAGAAATACATTTTAATTAAAAAATAATGAATGTGTAGCTGTGACAGCGAGGACCTATTTCGCGATCCATTCCGACACCCATTTATTAAATTGGGAGTACGTCACCAAGGCAAAACAATCTCAAGTGGACCAAGGCATGACTTACTCTCTATACACATTTGTCTACCCTTCCATCTACCATCAGTATCACAGCGAATGAAGTCTGGTCCAACTCTTAGGAAACCTTCATTACATGTCAGGGATAATGTTGAGTTTATGGTTGTATTGTAGTTTTCCCCGTATGTTCCACATTCTTCTACAGGTGGTGGGCCGCAATCTAGTGTAAAATATGCAGTACCTTATACTAAATTTGAATTCGTTTCATTTGTTTAGTTTATAAATTAAATAAAGTTCAGTTCGAGTGTGAGTGCAGTATACGTATAACCAGTTAAACCCTAGCACCGCCTACGGGTGATGGTCGCTCGACTGCCTAGTTTTTTTAAAGGCAGATAATTCAAGAAATTATTGTCCATCCGTCAATCTGTCTGTCCGTCTGTCCGTATACAGATTCTCGTGGACGTAAATTCGCATACAGTATTTGCCGGATATCCTTTAACTTTTACACATGAACGACCTTAACATGAACACTTGGCGCTTCGATTACTTTGACCACAATTACGGTCCTTTGTCGGTGGAGGGTATAATAAAGTCTGTCTAATAGAGAAATATTCGTTCTTTTGTTTCAATTTGAGTAGTAAGTTGAATGTATTCTTACCAACTAAATGACACTGTACATTACCACCAACCCATCCATTTTCACCGTCACATCGCAAGGAGCGTGCCCCATGTAGCATGTAATCTTGTTTACATCTTATCCTGATGTTAGAGCCATGGCGGTATGTTTTATTGGTACCATATTTCAAACTGTTAGGCACAGAAGGTGCTTGACAATCTACAAGTACAAAATATATTTCGGATTTTATTCTACTAAATCAAATTCTAAGCTACTTGTATACATTATTAGTGTACACATGCATCAGCGATAGCACTCATCGAGGCTTGCACGATACAACCGAAAAAACGATATTACAATACCAATTGTACAAAGGAAGGCTTTATACAGCCGAAACATATAACCTACAAAAATAGAAAACTTCGCATGAATGCTCTATCGATTAGGCTACGTGGACAATAGATTCACTTACCTGGTTTGCATGTGGGTAAACTACTTTATTTGCAATCAGTGTTTCACATACCATGTTTGCATGTTAAAGCCACTCCATTGTCTATCAGTTTTACACTTACCTGGTTTGCATCTAGGGAAACTACTCCACTGTCTATCAGTGTTACTCTTACCTGGTTTGCATCTAGGTAAACTACTCCACTGTCTATCAGTGTTACTCTTACCTGGTTTGCATGTAGATAAACTACTCCACTGTCTATCAGTGTTACTCTTACCTGGTTTGCATGTAGATAAACTACTCCACTGTCTATCAGTGTTACTCTTACCTGGTTTGCATGTAGATAAACTACTTCACTGTCTATCTGTGTTACTCTTACCTGGTTTGCATGTAGATAAACTAATCCACTGTCTATCAGTGTTACTCTTACCTGGTTTGCATGTAGATAAACTACTCCACTGTCTATCTGTGTTACTCTTACCTGGTTTGCATGTAGATAAACTACTCCACTGTCTATCAGTGTTACTCTTACCTGGTTTGCATGTATGTAAACAACTCCACTGTCTATCAGTATTACACTTACCTGGTTTGCATGTAGGTAAACTACTCCATTTTCTTTCAGTATCACACTTACCTGGATTGCATGTAGGTAAACTTCTCTATTTTCTAGCAGTGTTACACTTACCTGGGTTGCATGTAGGTAAACTACTCCATTGTCTATCAGTGTTACACTTACCTGGTTTGCATGTAGGTAAACTGCTCCATTTTCTATTAGTGTTACTCTTGCCTGGTTTGCATGTAGTTAAAATATTCCATTTCCTATCAGTGTTACACTTACATGGTTTGCATGTAGTTAAACTACTCCATTTTCTATCAGTGTTACACTAACCTTGTTTGCATGTAGGTAAACTACTCCATTTTCTATCACTGTTACACTTACCTGGTTTGCATGTAGGTAAACTACTCCATTTTCTATCAGTGTCACACTTACCTGGATTGCATGTAGGTAAACTACTCCATTTTCTATCACTGTTACACTTACCTGGGTTGCATGTAGGTAAACTACTCCATTTTCTTTCAGTGTTACACAAACTTGGGTTGCATGTAGGTAAACTACTCCATTTTCTATCAGTATCACACTTACCTGGATTGCATGTAGGTAAACTACTCCATTTTCTAGCAGTGTTACACTTACCTGGGTTGCATGTAGGTAAACTACTCCATTGTCTATCAGTGTTTCACTTACCTTGTTTGCTTGTAGGTAAACTACTCCATTTTCTATCAGTGTTACACTTACCTGGGTTGCATGTAGGTAAACTACTCCATTTTCTATTAGTATGACTCTTGCCTGGTTTGCATGTAGCTACACTATTCCATTATCTATCAGTTTTACACTTACCTGGTTTGCATGTTGGTTACTTACTCCATTTTCTATCAGTGTCACACTTACCTGGATTGCATGTAGGTAAACTACTCCATTTTCTATCACTGTTACACTTACCTGGGTTGCATGTAGGTAAACTACTCCATTTCCTATCAGTGTTACACTTACCTGGTTTGCATGTAGGTAAGCTACTCCACTGTCTATCAGTGTTACAAGTGATTTCCTGATATCCACTACGACTATAACCCTCGTCGCACATAGCTTGTAGGACATCACGATAAAATGTTGATTTGCCTTCAAAATGTCCATGAAGTAATTCTGGCCATCCACAATCTGTAGACAAAATAGCAGATATATATCTGGAAACACGTATCGCTATGTATAGTTACACAATCTATCTATAGTAACACATATCTAAATATATTTGTAGATATACATACGTGGGTGAATAAAAAAGTTCGTAGAATTTTGCCATAACTTTTTTTATTATCAGAGTTATTGTCGTCATATTTAGGCTGAATTAATACATTGGTATTTTCTTCACATACACAGATTTGTAGCGACCTGGTGATAACAGTTTTAATAATATTTATATCTTAAATAAGGACGATTACGCAAACCGGAGCACAAGGATAATTTGAAACATATTTTATTAAATTTACTAAAATATCTCAATACCTTCAGAAACCGTCAAAATGTTATGTTTGATTGCTTGATGTCATTTATAAAGTCTATTAAAATTTCAGACGTCATTTCCGATAAATAATGTTTTAGTCAACATTTACACAATCGCACTATATAGAAATAACGGCGTAAAACGGGTCTACCGGAATTTACGGAACCACGGGCTGCTATCAAAATCTGCGTGAAACTGGAATATGCGTACGGCATCAGAGACAAAACATGGTTTGGAAATGTGCAGGGATATATCCTGAAATAAATAGACATCAATTTATAAATTTGAATTAGTGATTTCATGAAGGCCGACAGATTTTGACAATCAAATGAATACACCCGATATTTGTGACGTTGGTTCGCAACGTCGTCGAAAAGGAACATCAATATATAATATAGCGGATATAGCAAAACACTTATATTAATCTTATGGGACAGCGCACACGATATTAAACAAACAATTGGAAATGCAGAAACTATTATCACGATGGTTATCCAAAAATACCAACATATAAGTCACTCGAGAAGCGAAAATGAGTCAAAACAATAACGTAAGTATTGAAAAACATTGCGTAAGTTTGACGTTATTCATCAAATGACGCTGACGTGCTGTTACAGCATGTTTATGTTTCAATGTAAAAATCATGTATTTTTGTCTAATTCAATGAAATTTGACAAATTGTTTTGTTATACTTATGTTCACGTTATATTAAAATTTTAAAACATTTGAAGCTGTGGTTTGTGAGTTATGATATTTTCCTACGAATCTTTTGATTCACCCACGTACATGTAGTAACATATCTTATACTTTATAAATTATCTATTTTGATAAAAACAGCAACGTAAGTTCACGAAATATCATTAGTGACACCTTTTATCCCGAAGGCAAAGACCTATGAGGTTTAATATTCACTCCAATGTTAGTAAAAGCTGTAGTTGTTTTTTACACTATTTCATTTGTTGAATACAATCATTAAACAATGTTCAAGGACTGTTGTGATATGTTCCCCTAAACACCCACCTCGTTTGGTAGGAACATTCCGTTTGAAGCTTCTTTTTAACATTCGCGAAATCCTTAATCACTATCAGTGTTGTATACCAATGATTCGTTAATAGAGACACAACCAACTGCATTCAAATTATCAGTGTTGATTAATGACGCCAAATTTGAAAACGCAACAATCTATGCTCTACCCCTTTGATAACGTATGATGCAATACACTGCGACACCCATTCTTCAATTGCGATAGTATGCGATATTTTATGCGATTTTATGTAATATTTATCGTATGGTGACAATCAACGTCTGGATAAATGTAAAAGTAAATACATACCATACACACTTTCAAGTCTACCTACACTTTCCACCAACTTGTCCAATTTTTCTGAAAAAAAATATAGTGTAACGTGTGCATTTCAGTATGACAAAACCATTCATATGTTAATTGCCATCCATGTTCCCTCAGAAATTTATTGGCTGAATAAACAATACAAACATTCGTTATCTCGAGGACTCAACGGGGCAAGTTGAATGCTCGAGATAACCATGGTGCTCGACTTATCCGAATCTCATTATGTGTAGCGTAAGTGTGCTAACAATACACAGGTGGCTGATATTACGTTGTTATTACGTTGTTTATCGTCTTCAAATACATATGAGCGGTTTTCCAGAAAAACCGGGCTTAGTGACAAAATTGTGAAAATGTTGATAATATAGGGTTAGAACAAGGATACTCCTGTGAACAGTTTCTAAAAATTTGAACAAATTAGTTCATGCACTTACAAAGTTATAGACGTTTTAAACCAACCACTTTGCTTCCAAGTAAATTTTTGGTCTTAAAAACAGTACAGCTCTCGCGACTTTTGCCAAAATCGCGATGCATCTGTGGGCGATTTTCTACTTGCGTGGACGATCGCCGCGATTTCAGTGCGATTGACCACTGTAAAACCACCGGCGAATCGCGGCAATCGCATTTTCTCATTTCACAGGCAAATCTATTGTAATGTATGTATTTACAATAAACAACAATAAATTGGTTGTAGAATTCGCAAAATTTTAATTTAAGATAATTTAGACCCTTTTCGTTTTGTTGGTTCTCTGATTTCCGACGCTTTTGGGGTTAATTCACAGCAATAACATATACCGTAAGTTTGATTTTAACGACGACAGAAACGAAAGCGAAACATTGCTGATTGTGAGAAAAATATCTTCAGTTCTTTATCATATATTATATGCTCAGTACACCTAGAAACGCAACGTCTTCACGCCTGTGTTTTTCTTACTTTCATTGTTAACACATCTTTTAATTTTGTATAATAATATTGTATAACCGTATAACCGTGTAAAAAATTTGGCTATTGTACAAATTTTATTGATCGGATTACGTTACTCCCGTGCTTCAAGAACATCACAAAACGCACGAACTCCACGTGCACCATTAACGCATGATAACTTTTGGTGTAAATTGCTTTGAATCACAAGAGAAAAGTTCTAATCTTTGGAATAAACATGGTAGGATATTCCGAACATGGGTGAACATGGGTGAAATCGGGCGATTCTGATGCCTATGACAGGGACGTCAAATGGGAGGTTTCACTTCGGCTAAATTATCATGAACCGGCAATGTTTCATCTGGAGACACTCTACTAGCAATTTGGCACCGTTTACAACCACCCGTGTCCAGGTCATCAATGTGATACAACTCTCCGACAGGACCAGTACATGTAACTCCACATATACCATATCTAGGCAAACTTCACAACTGATGTATACACTTGTAAACAACATTTTGGACACCATGAATATGCAATCAATCAATAATTAATCAGTATTTAAATTTATCACAAGTAAGTTTAAAACATCGATTCTGAAGAAAAAGGATTTTACCAATTTGTGTGTCGTTACTTTTTAGCCGCACTTAACACACAAGCACTGTTCAATCGCATCGATTGCACTCTATGATACAAACTTGTAAAAGTTTTGACAATAACCCCAGTGTTGCGTTTCTAGATGTTCTCAGTATATATTGTACAATTAAGAAACGGGATTAGCGGCTTCAGTGAAAACATGGAGAAATTCAGAGAAATTAAGCGTACTTTTTTTATATATTACCTTCATTGTTTAAGGTCCGCCTGGATATCAGCTCCAATGTTCCGATAACAAGTGTCTCGTTAGCTGAATAAGTTCCAACTGAGTAATAATGTGACACCGCTAACACAAGATAAATATACTTCATCCTTAGGTAGCTTACAAACGAAGATGCAAAACGCTATGAAACGGTAAATACAATATGCACTGCGATTTCAACTATATGCTTATTCAACACAGACCTATTTTCAACGATGTCAATTCTATAAAAGCTATTCAATTAGTGCGACGATTACACTTGCATGCTCTTAGACAATTGAACTGGATAAAGGCAAATCCTTTATTTCAAACAGTTGTTATACTTATATGGTATCATATTCACAATTGGTCAAAAGAGTTAAACGCCGAGTATATTTATAGAAAATACTAGAACGATAAGTACGTCCAATTAGCTTAAGTATCGCACTTCTGGCTCTCTTGAATAATCTGTTTAAATTGACGTAACACATATGTTGCCCTTTTAAGTAGTTCTTAGTGGTTTGCAGAGCTTGACTAAAGGGTTCTTAGGATTAATTACTTTTGAATCCTGTGTCAAACTCAATTTGAGTTTATGAACACTCTTGAAACGCTCATATGTACTTATCAAATGACAGAAAACTACGTGCGGTCACTTAAAAACATTTTATATCCAAAAATCAAAATAACAGATGCCATACTAAAATAATTATGGTATTGACTTATCATACGTTTGACTGATAATGTATTATTAGTAAAATGGTCATCTAGTGACCTGTTACGGGATGATACATGGTCAGTAAATATCGTACCTGGCGAGGCGAAGCCGATTCATGGAACGATATTTACTGACCATGTATCATCCCGTAACAGGTCACTAGATGACCATGCAACGAATTTACCCCGTCGATGACCATTTATAAATGATTATAACCACAATAAAATACCACATTAAGAAAATTACCACTTAATTCAAGGAAATGGTCGTTTTACCGTCCAGCTTCCCTGCAGGTCAGGAGAATTTTTCTGCGAACCAATAGCTAGCGACAATATTTAGTTGTCGGGGGGAAATACCTGAAAATTTTACCATCAGCTTCCCCGCAGGTCGTGGAAGGCCGCGGGTTTCGACTCAAAATCCCGACCATTCCTCGGGGTGGGGTGATGTGGATTAAACTTGACTGATACAAAAGTCTTTTACACAGTAACAAAATAATTTCATATTAAAACATTGCTTTGACAAGCTACATTGATGATTGAGACATAGGATTGTTGACATAGTGATACCATTATCAACTGGTTGTGGAACAAATTGTAGCCTACTTACGCTCAAGAAGCTGGTATGATCTGAGTGCTGATATCATTGTAATGTCTATTAAAGCCCAATTTCCTCGGAGATCGAGTACTGTCATGGATAAATCGGCTATTTAAATGAAAATTTCACCTTAATTTTCGACGATTCTTAAAACATCTTCAATGTCCAATAGGCGCATGGAAATCTCGCAAACGCTTGCAATCAACTGATCAATTAGCTTGTGACACGGGAAGTCTAGTGACACAGTCATGTAAATTTGTTAACGTTCGTTGCTTGAGATATTATTACGAAACAGCCTTTATCATCAAACTTTATTTAATTGATTAAAATTCGTTGTTATCATAGTCCGTGCCTTTAGAAACGCCGTTTATTAACCAAAACTGCTAAAAAACAATCCAATGCGACGAAAAAATGGCGGCCGATAGCTAGTCGAACTAGGCATTGATCATGTGGGGACATGTTATTGAATTTACAGACCCGATATTGATCACGTGGGCACCCGATATTGATTTTTACTGACCCGATATGGGATGACATTATGTCACCACGTGATCGTGATGGACCAATCACATTGCTTGATTCAGCTGCTAATTTGTCAGAGGCGGGGTAAGATATGATGTGTACAAACTAATGCAAGTAGTTCAAATGATTTGCCTTATCAAATGAATTCGCTTGATAACTTTCAACAAGGAATTTTCGACACATAGAACAGATGAATAGCTATGTATTAACATGAATAATGCGGCGACGTGATGACTCATTAGCTAGATTTTATACGCCGTATCTGATTGAATACGGATGTACGAATTCATACAAAAAGAAGTATGAGGTTGCCTATTCATCCAATGTATACAGTTTTCAAATCGTGTGCATGTTATGCAAATAATACATAAAACCAATTAAAATCAGTACATCTTACTCATTCACGATCAAGGAAGTTACGATAACTTACACCTATAATATAATTTTATATGGATATGTATATAAAATGTGAACATTCACTGTTGGTATTTGATTACCGGTAAATTAAGTGAGCATTATACGAACTCAACACTAGATAGAATATCATACATATTATGTTCTGTGACACATCACTGACTTAGCACTGGTGACAATTGACTGAGATATATGTATGATAGCAAAGTCTAAATAATGGTTGGATAACACTAGAGGTATGTTACATGTATTTAGAAATTCTTTGACTTTCAATTGTCTGTACTGTTACTATATTAATAGTTGTTGAGCAGGCATAATATCACCATTGCAGCGCGTTATCATCTCCGACTATACAATTTTCAATAATTCCTCTATTGGTTACTTCGTAAAACGTTTCATCAAAGGACACTGTTTTTCGGTGGTTGCACTCGTTTTCATTTGTTCTTACTGAGAAGAACCACGAAAGTATTCAAGACTTCATTAATAACTGATTACGACATATACTTCATAGAGGGTGACCAATGAAGATCTCCAACCAGGAACTAGAGGGCAACCGATCCCAGACGCAAAAGTATAAAACAGAAAATTAATGGCAATGGTTCGTACATGAATGCGCTGCGAAGATACGAGCTAAACATTGCAAGCCAACTCCTTGCCTGGAATACGCAAGGTACAAGAAAATCCATGATTGGTACAGGACACTGGATGTTGAGCGAAGAACGACGATCCCATTATAGAGCAAGATGGAGTGATGATGATATTATTCATTAAAAGTTATTTAATAATCGTTTTATTAAATAATTTGTTTCAGATTCAACCAGGTACATGTAATATACTACTCAGAATGAGTTCCCTAAACCATGTTCTACTACTTGCATTGCTTGGTCGTTGTCACTTCAGTAAGTAATAGGTTTGCTGATTATTAATGCAAGTTCATCATTCAGTGTATAGCTAGTTTGCGATAGAAAAAATGCGTGTTTTTTAAAGATTTCTGAAAATCTATTCATCAGATTTTGGTAAAATATTACACAGAACTACAATAACTTCCTACCTAGTCTCATTTTGAATTTCATAATTTTTAGTCACCAATTAAAAGACATTTATTCTAAATTACATATAAAATTACATGCGTATTTACAGTTTAACACAGGGAGGTAATCTGGTATTCCATTGATGATTTACTATCAATTATTTAACCGTTACAATCCGTGATCAGCGGGATTGAGATTGCTGTTAAAAAGACAAGACTTAGGAGGCCCTTGTGATTTGGTTTATTTAGGTGTGTCGCTTGTAAACAATGTACAACAATAACATGTACTTCGTCATATTCACAGACGGGCCTCGCATGTGTTAAATTAAGAAGTTTGCAAATACGTAAATATACCGTTATGCGTATCACGTGACCGTAAATTTGCTGTTGCAAGTATCAAGTCCTCTAACTTGATTTTTCATACAAAACTACATAGAACTTATGAACAAAACTTTTTAAACTCATTACCGATGTTGCTGAAATTTCAGTTTGTATTAGGTAGATATATTTCATTTATTCGTGCATAATTTCATACTTGTAGGTGTGGTAATTACAGACAAATATTAAAAAACACGAATTTTTTCTATCGCAAACTAGCTATACTAACATATTTATCAATCTGATGCATAGCCTTACGAGTTGTCAATTATAAGCCATAATATATATTATTCGTAATACCAATGGCAAATATAAGGTACATCTTATCTTATCATTATGTAAATGCAATAGGATATGCAATACATACGGAAACAAAAATACATTGAATCCATATGCTATTATATAAACGTTGAATTTTCTTTGTTTAGTGCACTAGGTACAGACATTGTTTGAATGAGTTATGTTAAGAAGTTTTGTATTAATATTTTAGCTGTAACAGCAATAGCACCAGGTTGTGAGAATTGTGGATGTTGTGTAGATAAGGTGTGTGCCAGTAAAGATTTCAAAGAATATACTGTGAACGATTACTGCACACACGGATGCATTGATGGTATTGGAGGGAACAAATGCTACCACAAATGTCCGGATGATTGTGTCACATGTGAACAAAAAGCATATAACAACTGTGCAACATGCGAGAGCGGAAAGTATCTTACTACCGTCACTAGGAATACTAACACATTTAAGGGTTGTGTAGATTGTCCAGACACTTGTGCAACGTGTACATCAGAAACTAGTTGCCAGAAATGCATAAATCGATACTACAATACTGGACAATATAACGACTGTTCCGAAGAATGTCCTACTAATTGTAAGACATGTACATCATCTACCAACTGTCAGGAATGTTACACTCCGTACTATAATGAAGGTTCTACCACAGACTGCTCCCTGTCGTGTCCAGGTAATTGCGTTTGCGCATCGCCCGGTATGTGCTCATCATGTCAAGATGGTTTCTTCAACACAAACGAACGGTGTCTGAGTGTTTGTCCAAGTAAATGTAACACATGTTCTGACCAGAGAATTTGTCAGTCTTGCAAAGACGGATATTACAACGGAAGAGACTTGTTGACCGATAACGAAGTTAATGATTGCGCACTGCAATGCAGAGAAACGTGCTCCAAGTGTAGTTCGCACGATGATTGCAATACTTGTAAACAGGGACATTATGGATCGTACTGTCAAAACAATTGTTCCGTTGGGTGTACAAATAATGTATGTAATACACATGATGGAATGTGTAACTGCAAAGAGGGTTTCACAGGCAGTCATTGCAATGAATGTGCGCCCGGCAGACATGGTCAACAGTGCGAAAAGCAATGCCCTACTACATGCAAGGGCAATGTCTGCAAACGAGACACGGGGAACTGCCTTGAATGTAAGTCAACCAATATTACAGGTGTTTAATGCGACATATGTATGCTTGATAATTGGGGTGCAGCGTGTTCGAAAATCTGTCCAACCACTTGTCAAGGACAATGCGTAAGGAACACTGGATACTGTGTATCGTGTGTTGGATATTTTCAAGGTAGTTTATGTAACGAATGTTCTGCTGGGTATTACGGTACGATGTGTGAAGACGCATGTCCAGAACAGTGTTACAACTCGCATTGTTATCGCTCTAACGGCACATGCGGATCATGCATTCAGAATTATGCCGGTCCAACGTGTGAGGATTGTATTGCCGGATTTCATGGGCTGACCTGTGATGTTCCATGTTTGACCAACAATTGTTCTAACAACTTATGTAATAGGGAAACTGGTAATTGCTTATCGTGTCCAGACGGATTCTATGGATTGCAGTGTCACTTAAGCTGCTCCCCGGGGTGCAATGGTAATGTTTGCGATTATGCATCGGGCGCTTGCTTTGACTGTAGAAAGCCATATACTGGGGACAAATGCTGTCTTGCTGGTGGAAATTGCCGTGACTGTTCTTCACATTCAGTATGTGAAATGTGTGAAAATGGTTTTTATGGAGATAAATGCGACACACCTTGCCCAACTTCATGTTATATCGACGATGAAGACACACAGTGTCAAAAAGATAATGGAATATGTTTAACATGCCCAAACGGTTTCCATGGCGATTACTGCAACATGACTTGCAGTGAAAGATGCACAAATAACCGTTGTGATAAGGACGGTGGATACTGTACTGATGGTTGCACTGGTGACTATGAGGGTCCAACATGCGCACAAGGTACAATGTAATATAAAAGTGATTTATTTACGACTTATGTACATACATATTTTCACATATACAATTGTAATAATTGTAGACATAACGTAATAGTGCAGCCTTGTTTAAATCTTTACAATGTTTAAATGATATATTGTTATATATCCCTTAATGTATTAACTTAACAGGCAGCTTTCCGTTCATTGTTAGATAAACAATGCAAATCGTAAATTGTTTAAAGTTGAACATCGTGTATGTTATGGTAGTTGTAATTCGATCTGTATCTTCCTTGTCAAAAAGGTATTTCGATTTTCAAGGTCTAAAATTTACATGTAAACAAATTTTGTTTACTAGCGCATAATATATAAACACTGGTCACGCATCTTACACACGTCAATAACATGCAATGGTACAACACTGTATATCCATGATCATATTTCAGTTGGTGACACTACACGTATTGTTGGTATTGCTGTTGGAGTTTCGGCTGCCACCATTGTGGTTGTTATCATCATATTGCTAGCAGTATTTTGTTTCATCCTTCGGAGATGGTAAGCTGACTCATTGTTATTATATATAATAATGCATTCATGTAAAAACAAAAATCTGCCTGAAATAATATGAAGAAATCGGACAGGGAAGACAGCATTCGACTTACCAGGCCAAGACAGAAACAATAAAAAGATAGCACTGTAACACATCACAACTAAATCAATTTACGTTTTATGATAGTTAATGTTACTTAACGTATTTTCTAGCATGATATTCAGTAATCAATAACATTGATTGCGAATAAAGTGAATATATACACATGTTTACACTAACGAGCTTAAAGTTCGTACACGTTGCAACAGTTTGACACACATAGCGTTTTATCCTGAACTCAAAACTTTCAGAAGCTTGCACGACGATACCGAGTGATACGCTTTTTATGTATTAAAGTCGTCAGTAAAATTTCAGGAAACGAAAGAACAAGCTGGATAAGGTGGTGGAAACAAGTTATGTTAACACATAATTCCAACCAGAAACTCCTGATCTACAAGAGATCGCACAGTCGCCTAACGGCATGTATATATAAAACACAACTAAATATATAAACAATAATCATGAAGTGGTGTACTCAATTCTGAACTTTAACTGTTCACAATGGAAACGCGATAAGGGAAACACAGTGTACATGTACTGTGAATAAGTGTAGCTGTGAATTATCAATGCTTTATTGTTAATGTTTGTGTGTGCTGCACGGCGAAACGTGTCTTACAAATATACATGTATTTATTTTTTTATATGTTACCGTTTTTCCTAACAAAATGTAACTGTGTAACAGAAGCTCAGTACAAATGCTGTCTAAACTAGCGAACAGGTTCAAATCCGGGTGCACATATATGACTGCTATATTTCAGTAGAAATGAAGCAAATAAAGGCTAGGCCTCGTTGATGTCATGTAGAGTTGCATAACTAAAGGTATGTTTTTTTCTACTGCATTATTGTATTTAAGTGAACATTCAGTTAAATTAAGTGAAATGCGGATTTTTATATTCCAGAATATGAAGTATTGGGTGCAAGAATTCAAATGGACGAAACAGAGTATGATGCGATCAAATAACAACACAACCGATAACATTATAATAACTACCCAGCGGATAGTACCTTACACCCAATAAGTGACGGATAAATTTATAGTATAAATGTATTTTGTTGTCGTTAAATAAAATTGTAAATAAAACACTACATTTGTATATTGATTTTAGGGTAAGGTATATTTTTGAAACAATAGTATGTAGCATTGACTTAAGTAATATGTTATATATTTTATCATATCACATTTTCCATTAATTTTATGATTGTATTGTATTGTTGACCGGAGACATTTCATGAAATTGAATATATCTTTAATCTTGAAACTTGAACGCGGTACATACCACCTTTTCTTCAAAGAACACACTAATTACATTCCATGTATCCTGTCTAGTGTCCTAAAATAGCAGGATTATACAATTCGCTGGCTTAGAATGAGAAGGTCGTAACTACTATTATCGACCTTTTCAGACGGATACATATTTCAATTCACCATCACAAGACGTTTCGTATGAGTCTAATTTCATGCAAATCTGAACTTGTCATGTTGACCAAACTGAAGTTGAAACTGCTTTTTTACCATAGGTAAAGAATAATTTTCCGACTGTGTTTTCTTGTTTTCTCAAAAAATTGATTTTGTAGTTACGACCTACTCATTCTAAGCCATCGAATTGATAACCTGGTCACACTTGCTATAGTGTGTGTAAATTTATTTACTATATACATATTTGCATATCGAGTGTTGCCTGCAAGACTTGCATATGTCCATCTTTAATATCAAACAGTAACGACAGTCTTGTTTACAAAAACAAATGTGCATTGTATAATGTTTCTGAATGATAGCAGTTGGACGACGATACATTCCGTAAAGTTTCTTACGTCAATATTTCATTATTGTCTGTATATATTGTGCTTGTTATTGTGTACTTCTGTTCGTATTTTTGGTTTCGCATGAAAAATCAAATTTCATCAAATACAAATAACCTGTTTTTTACATTGTTCTTTTTTCACTGTGCATTTATAACATTTGTGAACATGTCTGATGAAGATGATTATTTTTGTTTTCTGAATTTGTAATTTCGTCTTTGGTTTGATGCATTTTACAACATGTACGAGTAAGTCAGGGACGTGTGTTATTGTTACATTGTAGATGTGTACTCGTTTATTTCATAGCGAGAAATGAAAATTGAAAACATTTTTGAGTGGATTATTTATGAAGATTTTGGCCTGTGAATGTAACCATAATAATTTGATAAACAGATTGAGTAGTTTATGTTTTCCTTTTTGATATTTGGTTTTACAATGTTTTGTACCAGTAAAATCATATCCAGTTAATTAACTTAATTTTTTAAATATTTGATCACAATGCGTTTTTTAAATATTTGGTTCCAAAGTAACCGACATACTGTGTATTGTCCTCCAAGCATGCAAGTTTCGGAATTGTATGCCACGTTGGTCATGTCCGTATTGAGTATACAATTAATATATTCAGCTATTGTTGTGTAAGCTGTATTTCAGTGGTGTAGAATGTTGCAATAATAGTAGAAGGGGTGAGCGCAAGACCGTAACTAAATCCATTCTGCAAAATCTTGGGAAACGCATTCGTATTTTATTGAAAAGTGACAAAAATTTAAAGATTTTTGCTGTATGACATTGATAGCAACAGTTGTACCATAATTATCACAAAAACATATTTTCCTTGTCGAATTTTGTGCAAGACAGGTTCTAAATCCATTTAATGATGTTGAGGTATGCAGGTAGGCAGATTGTAAGGCTGCACAAAGCTTGATCAGTATCTACTTCATTTGTATTATGCTAATGGAATGACAATTATTGTTACAGTATATAAAATCCAGACAATGCCCAATACACAAATAAGGCATAAGTATCAAAATGCTTCGTAGACACCAGTCAGTCCTTAGTCTGTAGTTTGCTATTTTACTTACTTTAAACCATTTTGTCAAATAAATTGCACTCAAGTATAAAATGTATTAAATGGCTGGAAATTTTACATAAACAAGTTACCAATTTTCTAGAGCTCTATTCAGCTGTTATGCCGCTCAAGCACCCTTTGACATTTAAACTTCCACTGGCCATTGGGCTACATATGGAAACCTGCACTCGTGTCTCCCTGGGGAGACTATTTCTCTCCTGTGGGTGTGGCAGCCAACATCGATCTGCGGCGCCCAGGAATAGACACTGCCCTCACAGGTACCATTTTACACCAGGGTGGATTGGAGCATTTGTGTCTTGCTCTGAGAAATAATCAGTGGTCCAGAGGGGGATTGAACCCGGGACCTCTCGATCCCGAAGCCCGCGTTTTACCTCTAGGCCACCACTCCCTACAACCTATATTAGTTACCAATTATCTAGGGCTCTTTTCAGCTTAATTTTAACTTTCCCTGGTGATTGGGCTACCAATGTGGGTGTGGCAGCCTCCATCGATCAACGGTGCACAGAAATAGTTACTGCCCTCTAAGATACCAATTGACACATTGGTGAAATGGAGTATGTGGGTTTTGCTCAGAGAAATTGACCAGAAGTCCAGGCGGGGGTAGAACCCGGAAACGCTCGATCCGGAAGCGCGCGTATTATAGCATTTCTTGTTGCCATATATACCAGAACACAACATTATGTAGTCACAGCAGCAGGTTCTAGAAAGACCAACCAAATGCATAATAAAATTACTGACGCAACATGGATAATCAGTTCAAGACATACAGCATTTCGTGTTTTGCATGCCCTACATTATTTCCTGACTTTGCACTATCATACAACGTGAAAATGAAATTGCAAAAGAGGCTGATAAAATATCATCAAGAACCAGACTATCATCGAGCTCCATTTATGTATGCTGACACATGATCTGACGACACTCCGTATGGAGTCATGTAGATGTGAACTAAAGTAATCCAACCAAAACGTCTTATCAAGGTAATGGTATGGGACTCTTCGTTTGATGCAGTAGGTAAGACTTATTTAATTATAGTTATTATTTGGCGTTGGCAGAGAGTTGAAACTGTATATATCATGTGCGTACATGTGTTTCAATAATATCGTTATACCGGGGTTTAAAATACTGCTTCAATAATTAACTGCATATATTGTCGCGTAAGTTTACATTGTTATAAAATATGTATACGTGAAATCAAGGAAGTTCTAAAATTTCTCATCCGTGACATGCACATGAATACATTAGGACATTTTTCTGTAAAGCAGTGGCTTCCGATCATTGTATCCTTAAGTTTATGATATTTTATCGTTGCGTAATTTTATTTCAACTTAAAATGTCCAATTAACTTTAATATTTTTGAAGGCATTTACGGATTGAACGTAAATTGATAAGTAAAAGTAAATATTTGTAGAAGTTTGGAATAAAATTATAGGTGTGAGGTAAGTAATTTTACTGTATTAATACTGTTACAATGTAGTATCCGATGAATTAATGTTTGTTAATGCATTAAGTCGATAATCAAATAATATATTGCCCGACCTGTGTCGTCACTTTATGGGATATTAACGGCATAATGATTATGAGCCGTAAGAACCAAGTTGTCATTTTTAATACCTATAACCGACCAAAGGAAATACAAGTTCCGGATGTTTTGTAATAATTATGTTTTTCAACGTGTGGAATGGTGGTGTATATTGTGCTATATTCGGTTATACGTTCGATATATAGGAATACAATGCACATAGATGTACTGATAGCAATGATTGTAAAACACGTAGAGATACAAATCTGAATATTTGAAATATTCACATGTCAGAAAACCTGACATTACAACTAAAGCCTGTATTGGTTAGGCATCCACAGGTGCTAAGTATATAAATGTAACTTTATGTAAATTCAAAATTTTGCGAACGTTTATTATTATCAGAACGTAATCTGTCTTTCCAAATTATATTAGTTCAATGTACATATTATAACATTATTATTACCATAATTATAATTATAAGTAGTTACAAGGAACACTGGGGACTGTGTATCGTATGTTGGGCATTTGCTAGGAAATATATGCAACCAATATGTTCAGTTGGGTATTATGGTCAGATGTGTGACAAGGACTGCCCTGAACAGTGTTTCAGCCCCTTTTGTTATCGTCAACTATTCGTATATTTCAAATTATGCCCATGTTTATCAAGTTCATTATTATGAGCATATTTTTATCTCTCTTTCCAAATTCATCATTAGTAAATACAATTTAGAAGATCCGCTCTTGAACGCGTCCAAACAAATAAATGCTGCTGGGGCTGTCCTCAATAAAACAAATATAAACCAGAACATGCTACCTATTCACGATTAAGGAAGTTTAGAACACTTTCATTTATAATAGTGGTTGTAATAATGGGTATAAATTGAAATATTCACTGGTGATATTTGATTTCATTCGAGAAGTTATGGGCATTATACGAACTCAACACTAGAGGTAATACTATACATATTACCGAAAACATAATATTTTATAACCACCAATAACAATTGACTGAGATATAGGTATGATACAAAGTCAGGATAAATGATTGACATACAAATGTGGTATGGTGAATTTATGTGGAAAACATAGTAATTTAATTGTTCAGTACACTATAATAATAGTTGTTTGATTTTTTTCAGATGTAACAAGATACCTGTAATTTACTACAAAAATGGGTAACCTAAGCTATGTTCAACTACTTGTGTTGGTGTGCTGTTTCCACTTCAGTAAGGAATTTATTTACTAAGATTATACATAATTGTTTCATGTTGCAACCTATATGCTTGTAGATCATTAGTCAATTATTACACGTAGTTGCAGAAGTGTAGATCCGTTACATACACCAACGCACTGCTTGTAATAAATCTTATTCTATATAATAGTACGTTAATTTATCATTATGTAAATTCAATATTATCAAGTATTTGTTGGAAATAAAAACATTGATTTCAAATAGCTTAACATTAAGTACAACGTATTCATTTACGTCTTAATTCCATTATGTTGATGTTGCATTCATAAATTCACTTTTTACAATCATCGTTTCACTGATAATCAGCTATATTTAAATAGATCTATATGCATATTGTAGTTGTAACTGCAATAGAACCAGGATGTGAGAATTGTGGATGTTGTGTTGATGGTGAGTGTGCCCGTGCGCAAGTTCAGGGTGGATATAGGGATGATGTTTGCACACACGGATGCATTGATGGTATTGGAGGTAACAAATGTTACAACAAATGTCCTGATGATTGTGTCACATGTGAACAAACTATAAACAACAACTGTAAAACATGCGAGACCGGAATGTATCTTACTACCGTCACTAGGAGTACTAATTCGGGTACATGGACATTTAAGGGTTGTGTGGATTGTCCAAACAATTGCAAGACATGTGATTCAGAAACGAACTGTCAAGAATGCGAAAATCGATACTACAACGCCGGACAAAACAACGACTGCTCATTGGAGTGCCCTGCTACCTGTAAGAAATGTACATCATCAACCCACTGTCAGGAATGTAACACTCCGTTCTACAATGAAGGTTCTACTACTGACTGCTCATTGTCATGTCCAGGGAATTGTGTTTGCGCATCACCCGGTAATTGCTCATCATGTCTAGATGGTTTCTTCAACGTAACCCAAAATTGTACAAGTGCCTGTCCAGGTACATGTAAGACATGTTCTGACCAGAGGCTTTGTCAGTTGTGCAATGATGGATTGTATAACGGAAGGGACATGTCGACCAATAACGACGTGAATGATTGCACACTGCTTTGCAGAGAAACGTGCTCCAAATGCAGTTCGCAAGATGATTGCACTATTTGTAAACATGGACATTTTGGATCTTACTGCCAACATAATTGTTCCGTTGGGTGTACAAATGGTGAATGTAATACATATGATGGTACGTGTGAGTGCAAATATGGCTACAACGGAATTCTTTGCGATGATTGTGCGATCGGCAGACATGGTCAACAGTGTAACAAGCAATGCTCTACTACGTGCAAGGATAATGTCTGTGAAAGAGACACGGGTAATTGCGGTACTTGGGGTGCAGCGTGTACGAGAACTTGTCCAGCCAATTGTCAAGGACAATGCTTAAGGAACACTGGGTATTGTGTATCGTGCGCTGGGAATCTTCAAGGCAGTTTATGTGAAGAATGTTCAGCGGGGTATTTCGGTGATTTGTGCGATAAGGTCTGCCCTGAACAGTGTCTCAACTCTCTTTGTGATCGCTCTGATGGAACCTGTAGAGCATGTAACCAGTATTATGTTGGCCTTACTTGTGACGATTGTGCCACCGGCTTCTATAAAGAGATATGTGATGTACCTTGTCTCTCAACGAAGTGTGCAAACAACATATGCAATCGGGACACTGGCGCTTGCATATCGTGTCAAAACGGATTCTATGGACTAGAATGTGAATTAAACTGTTCACCGGGTTGCTTTGGCAATGCTTGCGATATTGAGTCTGGCACATGTGAGTGTAAGGGTCTGTACACTGGGGACAAATGCTGTGTAGATACAGGTCATTGCCGTGACTGCTCTTCCAATACAGCTTGTGAAACATGTAAAAATGGTTACTTTGGGACAAATTGCAATAAACCGTGCCCAAGCACATGTACTGCCGAAGGGCAAGACTCACAGTGTAACAAGACCGAGGGTAAATGTTTTGCATGTTCGGATGGTTTCCATGGTGGTCATTGCAATATCACCTGTAATGAAAGATGTGCCAACAATCGCTGTGATCAGGACACCGGGCACTGTGTCGATGGATGTGCTGGTGATTTCAAAGGTCCTTCTTGCGCCCAAGGTAAATGTTTTTTTTATATTATATTTTATATATCTTTGAATATTTTAACAATAAATATACATTGGAACTAGGCGAATTAAGCAACGGTACGCACATAATTATAGCGACTCATTTATAATTAAAAACGTGGACCCAGCAAACCACTGGTGTTTGGAATTTGTATAACATCTTGGGTATTATTTGAGCACACTTTAATGCATGCACGTGTACATGAAATGTGATGGATCGAGCTCGAAAATTTATCATTTGCAACGATACATACAATGTACTGTATTAAGTATTTAAAACTCAACTTTAAAATGGAGTATTAGTCCCCTACCCGTGAAACCGGAGGGGGCATATGATTTTCGCTCCGTCAGTCCGTCCGTCCGTCTGTGCGTCACAAAAGTTTGTCCGAAACATAACTTCAAAACTAAGAAAGCTATGACTTTGACATTTCACATGTGTATAAATATCAATTAGGAGAAGTGCAGTGCATAAGAACAATAACTCTGCCTTACTTAAATTTTGATTTATTCCCCTTTGTTAATTTTCATACTTAAATTTTGTCCGGATCATAACTCCATTACCAAAAGAGATATAATTTTGAAACTTTACATGAGGATAGATATTAATGGGGAAAAGTGCAGTGCACAAGAACAATAACTCTGCCTCACTTAATTTTTCAGTTATTCCCCTTTGTTAATTTTCATACTTAAATTTTGTCCGGAGCATAACTCCATTACCAAAAGAGATATGATTTTGAAACTTTACATGAGGATAGATATCAATGAGGAAAAGTGCAGTGCACAAGAACCATAACTCTCCATTACTTAATTCTTGAGTTATTTCCATTTGTTAATTTTCTTACTTAAATTTTGTCCGGGGCATAACTCCAATTCAAAAAGAGATATGATTTTGAAACTTTACATGAGAATAGATATCAATGTGGAGAAGTGCATTGCTTAGGAACCATAACTCTCCCTTATTTAAGTTTTGGGTTATTTCCCTTTGTTAATTTTCATACTTATAGTTTGTTTGGAGCATAACTCCATTACCAAAAGAGATATTCTTTTGAAACTTTTCATGTGAATAGATATCAACGAGGAGAAGTGCAGTGCACAGGAACCATAACTCTCACTTGCTTAATGTTTTGATTACCCTATGCGTTTATTTTTATACCTAAATTTTGTTCACAAAAACAATAACTCTGCCTTACTTATTTTTTTAGTTATTCCCCTTTGTTAATTTTCATACTTAAATTTTGTCCGGAGCATAACTCCATTACCAAAAGAGATATGATTTTGATACGTTACATGTGGAAAGATATTAATTAGGAGAAATGCTGTGCCCAAAAATTATAACTCTCCCTTGCTTAATTTTTTAGTATCCCCCTTTGTTTATTTTTACACCTAAATTTGGTCTGGAGTCTAATTCCTATACTAAATCAGATATGACATTAAAACTTTACATGTAGATAATTATCAATGAGAGAAGTGCAGTGCACAAGAACCATAACTCTCCCTTAATTAATGTTTGAGTTATTCCCCTAATTACCTAAAAATGAAGCAAAAACGCGTTTCCGTTATTTTAATTTGATAAAATGAAAGCCTTATAAAATGCGCCTCTGATTTGGATAACTATGAAGTCCAAAGCATCACTTCAGCGACCTTGCAGACGACATTGGTTCGTACGTTCAAGTGTGTTTGAAGAACAATGAAATTTTCTTATATATTCGGGAACAAGTCAAAATAAAACTGTTCAGGGGGCCAATCGTTAAAAGCTCGACGGCATTAATTAACTTTAACCCTTTCCCCCCTCCCGAAATCCCCCAAAACTGGGCACGCAAAGTGACGCACTCACTATACAAAGCGTAAAACATACAACAATACTCCGAGGGTAAACACCTTGGAACGGTCTGGTGAGAACTGTAGAAGGTTTAAACTATTTTAACGGCGCCAACCTCACACTACCCTGTTTCAATTGGCTACCGGTAGGGGACTTTCATTGCTTGACAATAGTCTTGTTTGTACAGTAACTATGTATAACATATTCATAGCATCAATGACTTTCAAAACTTCCTGATTCACAATAATTTGATGCCTCATGTCCTATTTATGGTAAAATAATTACCTGGACTGTTTATGAATGTTACAATACAAAAAACGTTTGCACACAATAATGTTGAATAAACATGCTTTTTATGAAATAAATTCTTAACCACGTCTAGATAGCTTGCACCCATTGCGCAAATAATATAAAATGACAAAGAAATTGTTCAAAAGGGTAAAACCTACTAGGAAGATAATAATTCAGACGGACGAGTGTCTGAATAGAGGCAATTATAGAAACTTGAGCATGAATGCACAAAAATAGGAAACAACTTGCATAAAATGATCTGTCAAAAAACGGAGAGTATGAAATTGCACTTTCATAGTAACTACGGGTATATGCTTGTAATGACTGTCACCCTTAAGTTAACTACCCTGTTTATTATATTATTCAACGTTTCGAACGTTAGGTGAGTTAACAATTTTTTTTAAAGTTTTTTTAATTCTCGAAAATTCTTAAGTCAAGATATGTTTTATGTACAGTTAGAAATCTCGCCAAGTCCAGATGTTAGTGAGGGTTACCTAACTTTAGAGACTGCACACACTTTGTGTTGATACTGAAATGTTCCGGAGGATGGCCTCTCTTCTCTCAGAATGTGTTGTTACCTAAGAATCACATAAAGATAGTGCTGGTCTAAAATGCATTATGCACACCGGGAAGAAATATGACTTAATATCTGGTTTTAATATTCTATGAATTTATGTTCAAAGTAAACGTATGTATCTTGTTCGTCTAAAGTATGCATGTGGATGTGTTATCATTAATTGTCTTTAAAATGCATCTGATAGACTTAATGTAAATATAAACAATATTTACACTTCAGCTTTGATTGAACCTAAGCCAATTGTTCCGGCAATTGCTGGAGGCGTATCAGCCGCTGTTGTCATAACAGCAATAGTTATCGTGGTGTTGATAGTCATCCGTAGACGGTGAGTTATTCAACTTATGATTTGACTTACACAGTGCCTTTATAATGTTTATGTGGAAATCTTAGCCTGCCAAACACATAATTATATCACAAGCAAGTCATATTGGTTGTGTTTTTGTAATCATTCCTGGGGGATGATTTTTTCCTTTCGTATTTTGTCTGTTCTGTTTATCAGTAACAGCAAAAGAGTCATTGTTAGTTTAACAATTCTATATTTTGCTAATGATAGAAAGCAATATTCATATATTTATACGTAAAAATTATATGGATTTTATTAACAAGACTAGTTTCGAGTATCGTCGGTACTCAGACACTGGTTGGAGGTTTATGGGGTGTTATTTCGCCTTGATGTTTTCATTTTCTGATGTTGCACTGTTTTGAATGTTGGCCGTTCGTGTAAAATCCATCGATTTGCACCTTTGAAGCCAAGTTAGAGTCTCAACCAGATTATGAGTGATACTGTAAAATCATTTAATTTCGTTGGGACGAAATTTGGTGGTTTTGGTAAAAAAAGACAACTTCGTTGACACTTTAATTCGTATTTGAAATACAACACGTCATTTATTTTACCATACATAATTTTATATTAACTAGAACTAAGGTCATATGCTCTGTTTACTAGAAATTATCATGTCTGTCTAATCTTATTCGTTTAAACCTTTTAATGACTTACTTATTTGAACTTTAAACAGATATCTTATTAATTTATTATAATAATAAGTATTTTGAATGCTTCAGTTAACATATTGGGTTTCGTGACAAAGTGTGTTTTAATCTGTTTAAAAGATCTCAAGTATTTTTGCTATTGCGTTTTATGTTTCATAAAAGGCGAAGAGATATTGACAATTATAAAGATGACACAACAGATAAACAGAACAATGCGCCAAAACTTCCTGGTAAGTCAATGCATTATTATCCTGTCGGTATATTTATGATAAATATTGACACGCGATATTTCATAGAAGTATAAGGTCGTTAGTCTTCCCCTTGGTGCAGCAAGGTTGTATCTCTCTATATAAGACGGAAAGATACAACCTTGTTTCACCACAGGGATGAAGTGTAACTTACTATCTTGTAATATCCATGCACATTCTAGATATACATCACAAGAAGCATTATACGTTACTTATTTTCATCAAATCGGAATAGTTCATGTTGCCCATACTGGATTTTCAAAAAATAAATTACATTTGTGTTCAGACAGTTGTTTCTTGTTTTTTGAAACACATGCGTGTACTGGATATGACCATATTCTTCCGAGCAAGTACATTGTTATTTTACTAACTCTTTCATTTGTTTTCGTAAAATCATACAAGAGTCACTCAATACCGCTAAAAGTTAAACTTTTACGAAATGAGTGAAGAACGATTATTCGTTTCGATGTTCTTACATTTGTATTTGTTTGTGTGTTGTATAAGCTCAGTCTCAACAAATACAGATCTCATTATGGTAGCGTAGGTTGACTGTGCATGGCTTTGAAGTGAACGCCACTGTGCCACCGAAATAACTCCAAACAAGTTGCCCAAATGACGCCGATATGGTCGTTGTCATTATGTACATTGCATGCATTTTAAGGCGTGACATATCAAATTATCGTTTCTCTCTATAACACGAATAAGCACAGCATGTTTCTTCTCTTGACCCAAGGTACTTCCAATAGGCGACATGACGACAACAAAGCAACTACTGGACCAGAAGTGGCCGAGCTTGAACCTGACATCGATTGTGTTGATGGTGAAGAGATAGTGGTTGATATACCAGAAACACAGAATGCTGTGTATGAGAATGTACCTGCAGCACATGTAGCCGGACTTGGTGCTTTTGTTAGAAGGAAGTCTGAAGATGACTATAAACGGGAATTTGAGGTATGAACTTGCATATGTACATTTGTATCTAACCTATTGTGTTGTTTTTTCAGAACAAGCCTAATAGTAGAACAAATGTTTGATAATCTGCTACAATGCCTTAAGAAAAGTACATGATATGATATGTTATTCAAGTTTATGAAAGTGTTTTGCTGATATGATGACGAACTAAGCCTACGTGATATTTAATTGTTTCAAACCAAGTGCTTATTTGTGATGAATCAATAACGAATGAGATAGCGACAGAAATATATTTTAAATTGTGAAGTGAGTCATACGGAAATTGGCAAAATAAAAAAAATCTACATAGTTTACAAACAAATTAAGATTAAAACTATTAAGTCTCTTTCTTTGATAACTTTATGGGATGTGTGTTACTTATGGGATATGCATGGGACGATATAATGTATACATTGTGTACAAGTGGCTTCTGTAAGGTTATGAATTGAATGTGTCTTAGAGCATTTAATTTGTTCATTTATTGTGTTGTTGATATGAATGAGTATTTTGCAAACGTCGTATAGATTACCCAAATTTTACGAACGGTACAAATTTATTCGAAAATTTCCGAGTAATTCCCTATCAACATAAGACAAGGTCTCCCGTATTTTTGCTTTTCATGTTAAGAATAACTTGACTATGTCTAGACAATTTTAACACATACTCATTGCCTATACATCATTTATCTTTCCAGCAACTACCAAAGGGGCTTACACAGAGCCATACTGATGCAAGAAAACCTGAAAACGTGGTTAAGAACAGATATAATGGCATATATCCTTGTAAGTATGTTCAATATGTTTTTGGGTTCAAATTCTTTAACTGAAATTGAAAAATGGCTGCAATTACCAACTGGCAATGTGTTTTAGATTTGTTTAGGTATACTTTTGTATCACAAAGCTTCAAACGATCTAGCGTGTCCTCTCTAAAGCCGACGCCTTTCTCGTCAATCCTACATTTTATGTATAATCGTCACATTCTGCATGTAGAGGAAAACAGCGCTTATATAATATAATTATTGTTTTGTAGATTTCTTGTCTGTTTACAACATTACATAAAGTATATGGTATATCATTTTACATTGCAGATAATCACTCCAGGGTTAAAATAAAGGGTGACCCGAAGTTCTTTATCAATGCTTGCTTCATAGATGTAAGTATTATATTTGCATATCTAATATGTACACTCATTCAAATTGTGTTTTATGTTATTTTATTTATTTAGATAGTTCTGTGTGGTAATGACAAAGCAGTCATTTAGCAGTAGAAAGTAAACCAAAATTAACAATGATAAATAATGCAATTTTAAGTTTACATTTGAAATTTGATCATTACCTTAATTGTATAATTCGCTGGCTTAGAATGATAAGGTCTTCCTTGGTGGATGTAATATGTACTTTAGGCTACTTATGATCCTATTTTCATGAAAACCGGAACTTGTCGTTTTAACCAAACTGAACTCCAAAAGTAGTTTTATCGTAACTCGAGATTAGTTTTCAGACAGTTTGTTTTCTCAAATTTTCGATTTTTTACGTCCTTAATATTCTTAGCCAGGAGACTGTCCTGTACTATTATATAAACAGATAATTTTATGTATTTTTTGGTACATGCTTAATTGTATCATATTATTCATTATAGGGCTTCCAACAGAAGAATAAGTACATTGCATCACTAGGTAGGTTTTGCATGTGTGCACTTGAGTTGAGTCCTCTCTTGAATACGATGTCATGTTTTCTTATTTAGTTGTAAATTTCATTATTTTTCCCGTTGAATAATATAGAACTCATAAGCGAATTGTGTTCTGATAGGTGATACATTATTGCTTGAAAGGCTGTACATGTACGAAAGATGATATACATTACATGATTTTGTCAGGTCCTACAGCAAAAGCTACTTTGGAGTTTCATACATTTTGGACAATGGTATGGCATATGGACACGGATGTGATAGTGATGCTAACCAATCTCCTCGAACCAAGTGTAAGTAGAATTTAAATCAGACCATTAGTTTCAATTACTTTACATAGATATATGATTTGATAACACTCCGTATGGGGGTCATGTCGATGTAAACTTTACATCATCCAATTAAATCGCTACTTTAACAAATCCAGAAGTGCAGAGACTCCCGATGTAGTTAACAGGGAGAGAGATGATTAAACCTTAAAGCGAATTAAGCATAGCATGGTTTTAGTCTGTACACGCTCTATGCATAAAACAACATGCACTAAGAGGTCATTTGAATGTGACCTATCTTGTAGTGCAGTCAGATCGAACTGACAGCGTAAAAGAATGGATAATGGATCTGATTTAAATGTGATTGGATGCCAATGAACACCATATTACATTTTCCCGTTATGATTGATATATACGGACCACTTCAACTAGAACAATTCTCTGAATCTGCCGATTCTCTACATATTCTAGAAACCGAATCACTTTGTTTCAGGGCAACAAATGCGAACAGTACTGGCCAGATCAAGACTGCACAAACATACATCAAGATATAACAGTTTCATGTCAAAGTGAAGAAATATTTGCCGAGTATACAGTCAGGACATTAACCGTTGAGAAGGTACTTATGATTACCGTTTATCTGATGGTATGGCTGATATGGATGCTGGATATGATTGAAAACATTGTTCTTGATGATACGGTGGGATTGGCTGGAATTGATTGTTTAAAACTTAAAATCGCTATTTACTTTCCTAGATAGTATCGTACTCGAAGGCATTGATGATTTTAGAGCAATGCCAGTTAAAGGACTATTGGTGTTTCCGCGGGAGATTGAATCCATTGTTTAAAACCCACAAATGTTATTTATTTTCCTTGTCATTTATCGTACTAGAACACTTTGATTTAAGTGATTAATGTTAAAAATCACGAACGATACTTACTGTCTTTGGTATTATCTAACTTGAGCAGATGGCTATCAGTTGAAGGAAATTATCAGAATACATAGCACATGGGAACGGCTCAATCGTTAGTGAACAATGCTTCCTCGTCAATGTTAATATATATTGAAGCAGAAAAGATACGAACTTTAAGTAGCCATTTCCTCTTAATGGGTTACGTAGTTCATCCGCTAGTATAGATATTATCAAATACACTTAAATGTCAACAGTATATTATTGTATATCAATATTTTAAATGTCCGAATGTCCTTATATCAAGCAGTATTAGGTTCGAGACCAGTCTAGGGCCAATTCCTGATTTGTCTTTTTACAATCAACCCATACTATTAACTTGACCCAGGTGTTTGAAACGGTTCATTTGCCTGAAAGATTAAAGACTACTGACTCATTACGAATTCAACGTTCAACAGCTGAATTATGTTTGAATAATCTAGGGGGAAAGTACATTCAGTCTATTGCACGCGTGCCTAAAATCAAATATATTTTAACTTGTGGCTCATCTTTGTATTACGACTCCTTTCCTTATTAAATAACAAACAAAAAGGTAATATAATAATGTGTTGTATTTTTGTTATCAGAATTCAAAGAAGAGAACAGTCGTACAGTTCCATTACACTGCCTGGCCAGATAAAAGTATTCCGGATGAAATAACAAGTTTGGTAGAGTTCCGTCAGAGGGTTAGAAGTGCTCCACGGGTTCACTATGGTCCGGTTATCATACACTGCAGGTTTGTAATCGTTGTTATATATTCTATACTCTATCAAAATCCAACAATAAAATGACATTCCCATTTGGACTACCATACATTGCATGCAGTCTCAATTATTTAAACAAAAAATAATAACAAATTTGAAATTAAAGGAAACTTTCAATATTTACATAATCTACCCTCAGGTAACTGCATCAGTGATAACAATACAAAACATTATTTTCGTTTTACTGTATTTATCAATGATACCCTTACCTGTGAATATACCCTGTATAAATACAATTTAGCAATAATAGTATTATAATAAAAAAATCGAACGCTGGTTTTAAAAAGATTTCCTCATTTCTTGGTTGTATACATTCTTGATTATAATTAGACGTGTTAATTGTATTGTTTTTTTCTCCAGTGCTGGGATTGGGCGTACAGGAACATTTATTGCTCTGGACAGGTTGACAGAAGCCGGGGAAGCTGGGGAGAGAATCAATGTATATGATTGTGTGTATGACATGCGACAACAACGTGTTAACATGGTACAGACACTGGTAAGTGAGTCAGTATTGTACAATGTAGTATCAGCATGACTGTATGTATGTAGTTCTATAAATAGATGCCTGTTCATAGTATACTGTATTCATACATCACCCTAGTCTTGGATAAGGCGCATGCAACATCTGATAAAGCATTACCAATAGCCGTGTGTTATTTGTATCTTGCGTTCACCCATATGATATTACAGTATAAAACCTAAGCATTTACTTCGCTGGCTTAGAATGTGAAGGTCGTATGTAATACTAACGACCTTATCAGACTGAACAATATTTACAATCAGTATAACAGGGTTCGTATTTTTGTACGTACGACTGTCTCATTATAAGCCAATAATATAGTACAAACTATTGGTGAGAATTGTCACTATTCCGTGACATGATAATATGGCATACGTAAACACATATTACAAGTACGTCATACAATATACATAGTGATGATTACTTTGGTTCTGTATAAAACAATATCCCCTAGCAATGTAGCCATCATCGTACATGTATCAAACATGGAAAACAATATTTAACCGAAACACACACACACACAAAGGCAAAAAGAATACCTGACCCAAACACAACACACATAATCAATGCATCCACGTCGATATTAGCGAGGATGCTAAAATATCTACGTGTTTACATAAACAAAGAATAGACAATATTTTAGGTTAGCACGTTTGTGTAGTAACAGCGGTTAGGAATACTATTTTACCTGATAAACACGAATCCTCAAATGACTACAACAGTGTTAAGCTGGGAAATACATGTACCAATTGCTTATGATTTCAGGAACAATACAAATTCCTACATAAGGCTCTGGTACACACACTGACCTTTGAAAGCGGACCTATTCGGTCGGATGAGTTTGGAGGTTACATACGAGCTACAAGTGATTCAGAGTTCCACGCAAACTTTGAAGTAAGTGATATAAAGTATACTAGGTTAAATTTGAAATATGATACGTGTAAAACATTATTGCCCAAATGATTAGTACATTTAAGTAAGTACAAAATGTAAATAAGTTAGTAAGTAAAGTCTTTATTTCACAAGGTGAACACATTTCCAGTAATTCAATCTTCCATGTGGGCCTTTGGTTTAAAAAATATTTATTTCATAATATAGTATACATAAACTTATTTATACAAATCAAGGATTGAATAGTAAGCTAAGCTTGTTTAGAAACTCGTTCCATGTGGGCCTTTACATGTATATACATGTATATCAGTCCAAATACTGAATAGTGTATGTTCAATTTGATGTGTCTAGTTTTATTGTAATACCAAACATGTATCACTGTTCTAGTTACTGAAGACTGTAATTGAAGATGAAAGCGTTGAAGAAACACAGGCAAGAAATAAAAACGGTCGTCATAGTGACAAGAACAGAAAACATAGTGACATACCAGGTACATGTATTATCTGTGTTGAAAACAAAGGACATGATAATATATTCAACTTAGGAAGCAACTTCAATATGGAAGTCATTTTGACAAGTCATTTTAATATTCATCGAAAAATATGACTTTTCTTGAATCTTAATTGCTTTGATATTAGCAGTGACATGGTAAAGACTGATTAAAATTTTAGAATGGTGGTTTTCCGTTGGTAAATGATGATATTAGGTGAGACCATACATCTTATCTTGGAATTCCTTTTTTATATTATGAAATACTCTGTATGTTCAAAAACCACAACAGGTTCCAACTTGTTTATGCCTTTACTCATTTCCCAATACTTTGTACAGGTGACAGACATAGACCAAGGATTCATATCTGTCGAACATTCAACTCGTCTGACTACATCAATGCCATATATGTCAATGTAAGTACCACACCTTCAATAGGTTAGTCTTATTAGCGTTCTGCCAATTCGTTTATTGTTTCTCATGGTGAAATTGAAATTACACTGCCTACTGCATATGCAGCAGTTATAGTTATATTTTTCTGAAACTGTTTTACCCGGTACACGCTATCAAACAGTTGCTGAATACATATACAAAACCTCTCAGTTTAAAATTTAAGGGATTGTGTAGTAATCAATTACTCAAGAAGGAAGGTGTTTTTCGCATGCTTATGGTCATTATAATATGATATATTACATTCGTGTATTTAACTATAGGCTATTTTGTATTTTCTTAACTATTTGTCAGCAAAGCCTAGGTACCGTTTATCATGTTTTCCTCGGCGATGTACTCCCGATTTGATTAAATTAGCTACGGTGGGCATCGGGAACAGATGGTTCACAAATTTTCCATTGACATCCCCTAGACCACGAATAGTGTTATCTTGATGTATTGCGATTCCCATTTATTAAACCGGGAGTACATTGCCGAAGAAAAATGGTCAGTGAGACTTAAGCGTAAGTAAATGGCATCTCAATCTTGGACCGAAAGTCGACGAAATAACACATGAAAGGGTCAATAAGAATTAATTATTTCTTACTAAAATGGTTCTCATGTTTTATCATGTATTTCACCTTTCAGGGCTTTTATAAAAAGGATCAGTACATCATTGCTCAATCTCCACTCCTAGACACCGTCGTGGACTTCTTGTGTTTGATCTTCCAAGAGAAGTGTTACTGCGTCGTATCAATGGAAGATGCCGAGTTAATCGGAACGGTACTGTTCGTTTGTATTGATAATGATAGGAATTTAGGAACACAAACCCATATACTATTTTGCCTGTATCTAGTCAGTATACAAAACATATGTTTACCGGCGTCAACACATCATATTCTAATGTTTTCCTGCGTAATTTCCATTGGACCATCACCTAAAATCAAACCAAAAATAAGATCTAGCAAAAATTGAAAAAGTTACAATGTTTGAATGGTACACTATATTATCAATTCGGTAAACGTGATAAGAATTATGTAGGGAACGCTTTCTTACTTGCACTGAAGACTTGTACGTACATCGGAAACAATGGAAACATTAGTTAAATGTAAGGGAAAGCATGGCTTACAAACGAGTAAAACAAACAACCACAGTTAGTGTTCGTGAACAATCAAAACGGAACATACATGGCATTTTCAATAACAAGTTACCACCATGTACTGTCATAGGTTGTTCCAATATTATAAGACAGTGACGTAATTATATATATACAGAAAGCTTCGAGGCGTGACTAGTAAAAACTTTGTATTCTATCTCTAAATGGGTCATTGCCGAGAGGACACGGTAGACCTTTACCTAACGTTTTTATGATTATGGAACATAGGGGAACATAAATAAATGTAAATAGTAACTGTAATCTGAAAGTCATCCTTTCACGTCAAAGATTATGAAACAGCTGGTCAGTTCGAACACGCTAAAGACATAATATGATTAAGTTACATGTAATATGTGTCGCGGAAGGGAATTCAAAAATGTTTTATTGAATTTTTTTGTAAAAGAATATCTCACACATTTTGGAGTTTAATTCACTCACAGGATATTTGAACATTTGTCAAACTGTTCTTCTAATCATGGTTTCGTATTTACAAAATCTGACACAACAAAATGTAATGTCATAAGTCACTACATGTAGTTTCAATATTTGACTTGATACCACATGTTTCTTCTACAAGACACGTGTCCAAATATGTATGATATTTAAAGTTAATTATGTATTTTCATGTTCAGGAAATTGGTGATTACTTAGGAGCCGATAATCAAGAGTTGAAGTCGGGAACATTTACAGTGAAGACGTCAAGAGGTGAAACAGGGACAAACTACATAATGAGAAAACTGACAATATCTAACAGTGATAAGGTAACAATTATTGTACTCTTTCCGCTACCACGAAAAAATATCATACGAAACAATAACATAGAACAAATCGGAACCAACATTGGTAATTAATTCAAATCGTAAACACAAACACGTAGAATATATAAAGCATAGATAATAAGACCAAACACAAAACAAATACTGAAGAAGAAAAATGAAGCTTTAAAACTACAAGTCCTAACATCAGGTGTAGACAGTCTAAAATATTTAACAATCAGTACACAATGTATAATGCTACTACGTGATTAAAAAATGTAACTAGTTATATTTCAGGTGACCTTGTAGATGTGTATGAATGTTACAATGAATTCACTCCTAAATGATATTAGTTTCAGCTTTACCAATAACAAAACGTTCTCCCACTTTGCATAGAAATGTTAATGAACATAAATGGGTAGTTTAATACATTTCAGCACTCTAAGGGGGAAAAGGTAGTTTACCATTACCAATTAACCAATTGGAGAAGAGACGATCAGGTTCCTACTGATGTAGGGGATTTAACACAATTTGTGAAAGATGTCAGTAACAAAGCTCGTGAAATGAAGAATGAGAATGCACCCGTTCTTGTACATTGTTTGTAAGTTGACATACATGTACTAGTAGTGTCATCATATTTAAAAAATAGGCCATATCTACATGTATGCGACAGGTTTTGCAGTGTGAGTAGTTGGCAGAAAATAAAGTTAAAGACCGGGGAACAAACTGATTGATAAGTCCTAAAGTTAAACTGTTATATACAGATTCCTAGATAATGTGATGCACTGTAGAAGATTATAATAAAATCAATGTTGAGCACCACTTGTAAAATTGCATTGCATCACATTTACATTGGCTCACTGGTTAAGAGCGATACGATTTGACAGCGCTAGCACGTAGTTTAGAATGTTTTGACATATGAGTGACTGTTGATGGTGTATATAGAGGACCTATCACGAGTTGTCAATTGTTATAGACTTATATTAAACGAGTTTGGGAAATGTCATTAAGCGAGCCTTTGGTTAGCTTAATTATGTTGCGCTAAAGAGTTTAATACGAGAGGTGCCCCACTTATATTTGAACAGGATTGAACATGACATATTTTCATGGAAATATAGTATAAATCAAATATTTCTTTTGTACTGTGTAAACATATGTGTTAGGTAATATTAACACTAACTGGTTGGTTTGTTTGATAAATAGAATGAACCAAAAACAACACTTTTGTAGAGGGTATGTTTTTTTGCGTATTGAAGGTCAGCCACTGCCATAAAAGCCCTTAAAAGTTGTTGGTTGAGCATGGATATTCCATTTTTGTGAAGAAAATATGCAATTTTTGTCACAGGAAGGATGTTTTGCGCTTTATTTTGGTTTTTACTAAATTACGCAAAATATTAAAAACTGACAAAAAGTGATGATACCTACCAAAATCTTAAGCTTTGGTTATTTAATAAGTAAGGCATATCCAAAAACCAAAATAGAGACTTCAGCGACGTTAGGAGTACCCATTGGAACTTTCGATTTGTTCATTTAGAGAATTATACATGCCGGACTCGGGATAAATCGGTTTTTACATGCCCAATCCCACAAAAACAACAGAAGAGAGACAAATGTCTTTAACGCTGTGTATGCTTCAACGGAACCGTAAATGCCACAACTTTGTCACCTCTGTAGAGGCAATGCTTTATCGTTGAGAAATATACCATGAACGGACAGCCTACTATATGATAAATGTTGATAAGGCTACCCATAAGTTGACACTCGTTAAGCTTCACATGTTTCTGAACGTTTGCATAACGTATGCTGTTGTTTGTTAGACTGGCTTAATGGAACACATATATTTTACTAAAAAGTCAAAGGTGAATGCACATTGCTGTGTACATTCGGTTTCCAAACCATATTTGGTCAAAATGTTTGCAAAACAACTTTTCCTGGAGATCATATGGGAAGCATGGTTTTCTGTCAACACGGAGCTTCAACTCCCTCCGCAAAAACACCATTCTGTACCTTAAAAACACACATTTGAAGTATATTACGCAATATTAGTAAAGGCCAAAGTCTAATTAACATATACACACAAACCCTTTAGTCTATGGAATATTGCTGCGTTTATTACAGGCGGGAAATGCAAACAGCATCGATCGGATTATTCGGTCTTCAAAAAGCCAAACACCATACCCCCTACAAAATTGTAGATTTGAGTGCAAACTAAGAAATAAAGTAATAATCAATAGTTGTATGTGTGATAACACGTTATTTTGCACGATGATATAGAAATATTTTGATTATATATTATAAGCATCGAACTATTTGATATGCAATACTGTTCAAATATAAGTGGGGCACCTCTCGTATAAGTTTATATAATTGACAACGAATATCACATTCAAGGAAATACATGTGATATATAAGAATTGTTGTTCGGTCAAAAACGTCATGTAAATTAATTATGGGACGTGGTCATTTCATTTTTTTTCGTTAAGTTATCTGTATGCATTGTGCTATGTGTTATGTGGTGTTCTCTATGTTTTGGTGCTCGGATAGTTAAGTTGAATGTCACCTTCATTGTCCGATTTCCTCATATCTTTGTAAACTAATTATATTCATTCAGTTAACCGAATGATTTCAGGGACGGAGCTAAGCGTAGTGGTCTGTTCTGTGCTGTTGGTGTACTGTTGGAGAAAATCGAAGCTGAAGGTCAAGTAAGCGTGCCCAACACATTGAGACAACTTCGTACTCGTAGGAAAATGGCTGTTTCAAATAAGGTTGTATTCTATACACGTCAATCATGTCCATACTATATTGTGAACCATATTCAAAATTGGTCTAGAATCAAATATGTCACCCACGATAAATAAAGTCATTATTATTTTTTTTATTATTATTATTAATTTTATAATTATTATTATTGTTGTTATTATTATTATAGTCAAACGAGGACTACCTGGTGTCATATTCTAGAATCTTATTTTATTCACTTACTTATAAAGGCTAACACGAGTGCAGATTAAATGGGATATTAAGCTATACTCTACCTGTCCAGGCAATGTTTGCAATCTTTTCGGTACAATAAACGGCCGTGTCACTCTCACCATATCCTCACTAGGCTGAACTCATAACACACGTATGAAGATTGAGATTATTACAGTGTATACCTCATTTCAACTATAAATCCAGTAAACATGAAGTTCTTGAGTTTGATGAATCAGTTGATGTGTAGGTATGTCCGTTCATTATATGTACCCTTATATTATTCTTCTCGTTTTTCAGGAACAGTTTGAATTCTGTTTCCGCTGTGTGGATGCTCATATTAACTCAAACAACGTTTACTCGAATTTTGAACGCTAGAGACCCTACAGCATGCTTCTTCCGAACTTGCATATGTGCCTCGGTATACGATTAGTTAGTGCGCTTGTAGTCTAACCTGGCGACCACCAGGGTTCAAATAAAGAAGGAGGCACTCGCATCATTATTTCAACAGACAGCTGACAGCTAAAGGCTACGATAACATTTTAAAAGAACATTTGACGTGTTTGTTAAAAGCTATTGATGCAATGAGGATGTGTCTTGCAATATCATCTTTGATTTACGATAGTGCACGCTTAATTACTGTATTATACAGTGTGCGCTTGTTGACAGTATTTTGAAACGTCATGCTTTGGTTTTATATTTTTTTGTTTTTATCCATATTGACATCTTGCCCATCTATCCACCTTGTCATGACTTTTTGGTGATTTTTCGGCTCTAAGCATTATAAAGCATGTCGGAAGGCACATGGTGTTGTCTTGTATAACATTTTGTAAGCATTTGTTCGGCTACCTTCTTAATCAAACACTTAAAGGTAGCTTAGTCGCCATGTGCTCAGGCAAAGGATGTTAAACTTTCACTATTGACTGTGGTATCGATATACTGGTACCCAAACTATGCGTGCCGATACGAGTATGCACTGTGAACCAGTATTAATGTTGCTTGAGAACATGAGAAAATGGCCGCTAAACTATCGTTGGGTGTATGATAAGGTAGTCGAAATGCTCATTTAAAATAATAAAATTTACGAAAATGTGTGTCTTTTAGCCAGCCAATTAGTCATAGTACATGGTTACTGGTGATATACAAACATGTATCACTTTTAGATTATACTTTTTACGACTTCAAGTCGTAACATAATTTTGTTTTAATTTCTAACTATTTAAAATCAGATTTTTGTTTAGTATCATACCAATATGTTAATCAGATCTGAGCTATCATTTTGTATTAATTTCGTTTCTGCGTATTTCGTGTTCTGTTGTTAATGTTAATGCTTATCATGTCTGTCTAGATTTATAAGTTTTAATGTGAAACTATGTACAAATGTGTAGCTAAAAATTGTATTATATATATTGCACTGAACTATTCATAATACTTTAATTTCTTCTATAACCTTGAAAAGTTTAGACTTAAACATCACGGCTGGCAAAATGTAACGCCCAGTACATGTAGCATATTGTAAAGTATGTTAAAGATAAATTATAAGTATAATAAAATACAAATCAAACTCCAATTTAGATTATCCAACGTTTTGAGTTTCATTTAAGTCTTCATCAGGGATTAGATACAAATTGCATCAACAGATATACTATAAGACACAATAATAATATCGCATTAATGAAAAGCAAAGCCATAATGTCGAATACCAGAACGTTGTTGAAAAACTGTTCGTCTATACAAATATTGATTTCAAATTACTTAACACCATCATGGTACTTTAACTGTTCCAATATTAGATCAAAAAGTATTAATATGAAGGCTCTGCTCCAAAATCAATTATCCTGTCTTGTCTATAGTTCTCATTCTATTATCATTGTGTTTTAAATAAAAGTTTAGAAGTCCCCGTTATACGTGAAATCACATTTAAATTCAGAGGCAGGTTATAATAATGTAATAAACGACGTTATGAACATGGAAAAAATAAATAAGAAATCAGCGAAACTTTCATAAGAGAAAATACCATATATAGACATACACGGTATAGTAATTTAAGCATTACATTGAATTTAACAAATGTATGTATTCACATAATAAAAATAAAAAAATATTATGTTTCCTTGTTGGTGCATATCGTGCTTTGTAGTGCTGTCGTCATTATTTGATTTGTTCTGATATTTTATTAGAAGTCTAAGCATATTGGTGAATATGAATATTACAATTATTACACCGATATATTACATGACGATTTATCTTTCTTAACGTCAAATGGTGATCGTAAGAATATAATTGAAAAAAAAACAGAAGAGCGTGGAATATATTCATGTGTATAGTAGATCTTGTATTAATTGACATATCGCTAACTTACAATGAGAAGGTCAAAAGTACAATATAAAACCCGCTTTGTCGAGAAAGCAAAACCATGTTGTAAACCACTTTTTGAAAAACGCATGTATTCAACACTTCAGTTTGGTAAACCAGACAAGTCCAGATTGTCTTGATAAGGATGACCTTGTAGTGCATAGTTTTCAAATATGTAAAGAGTCTTACAAGGTCATAAGTTTACCTTCTTTTTCAAAGTCAACGATATGACGTTGAAGATCTACATAATACGAGGGATGATCAAAATAACGTGAACTTTTGTATATGTCAATTAACCATTTACAAACTTATATAAACATAAATCGGAATATGTCCGGCATATTCCTGAGCAATTTCACGGAAAAATAATAATTCAGTGAAAAGTAACATTCAATAGAAAATGGTCACTAACTGCAACCCGTTGCACGTCAGCGTTGGCTTCATGACGTCGTTGACGTCGTGCATCGGTGTTCGTCACTGACTCATTTGAACCTGATCATTGTTATCGAAAAAGTCATACAATTATATTGATTATTACTGAATAATGTACGATAACATTTGACCCTTAAATTAAGCAATATGTTTTCCGTGCACGGCTCTATAGCGACCAGCTAATTTCCTTATAGGAAATCATCGACCAGCGCCAACGCATAGCGGATTATGTCACTGTTGACGCGCCGTATTTTCTATTTCTTCTATGATGCTTGCGCTTTCCTTGATGTCTCCGTCCACATATTGACGATGTGAAGAACAATGTGTATATACAAAACGCACTGTTCCAATAACATCAAATGTTTACAAGATGTCACCACAACCACATCCTAACGTAACATGGTTAAGTTTGGCGCATTTCTTATTTGCATTTCATTTTAGTGCATATGTAGCTTGCGAAAAGTTGCATATTTTCGTGCTTGCTATATTGTGCCAATGTGAATTATTTTTAAATTGGCGTATGCAATAAATGTTCCGATAATAAACCATGTAAGTATTTGGAAGAAATAACGATGCTGTTGGAAGCAATAACTAAAATACAGGTTTTTTTGGATCATCTCTCGAACATGTATCATCATATTCTGATATTCACAATTAGTATATAATGATTACAATGTATACCTTGTATATTTAGAAATAAAATCCAAATATCGCTGGCTTAAAATGAGACAACTTACGACCATATTAAAACTGATATTATTTTAACTAAGCATCACATGGCACTTCTTAGGATTCCATTTCCATGAAAATCGGAACTTGTCATGTTGACTAAATTGAAGTTGAAAACACTATATATTTTACCATAAGTAAAGAGTAATTTTCAGATAGTGTTGTATTGCTTTCTCAAAATTTCGATTTAGTACTTAGACCTTCTCTTTTAACCCAGCAATATATGATTTGTTTTACCAGGTACCTTAAGTATAACATACGAACATAAAATGTGTTTTATACATTGCAAGTATGTACGGGAAAACCAGAATATGTTGTTTCCTTGTCAATTTCACAATTACAACCTACACACTCTGGCTTAGAATGAGAAGTTCGTAAGTACACAATCGATAATTGATAAAACAAGAAAAAACTGGTGAAAATTGACTCTCTAGTTATGGAAATACTAGCTTTTACATCTTCATTTTAGTTAACATGAAAAGTTCCGATTTCCTTGAAAATAGGCCCATAAGAAGCACCTTATGATGCAGATTTCAAATATGTACCAGTCTTATAATGTCGTAAGTAATAGTAACGACCTTCCCATTCTTAGCCAGCGACATGTGTATCAAAACCGAAAATACAAAAGTGTTTTACTTGTTCTATGATTATTGTGGAAGACAAATATCACTTTGTCTTGCTTTGTCTTGACTATCGTCATTTACGAACTACTGTTTACCATATTACCAGTGTCATTGGCCAACTATTCAAATATTTACAAGATCGTGGCCTCATCTAAAATATGATAATATGTAAATAAGCAAAATATGTTCATCAAGTATTTGAAAAGCATACATCTTAGTTGGATACCGTTATTTTTGTGTTAATTGAAATATAAACATTATTTGTACATAGTGGGATTGCTGCTGTAATTGAGTTTACATTGTTTATTGTAATTTTTACGTACTCTTCTTATGTTTGTTTACCTGCCTACTGTTTAAGGCGACACACATAAATACTGTTATTATGCTAATAAACTTAAATTGAAACATAACCATTTTTTACGAACTTCAAGCCATGTACGAAATATTAACCACTACTTACGTTTCCTTCCGCAAACTTCTGAAAGACCTATTTACATTTTGGGGGCATGGATTCAGCATTTTTTTTATATCTTTGACTTTGAACATATTTTCCTACACTACCACATTAAATTAGCTAAGTGTACAAAGCACTATCAATTATCTTAATTTGTCAGAAGTAAGTGTGCGCCAAAATGTCTCTATAATGTCAAATATATATTCAAATCACCAATAATAATTTATAGCTTCCGGCGATTTATTATAATGTGGTCAAATGGAAACAACTCGTGACTATTTTGGCTCGTTATGGAAATATGTTTTTATTCTTTTTTCGGTAATTAGTGGGAGCTTTTAGTTTAAAATTTCAGAAGTTGAAACAATAATGATTCTCTTGTAATGTACATGCATACTATTCCTTAATCGATTTAAATGATCAAAGTTATAGGGAACGCCTCTTTAAGTGTTGGTGCTTTGTAATAATAGTGTGGTATATGATGCTTTTAATATGCTTTATGTCCTCAGTTGTTTAATTCGCATTCAGTGGACAGTTGTGCTGCTCATTGATGTTCATGCATTTCCAACGAATAACCTGTAAATAATGTTTGCTGGGATAGTATTGTAGTAATTTGTATTTGTCTTAGGTAATCGTAATATTTTACGAAAGGTTTTCTTCTAAGATTGTTTGTCAATACCATCATGTGTGTACGAGGTAATATGAACTATAAACAGCAACACTTATATATCATTTGTATATTTATTTTTTACCTTCAAAAAGCTGTTACAATAAGGCATAAACCCTAACAAAGTTCCGTCATTGACCATTTTGTAGCGATCTTTAACACAGTGTCATTGGCACAAAATAGGGGACTAAATGCATTTAGAAAATATAAACAGTAATCTATTGTTCAAAGGACAAGATTCCTAATGAAGTCAAAAAGTGTGTCACTAGGTCAAATCCTAGAAATTTCTTGTATAAACAACAGAGATAAAAAGTTTTGGTCTTATCAGGATGAAAATTCTCCAGAATAAATCATTTCATTATAGATCTAGGTCAAGTTCAACTAGAACTGTCATTGAGTGACGAATAATACCCCCACAATACTGCCTTGCCACAGAAGTATGGCAAGCTGCAACCATAAGAAAAAAGAAAACTGGACGAAAAGTTATGACACGGTAATGGAAATAAGTACATTTTTATTAACCTGTAAAATGATTTATATACTAGTACCTACACATTACTCAAAAAGCCGTTGCAATGGTATTGCCATCTGAACATAGAGGTGATCTGTGTAGTGGACAGGAGTTGTTTGCACATGAGAGTCCGGTACAGGTTTGTTAATGTAGATATGATCAAGTAGGCTGCCACTTCGATGTGTTTTAGTTTTTACATACTGGGAAAGTCCATAGTAGTGTGTGACCCTTTGAACTTCAGCTTTGTTTTAAACTCCATCCCGAGTTTTTCGCGCTGCACACCGACTCATTGTGGTGTACAATTGTAACAGGTTATTTTTAATTGTCACAATAAGTGATAAAGTTATAGTCTGGAAAAGCTAAAATATGGCTATTTTATACTTTTAAAGGCTAAGTGTGACCTTGACCTTTGGGATAAAGACACAATTTTTGTGCAATACATACCATCTTATTGTGGTTAACAATTGTGGCAAGTTATTTTAAAATGCCAAAATAGATGACAAAGTTATTGTCCGGACAAGCTAAATTATGGCCATTTCTGACCTTACAACTCCAAGTGAGACCTTGACCTTTGACATATTAATGTGATTTTTGCGCATGACACACCGCCTCGTAATGGTGAACAATTGTGCCAAGTTATATTAAAATCCCACAATAGATGACAAAGTTATTGTCCGGACAAGCTAAATTATGGCCATTTTTGACCTTTCAACTCCAAGTGTGACCTTTGTTGGTGAACAATTGTGGCAAGTTATTTTAAAATCCTTCAATGTATGGGTAAGTTACAGCCTGGACAAACTTTTAAGACCGACCGACCGACAGACAGACAGACAGACAGACCGACGGACAAAGTGACTCCTATATAGCCCCCTTTACCTATGGTAGTGGGGATATAATAAACTAGGTCATCCTGGGTCAAAATATAGGTCACTTGGTGAAAGTTTCAGATATTGTTTAGGCTACCTGACTTCCCGATAGTCGCTGACGGTGTGACAGACTTGGAGAAAAAGTAAGACCGATTTTCGTTTTGCTAAAATCAACAAAATGCAGGTATTCTCTTTTAAGGCGGCGTAAACACGGTAAACGAAGGCTTTACTTTTTCCAAGTCCTTTCATCATAATCTCAGTTTTAGACTTGTTCTCTGGTGTCCATTTACCAATGATTTATTCGATAATATGCACAACTTTTCCACTTTTCCTTCGCGAAATCATCGAAACTTCAGAAAGAGAGTACAAAAACGCCAAGTTAGAAAACTGTTTCTGCTTTACGATTGGCTTTAAGAATTTTTTATCGACACAATACATGTATGTCTTACACCAGATACTGCACTGTCGCGAAACAAGGTTTTCTGTACGGTAGTCCGCCTAATAATGGTTAAATATTCTTGAGAAACATAGGAGTTGAGCACAAAATAAATTGCTTCCGCCGCCTGCCTGCCCACCGGCCAACACATATAATAAATACACAAATCGAATAACCAGGGATTCTGAAGCCTGTTCAATAAGTATATAAAACATGAATATGCAAGCGTACAAAATTGGCATTTCATGAAAAATGGTCAAAGCATTTTAAATTGTTTTTGTAACGGTGACCCTTTTGACCCAAAAATACAATCTAAGCTATGTGTCCATGCAAACTTGCTATATACAAAGTGTCAGTCTATCCAAACGCCCAAGTTATTGACCGGAAACCATTTTTCTATTTTTAGTAATGGTGACCTTGATCCCAATGACTCCAAATGCAACCCCAAGATAGGTCTTCATGCAAGCTTACTGTACACAAAGTTTCATTAAGATCGGCCAATACAAACTCTAGTTATTGACCGGAAACCCCCAGTTTGACATCGCCGCCCGCCCGTCAAATAGTCCCAATCTAAAAACCAGGATATATTTATTGAAAACCTGAGTACAAAGACACGTAGTAATTAACCCAGGAATAACGTACCCAATGCAAACGTACCAAGACGATTACCAATCATCGGACAGGGGGTCTACTTGCGTGGACAATCGCTGCGATTTTAGCGCGATTGACCACTGTAAAACTACCGGCGAATCGCGGCAATCGCGTAAATCTATCGTAATGCATGTATTTACAATAAACAACAATAAATTGGTTGTAGAATTCGCAAACTTTTAATTTAAGGTAATTTAGACCCTTTTCACTTTGTTCGTTCCCTGATTTCCGATTTCGACGGTTTTCACCCTTTTTTGGTTAATTCACAGTAATAACATATTCCGTAAGTTTGATTAAAACGTGTCCGTTTTATTGTCAATGTTAATATTTTGTCGCCTTTAACGACGACAGATTCGAAAGCCAAACATTACTGATTGTGAGAAATATATATTCAGTTCTTTATCATACATAAAGTAAATAGTACAATGCTTTTATATTATATGCTCAGTACATCTAGAAACCCAACGTCTTCACCCCTGTGTTTTTCTTACTTTCATTGTTAATACATCTTTTAATTTTGCGTTATAATAATATTGTATAACCATGTAGAAACTTGGCTGTTGTACAAATTTTATTGATCGGCTTACGTAACTCCCGTGCGTCAAGAAAATGCAAATACGCACAAATTCCGCGTGCACCATTTATGCATGATAAATTTTGGTGTAAATTGTTTCGAATCCTTTGTTAGGTTTGCCAAAGGAAAGAAAATCACAAAAGAAAGGTTCTAGGCTTCAGAATAAAATAAAATATGAGGATAGTCCGAACATTGGCCAAATCAAGCGATTCGGATGCCTATGACAGAGACGTCGACTGGGAGGTTCCACTTTGGCTAAATGGCCATGAACCGACAACGTTTCATCTGGAGACACCCTACTAGCAATTAGGCACTGACCAGTAACTCCACATGTACCATATCTAGACAAACTTTACAACTGATGTATACACTTGTAAACAATTTCTTGGACATCATGAATATGCAATCAATCAATAATTAATCAATATTTAAATTTATCACTTAGAAAAAAAACGGATTTTACCAATTTGTGTGTCGTTACTTTTTAGCCGCACTTAACACGCACGCACTGTTCAATCGCATCGATTGCACTTTATGAAAACTATATAACAGTTGGATTGTTCATGAAATAAAATATCATCAAGTAAAAACAGATTGGTTGTCAATCATACAAACTTGTAAAAGTGTTGACAGTAACCCCAGTGTTGCGTTTCTAGATGTTCTCAGTATATATTGTACAATTAAGAAACGCGATTAGCGGCTTCAGTTTGCCCTGAAAACATGGAAACAAAAATTCTGAGAAATTTGCGTAATAAAAGTTTATATATTACCTTCATTGTGTAAGGTCCGCCTTGAAATTAGTTCGAATGTTCCAATAACATTTGCACAAACTGTCTCGTTAGCTCAATAAGCTCCAACTGAGTAACATGGTAACAAAGCGAACACAAGGTTAATACACCTCATTCTTAGTTTGCTTTATTACGAAGATAAAAATGCTATTAAACGGATAATATACTATGCCCGGCGATTCCTCGTACGCTTAATTAACACTAAACTATTGTTACCGATGTCAAATTTTTAAAGCAAATTAAGAATGTGTCAGCAATTTCACTTGCCTGCTCTTAGATAAATGAACTACACAAAGTCCAATCTTATATTCCAAACTGTTGTAATACTTATGTTTACATGTTCATAATTGGTCTAACGAGTCAGACGCCGAGTTTATTTATATAAATTACTAGAACCTTAAGTAAGTCAAATTAGCTTAATTACCGCACTTCATGCTCGCTTGAATAATAAGTTTAAATTAATGTAATAAATAGGTTGCCCTTAAAGTAGTTCTAAGTGTTTTGCAGAGCTCACGTAAAGTGTTCTTAAGATAACTTTTGCATCCAGTGTCAAACTCTAGTTGAGTTTATGAGCACTCTTGTAACGCTCATATGTACTCATTAAATGAAAGAAAACTACATGTACATGCGGTCACATAAAACATCTTATATTCAGAAGTCCAACTACAAACGATATAATAAAATATTTATGTAATTCGCTTAACCAACGGTTGTTCAAACTTATGAAAATGGTTCACATCCTTTGCCTAATCCAATGCATGCGCTTGATAATGTTCAACAAGGAACATTCGACGAGTATAAAACAATAATAGCGATACATGAAATAGGACCGATTTATCATGAATAATGCGGAGATGTGATGACTTATTATTTAGATTATATACGCCGTATCTGTTCACTGGCTGATTGAATTTGCACCGAGTATACAAATAAATGCGACAAAGAAGTTTGAGGTTGCCTATTCATCCATTGAATACCCTTTTCAAATTATGTGCATGTTATGCAAACAAGCAACCGACCATCTTAAATAACCTGTTGTGACCATGAATGGTAATGTATGCAGTCTAACCGGGTTAGGAAGTTCGAAATGCAATAACTTAATTATTGTGTGTCCGATTTCAATTCAGTTTTCACCATTGCGTTTCAAATGATCATAATTTTAAAATTATATCAACGCGTTGTTAGCATTTTCTTTCGCTTTAAACTCGTTGATTACAATTATCTTCAATATTTCAGGACGTATTTTGTTGATCAAACAGAAAGGATACGTAACTGTTCAGACTTGGTGATTTATAGAAGAATAATGTACTTGTATGGTAAGAAATTTGAATATATTGCTACTATCAGTATCCCATTAGTTAGTATTTACGAGGGTTGTACCAGAATTACGTAGACTTTTGTCATACATTCCAAACCATTCATCATAAAAAAACATACTTTTGTGTGGAATGCAAATGATATTTACTGCGTAAGTACGTGAATTTCAAAGCCGTATCTTATTTGAATCAACTTCTGAAGCCTCCGGGGATAGGTAGGGGTACGGTATGCGGGGCACGTCAACGGAACGAAACGACGTCGGTGGAACTTATAGGATAAGTGAACTGTGTACATTGTAGCTATAAAGATGGACGTACAACCGTACAACACGAATGTTTATTTACTATATTTGATGTGATAAACAGTTCCAATATATTACCAGTAATGTCGCATATAACCCTTATAATAGAACGTCGATCCAGGTCGATGTGATCCTAGAAAACGCTTGGTGACGTCGCATTCGCCGTTGGTTTTGGCCGTCGGTCCATGTCATTTTATTTGGTATCGACCACGATTGATGAGCTTGTGTTGTTTGAAAATCAGGTAACTCGATAAAAGAAATTTAGTGTTAGCAGGTTCCACCATTTAAAGCGTTTGTTCTGACGTCTTTCTGAGTGTCACACAAAACTTCATGATGATGCGATTTTCAGCGTATTTCGCTGACATCACATTTTCACTGGACGCACAGCAGCTGTTGCTTGTTTTTTACCAAAAATCAACAACGGTGACCTTTATAAAGTCGAAATTTACGGCGTACGTTCCACAGATATTGCACTTGTATATCACGAAGTCGCGTTAAAATAAGACTTTGTATCTGTGAGGTATAAGCAGTTGAATAATGCCAAAACTGGTTTTAAATTTCGCTGCCCACCTATCCGACGTTTGGTTACTATGGCGACAGATTAAATGGCTTTCTAACATTCTGTTAGAAAATATTTTTACCGATTCCCTTGCAAAAGGTGTGACGTTTTTCTACGGCAAATTTGGTGAGAATACATGCCTAAATAAATAAGTTATGACGAAAGTCTACGTAATTCTGGTACACCCATCGTATTTCCAGCGGTTATAAATACATTAAGTCGATAATTAAATAGTATATTATTTCAACGCACATATGTTATAATATTCTATTATTATTAATATTTTAAGTATGTACATGTAACTAAACGTATATTTGAAATTTTGCCAACCTTTATTACGTTTATTATTATGAGAACATTATTATTGGTCTTTTCAAATTCATCAATAGTAAACACCATTTAGAAGTTCCACTTATGAATGCGTCCAAACAAATCAATGTAGATGGGGCGGTCCTCCATAAAACAAATTAAATTCACTACATCTTACTCATTCACGATCAAGGAAGTTACGACAACTTACATCTATAACAGTGGTTGTTATATGGCTCTGGATATAAAAAGTGAAAATTCTCTGTTTGTATTTGATTACCGGTTAATGAAAGAGGCTTTCCCTTTAACTGCCATACTTTTCTCTACTATCACATTAAATGAATTGAATGTACAATCAATTATCATAATTTGTCTGAAGAAAGTGTGCGCAAATATGTCTCTATAATGTCAAAAATGTATTCAACTAGTCAATGATAATTTATCACTTCCTGCGATTTATTATTATGTGGTCAAAAGGAAACAACTCTTGACTATTTTGGCTCGTTACGGAATTATATTTTCATTTTTTTCTGTGTAATTAGTGGGAGCTTGTTGTTGCAAATTTAAGGAGTTTAAGCGATAATGATTCTCATTTAATGTATAATATACCAGAATCAATTTAAAGGATCAAAGTTATATGCAACGCCTCTTCTAGCGCCTCTTCTCAACGCCTCTTCATGTTATTTGAAAAATGATAGAAACTAGATCTTAGCTAGCTCTGAATGATTTTATGGCTTTACCAAAAGGAGGTTTCCACCACTGGCGGAAGTGTATTTTTAACATGGTAAAAACCAAAACAAACTTTGACTGGAAATAGCAAAAAAACGGCAGGTATGGGAGACACTTTTCTTGCTGAATTAAATTAGCTCAGGTATCCAATAAATGTAAAACGGAGCCAAACATAGGCTTGCATCGGGTTTAAAAAAACTGTGTGTGGGGTAAAAGCGGTCACTTTCGTGAAATTTTCACTGAAAATTCGGAGGGTGAGGGGTAAAACCAAGGGCCATAATTTCACAACCCAATGTTCAAATCTTACGTCTGGATGTTTTTTTCCTTGCATGTGGCCTAGCCTGTGGGACTGACACACAAATACTTTCTAGTCTCATTGACACTTTTCAAAAAATATGTTTTGCTACTTGCGGTCAGTCGGAACCTGAAAATTGGCCAATAATATATCCCCTGCCCCCTTAATACGAACTCAACAATAGATAGAATAGTATACATATTACTGAAAATATTACATTGTGTGAACACCAATGACACAGCACTGGTGCGAATTGACTAAGATATATGCATGATAGTAAAGTATGGCTAATTGTTGGCAGACACTAGAGGTATGTTACATGTATTTAGAAATTCTTGGACTTTCAATTTTCTGTACACTTTATAAATAGTTGTTTACTTTTGATTATGATTGTATTTAAACACCATTTTTTGTCACCATTGCATCATTGCATGCTTTAACTTCATACATTTATATTGTTAATATATATTAATATCAATTTATGTAATCCAGCAAGCATATAACCAGGCATGATATCACTATTGAAACGCATTATCATCCCCAACCTAACCATTTTCATTAATTCCTCTATTGGTAACTTTGTAAAACGAATACTATTTTTCAGTGATTGCACTCGTGTGTGTCCGCTATGGAAGTCCATGAAAATAATAAGGTCGCTTTTCTGGATGGCATTGGTTGTAGAATCATCAGTACAATTCTTGTTCAATTGTTCTTATTTAGAACTTCATTTATAACTGGTTACGACGCATACTTCATAGAGGGTGACCAAAGAAGATCTCCAACCAGGAACTAGAGGCCAACCGATCCCAGACGCAAACGTATAAAACAGAAATAAGAATGTACGAGCTACACTTTGCAAGCCAACACCTTGCCTGGAATCCACAAGGTACAAGAAAATCCATGATTGATACAGGACACTGGATCTTGAACGAAGAACGAAGATCCTATGGTCGAACAATATGGTGTGATAATGATATTATTTATCATAAGTTATTTAATAATCGTTGTATTTGTTTCAGATGCATCCAGGTACTTGTAATATACTACTCAGAATGAGATCACTAAACAATGTTCTACTACTTGTATTGCTTTGCCGTTATTACTTCAGTAAGTAATTTGTATACATTGTACTTATATAAAACATGTACAAATACAAATGTTTAATGTTGCGATATAAAGGGTTGTTGATTATTAATGCAAGTTCATCATTCAGTGTACTAACATATTGATCAATCTGATGAATAGCCTTACGAGTTGTCAATCATAAGCCATATTATTAGTAATATCAATAGCAAAGGTACATTTTATTAAATCATTATGTAAATATAATAGAATATGCAATACCTAAGGAAACAAAAAAGACATTGAACTCAAAATGTTAAACATTAAATATTCCTGTCGTTATTATATATAGGTTGGATTTATTTTCTTAAGCCGTTAAGTGCACTAGGTACAGACATTGTTTGAATGAGTTAAGAAGGTTTTATTCATATTTTAGTCGCAACAGCCATATAAGCAGGTTGTTAAGTTATATGATCGTATTTCAGTTGTAACAGCACCCGAACCAGGTTGTGAAAATTGTGGATGTTGTATAGATAAGGTTTGTGACAGCAAGTTTGTCCAAGGTAGATTGAGGGATGATGTTTGTACATACGGTTGCATTGATGGTATTGGAGGGAATAAATGCTACAACAAATGTCCAGATGATTGTGCTACATGTCAACAAACACTATATAAAAACTGTGCGACATGCGAGAGCGGAAAGTATCTTACTACCGTCAATAGGAATACTAACACATTTAAGGGTTGTGTAGATTGTCCAGACACTTGTGCAACGTGTACATCAGAAACTAGTTGCCAGGAATGCATAAATCGATACTACAATACTGGACAATATAACGACTGTTCCGAAGAATGTCCTACTAATTGTAAGACATGTACATCATCTACCAACTGTCAGGAATGTTACACTCCGTACTATAATGAAGGTTCTTCCACAGACTGCTCCCTGTCGTGTCCAGGTAATTGCGTTTGCGCATCGCCCGGTATGTGCTCATCATGTCAAGATGGTTTCTTCAACACAAACGAACGGTGTCTGAGTGTTTGTCCAAGTAAATGTAACACATGTTCTGACAAGAGAATTTGTCAGTCTTGCAAAGACGGATATTACAACGGAAGAGACTTGTTGACCGATAACGAAGTTAATGATTGCGCACTGCAATGCAGAGAAACGTGCTTCAAGTGTAGTTCGCACGATGATTGCAATACTTGTAAACAGGGACATTATGGATCGTACTGTCAAAACAATTGTTCCGTTGGGTGTACAAATAATGTATGTAATACACATGATGGAATGTGTAACTGCAAAGAGGGTTTCACAGGCAGTCATTGCAATGAATGTGCGCCCGGCAGACATGGTCAACAGTGCGAAAAGCAATGCCCTACTACATGCAAGGGCAATGTCTGCAAACGAGACACGGGGAACTGCCTTGAATGTAAGTCAACCAATATTACAGGTGTTAAATGCGACATATGTATGCTTGATAATTGGGGTGCAGCGTGTTCGAAAATCTGTCCAACCACTTGTCAAGGACAATGTGAAAGGAACACTGGGTACTGCGTAACGTGTACAGAGAATTTTCACGGCAATATATGTGACGAATGTTCAGCGGGATATTACGGTCTGATGTGTGAAGAACTTTGTTCAGAACAGTGTTACAACTCACTTTGTTATCGCACGAATGGAACGTGTGGATCATGCATCCAGAATTATGCTGGTCCAACGTGTGAGGACTGTATGGCCGGATTCCATGGACTGACATGTGATGTCCTATGCCGATCAACGAAATGTTCTAACAACGTTTGTAATAGGCAAACTGGCAATTGCATATCTTGTCCAAACGGATTCTATGGATCTCATTGTAACTTAAGCTGTTCACCGGGATGCAATGGTAATGTTTGCGATTATGCATCTGGCGCTTGCTTTGAATGTAGAAAGCCATATACAGGGGACAAATGTTGTCTTGCGGGTGGTCATTGTCGTTACTGTTCTTCCAATAAAGTTTGCGAAACGTGTGATAATGGCTACTATGGATTTAAATGTGACACACCTTGCAAAACGTCATGTTATGCTGATGAACTAAACACAGTGTGTCAAAAACATAATGGAATATGTTTGACATGCCCAAACGGTTTCCATGGCGATTATTGCAACATGACTTGCAGTGAAAGGTGCGCTAACAATCGTTGTGATAAGGACGATGGACATTGTACTGATGGGTGCACTGGTAACTTCGAGGGACCTACATGCGCACATGGTAATACAATAATAATAAATTATTTCATGAATCTCTACACACTTTAAGTTCCAATATATTAAAACATTATGCAAACGGACGAAAATGTTTTGTTTATTTAGCTTTAAGTAATTTTAGACATGACTTACGAGGTGTGTTCCAAATATAATGTCACTAGCATCGGTGCTCATATAGCGGAAGTTCATTTGTTCATTATAATTTGCTCTGCCCTTAAAAATACTCTCCACCAGCCAGAACACACCATTTTAGCCGGTCAATCCATTTTTGGAAGAATTTTTCATACACTGCAATGGGGACACCAATCAGACACTGATAAACAGCAGATCCAACGGTAGTCCAAGCTTCTTAGACGATGATTATTCCATTTCAGTGATTATTCCAATTCATCGTCTAAGACGTTTCTTCTTTAAAACCTAACAGGTGTACGACTCAGATTGAGTCGCGTTCGTTTTATGACAAAACGCACGTTTTCAACAAAATAAACATCGTCCCCCTATGAATTGAACCATATTCTACCAACGTACACCAAAAATGAAATGTATCATAAAAAATACCATCAATTCCGTCGGTTGTTTCAACCCCGTTGCAAATTGCCATTATTTGAAAAGCGAAAATAAGAAAAGTGTTCCGAAGCAAACCACGTGATTCATTTTGGGAACTCCCGGGGTTTCCCGGTGTTACCATGGATTGTCGTCTGCGAAAATAGCATTGTTTTTAGTGCGAATTTAAGTTTAAAGTTTGTTTTTGAAAATAACGTGTTTATTTATTATGTAGATGTCTATTTAGAGGTTTGTTTCAATAAAGACACATTTTCAACCATGTTTCATAAAAAATCGTATTTTCAAAAGCGCACATGCGCGCACTTGCAACACATGTAAATATTTACAATGGCGGCTCTGTTAGTGTAAACACGGAAGTAAATTGAAACATCGGGTGTGGGATGGTTATAAGCAGGTGATATATTGATAACTTTTTGACAAAACATTTGATTGATATTACTTTTATACGAATGTGCTATTGTTTCGGCGAATTACAATCAGTGAACTTGCATTCCGAGCGTTTATCTTAAACAGTTGACTTTTAAAGAGGACAGTTCAATAACTAAAGATCGACGTCAGTCAATAAAAAGATCATTTAGTTATGGTACCCAGAACTAATCCAAGGGCATGTCTCGAATAGTTTCACCTTCCAGATAAATGACATTTAAGTTTTGGAAAGAGAACATAGCCACAGGGGTTCAAGTCTGTCGAATATGGAGGGTGCGGAAGGACGGTAACCTTCTCTGACTCCAAAAAGTCAGTCTCAATACGTGCCATGTGAGCGATTGCATGATCATGCAGAAGTCGGACATACTTAAGTCCTGGTTTGGGCAGGACTTTTATAGTAGTTCTTTAATTTTCTCAGAATATCGTTTTGATAGAATTTGCCTGTGACCGTTCTAAGATTTGAATAGCTGGACCCTTATTAGTGAAAAGATAGCATACAAAACATTCTTTACCGTTCGAATTCGTTTTGCAATACTTGGGCGTCTGGCATTTTTAGTGGCCAATATTCGGTTGGCAACCTTCCGCTTTGGTTCAAAATAATACACGCAGGTCTCATCACCAGTGACTATATTATCGAAAGCCTTTTTACTATATTTTGGGTACATTTTGAGAAGTTGTTTTGCCATTGTTACACACGTCTTATTTTGCTCATTCGTTAACAAATGGGGTATCCACCTTGCATTTATCTTTCTAACTTTTAGGTGTTTCTTCAAAAGTGCATGAACTCTTGCTAACGACAAGTTTGTCATCGAGCTAATTGTCTTACGGTGAATTGAGCATCAGTTTTGAGGATATTTCGGATTTTTTATGTTACCTTTGGTCGTAGTTGTTGCAGGACGAGATTTTTAACTGTGTCACGTGCCAGCGATCACACAATCGACACGAGGTGGTTGTGTGCATAAATTGCACGATTTCCACCAAATAAAGCAAAGAGGACTTTATCTATGGATCACCACTCGTAAGAACCATGCTATAAGGACGTCCTGGTTTATAAAGTTTGCCGTTTATTCTTTGTTAAATAATGCAAATCGTGAATTATGTAAAGGTAAAACACCGTGTATATCATGGCTGTTGTCATTCGATCTTTACCTTCCTGGTCCAAAAGTTATTTCGGTTTTGAAGGTTATGGAATGTATGAAAACGACATGTAAACAAACTGAGTATATATACAGTATTAACACGGACCATGCAACCTGCACATGTCAATAACATGCAATGGTACAACACTGTATATCCATGATCGTATTTCAGTTGATGACACCTCACGTATTGTTGGTATTGCGGTTGGAGTTTCAGCTGCCACCATTGTGGTTGTTATCGTTATGGTGATATCAGCAGTTTGTTTCATCCTTCGAAGATGGTAAGCTGACTCATTGTTATTATACATATTAATGTATTCATGTTAAAACAACTCTGCCTATATGACATGCTATGAAGAAATCGGACAGGGAAGACAGCATTCGGCTTACCTGGCCAAGACAGAAACTATAACACTATAACACATCACAACTACACGGAGCATAGCATTAAAAGTAATCAATTTACGTTTTATGATAGGTAATTTTACTTAACTTATTTTCTAGCATTATATTCAATAATCAATAACGTTGTTGCGAATAAAGTGAAAATATACCCATGTATACACTAACGCGCTTAAAGATCTTACGAGTTGCAACAGTTGGACACACACAACCTTTTGTCCAGAACTAAAGCATTTCAGAAATGTGCACGACGATACCGAGTGATACGATTTTTATGCATTAAAGTCGTCAGTAAAATTTCAGGAAACGAAAGAACAAGCAGGATAAGGTGGTGGAAACAAATTATGTTAACACAGAATTCCAACCAGAAACTCCTGATCTACAAGGGGACGCACAGACGCCTAATAGTATGTATGTTTAAAACAAAACTAAATGTATGAGCAATAATCATGAAGTGGTGTACTTATTTCTGAACATTTTTGAACTGATCACAATGGAAATGCGATGAGGGAAACACAGTGTAGCTGTGAATAATGATTAATTGTTATTGTTTCAGTCTGTTATAATAGACTTTATTGGTTCATCGAGTGTGTTCCTTTCTGTACCGTTTGTGCCATGCTGTGTTTGTTGAGTGTTATTTACATTTTGTAACAAAAAAGGTATGAACAAATCAGACAGGGTAGTTAGCACTCGACCTAACCAACTGAGTCACCGCCGAAAATATGCATGATGACCCAAGTTCACAAGAATTTATATAATAACGGTTATTGCATGAGATCAAATGAAAGGCAGCCACGACCCGACCAAGTTTCCTAAGGCCAGCTACACCGCGACACGAACCTTACAAATATACATGTGTTTTTCCTTACTCAATGTAACTTTGTAACGAAAGCTCAGTGATAAGTAGAAATGCTGTCTAAACTGGCAAACATGTTCAAATCCGGGTGGAGGCACATATATGTGACGGCTATATTTCAGAAGAAATAAAGCAATTAAAGGCTAAGCCCCGTTGTATTCATGTATATTTGCCTACTATATTGTTTGTTTTTCAATACGTTAGTATTGTTTTGTTATTGCAAATTCGGTTAAATAAAATGATATGCGTATTTTTATCTTCCAGAATATGATGCATTGGGTGCAAGAGTCCAAATGGACGAAACAGAGTATGATGTGATCAAATAAAAACACAGCCTATAACATATGTGCTTTATACTCAAATATGAGATCAAATTACTACGCAGTATATAACAGACGATGGGTGTCTCAGAATTACGTAGACTTTTGTTATAACTTTTTTTTATTTGGGCAACGGTAACTTTTATAACGTCGAAATTATAAAGGTTATCGTTGTTTATTTATGGTATAAAACTTGTAGCTGCTGTGCGTCACCAGTGAAAATATGACTTTAACGAAATACGCTAGAAATAGCATCAACATGAAGTTTTGTGTGAACATTGGGAAAACGCCAGAACAAACCTGCCAACTCTAAAGCTCATGCAACGAGTTACCTGAAGTTCAAGCGACACGAGCACATCAATCGTGGTCGGGCCGAATAAAGCGACGTCACCAAACGTTTTCTATGACCACATCGACCTGGATCGATGTTCCATTATAAGGGTTATATGCGATATTACTGGTAATATATTGGAACTGTTTATAGCAAATAATTTAGTGAATAAACATTCTTTATAGCCACAATGTACACAGTTATATACGCAGTAAATATTATGTGCACTACATACAAAAGTATTTGTTTGTTTGATGAATGGTATGGAATGTATGACATAAGTCTACGTAATGCTCGTACAACCTCGTACGTGCTTTATACTCAAATACACAGAAACACTTTAAAAACGCACCACATATGAAATATCGGTTTTAGTTTGTTAACCTATGGTTATTTAATTTACTATTAATAATCTCCAGTCTATACCCAACTAGTTGTGTGATTTACATGCCATTATTACGAGTTTGAAATAAATTATGATATAGATAACAGAGTGACCCATAAAAATGAAAGTCGCAATTTAAAAATCAGGTACTAGTAAAGGAGCCCGCTACATTGTTGCATGCAAGTGGTATCTCCCTCTCAAGAATAAATAACTTTAATTACGTAACAGGATAGAGAATTTGTTCGAGGTGATGTTTCTCACCATTCAATCAACGCTTAACTTGAATTATAAATGTTATGTTTCGTTGAATGTCTAGCTAATGTCATACGACTGAGTTCAGTCAAGATATGCGAACCTATGATGGCTTCAAGAAATTTAAATATGAAGAATTAGACGTATGAATGTAACAATATGTATTTGATAAATGAATTGAGCAGTATGTGGTCCCTTTCTGGTAGTCTACAAGGGTCATTTAAACTATTCGTAGACAATCGTTCTCATTTCATTATATTTATGTTTAAGTAATAATTTCTCATATGGTTATAATGTTTCGTATAGCATTTAATTAAATACAAATGATCTGTTTTTACATTGTTCCATTTTCACTGTGCATTTGTAACTTATGGTTTACATATCTTCCGAAAACGTATATTTTTGTTTTCATATATTGATGCATTTTACAACATGTACGAGTAGGTCAGAGGCATGAGTTATTGTTACATTGTAGGTGTGTACTCGTTTATTTTGAAGCGGCAAATGAAAATAAAATAAAAAAATGTTTAGAAGTTTATCTATGACAAATTTGGCATATGGACGTACATGTAACCATAATTATACACAAATTGAGTAGTTTTGTTACCTGTGTGTTTTTTGTTCTATCATGTCCATTGCCAGAAAAATTGTATCCTGTTCCTATAATTTGTTGAAAACAGTATTTGATATTAATGGTTAGTGTAACATTTAATTAAATCAGTGACACGTAGGTAAACAAAATATGAATAACACGGATCAGAACTGGATGTCATCAGTTGAAAATATGTAACGATATAGCAGTACTGCATATCATTGCTTTGTTTGATTGGTTATTTCCACATATCGCTGGCTTAGAATGATATATTCTCAAATTCTGCTTGACAATGCGTTTACATGAGCCTATTTTCATGAAAATCAGAACTTATTGACCAACAGTCATATCGACCAAAGATAAGTTGAAACATTTATTTTTTCCGTAAGCAAAAATAAATATCTAAGCTGTTTTTTTAGATTTCTCAAAATCTCGATTTTGTACTTACGACCTTCTCATTCTATGCCAGCAATATATATATTTTTATTACATATTTGCATTAGGTATATTATTTTTCAAAGTTCTTATTTGTATATAAATATTATCAATAGAAAAAATACATGTATAAACAAATGTAATATTTTTGTTTATTACACTTGATGTGTGTTTTTCCCTGTCTTGAACCTCTATAACTAATTAATATGATAATGTAAATCGTATGTTATCGGCTGTGTTGTTAAATATTCGGTTTCAATGAAATTGACATGTTGGACTGCATAAATACCAGTTTTGGAATTGTATACCACTTTTGTAACTTTTGTGCGTTTAGAATGAAGGTAATTAACTTTTATTTTGACAAAAAGGTATGAGGAAATCGGACACGGAAGGCAGCACTCCACTTTACGATTTACTCACAACATTAGAGAGCAATGCCTGCACACAAGTCAAAGAAACGACCTTAACGTCCCCGCCCCCGAAAAAACGCAAAACTACAAATCCCACCACAAAAAATAACTGTGATCCCAAGAGACCGAATGAAACACATCCAAGACCCTATCATGTTTTTGTGTTTCTGTTGCTAGTGTATCTTGTTACAAAAATGTACTATGAGATGCAAATAAAATATACTTCATAGCAAAATTGTTAAGGTACTGCAGCAGGCGACAGTCTTTCAAAGCATCAAGCGATTTCAGTTAATGACCCAACAAGTAGCTTGAGTTGCAGATACATGGCAGAGTGAGGCGAAACTAACGTTGGTGTAAGTTCAGTTTTACCAATTTACATTTAGGATTTCAATACATGTATTGGTATGGTGCATACATACCACTTAGTGTTCAGAAGCAACAGCGAGTGGCATCAAAACTTCGTTTATCCAAGTTGATGTTTACATACTCGGTAAAACGATACAAAAATGTCAGCATACATGTAAGCAATATGCACAACGGTCAGTTTTTCCAACTTATATTAATCACTCACGATGCCTCATTCCTGGTGTACTCCATCGCAACAAGGGTATAAGAGAAGAGAAGTCAATTTCCCTTGTATGCTGAGCATCTCGGCAAGGGAATTTCTTGTACTATTTTAATACCATCTTTGATATGATTCGGTATCGGGTCGAACCTGGTACCCCCGCACAAGGTTTCGATGAGACGGTGGTTCAAAAGCTAACATAAATGTGGATTTACAGCATCTTAGACCAAGGTTTGACTTTGCACTATCACACAATGTGAAAATAAAAGTGAAAAACAGGCCAATACAATCTCATAAAAACCAGACCATTATTTCAATACGGTATGCAGATTTATGATCAGACGACACTCAGAGGGGTCGTGACATATGAATTTCGTCATCCATCGAAACAATTATTTAACAAATCTGAAAGTGCGACAACAACATATGGCGTTATTGTGCACCAGAGAGCTCATATGAACGTTGAATGTTGTCATACCTCTAATAACGTAAATGAATAAAGCAAATGTAAGGATCTTTTATGAAATTGAGGTAGACAGTTACACAAATACTACAATGACCAACTGAAACTACCATCAAGTGTATTGTAAAAAACATAACTCCTAACATGATTCAACCAAGCCTCAATAGACCATTACACGTCTTATCAATGTAATGAAATGGAACTCTTTGTTTGATGCGGTAGGTAAGACTTATTTAATTAAAGTTATTATTTGGCGTTGACAGAGAGATGAAGTTGTATATGTACATGTGTTTCAATAATATCGTTATACCAGGGTTTAAAATACTGCTTCAATAATTAAGTACGTATACAAAAATGTATTGTCGCGTAAGTTTACATTGTTATAAAATATGTATACGTGAAATCAAGGAAGTTCTAAAATTCTCACCCGTGACATGCACATGAATACATTAGGACATTTTTCTGTAAAGCAGTGGCTTCCGATCATTGTATCCTTAAGTTTATAATATTTTATCGTTGCGTAATTTTATTTCAACTGAAAATGTCCAATTAACTTTAATATTTTTGAAGGCATTTACGGATTGAACGTAAATTGATAAGTAAAAGTAAATATTTGTAGAAGTTTGGAATAAAATTATAGGTGTGAGGTAAGTAATTTAATGTATTAATACTGTTACAATGTAGTATCCGATGAATTAATGTTTGTTAATGCATTAAGTCGATAATAAAATAATATATTGCCCGACCTGTGTCGTCACTTTATGGAATATTAACGGCGTAATGATTATTAGCCGTATGAACCAAGTTGTCATTTTTAATACCTATAACCGACCAAAGGAAATACAAGTTCCGGATGTTTTGTAATAATTATGTTTTTCAACGTGTGGAATGGTGTTGTATACTGTGCTATATTCGGTTATACGTTCGATATATAGGAGTACAATGCACATAGATGTACTGATAGCAATGATTGTAAAACACGTAGAGATACAAATCTGAATATTTGAAATATTCACATGTCAGAAAACCTGACATTACAACTAAAGCCTGTATTGGTTAGGCATCCACAGGTGCTAAGTATATAAATGTAACTTTATGTAAATTCCAAATTTTGCGAACGTTTATTATTATCAGAACGTAATCTGTCTTTCCAAATTATATTAGTTCAATGTACATATTATAACATTATTATTATCATAATTATAATTATAAGTATTTACAAGGAACACTGGGGACTGTGTATCGTATGTTGGGCATTTGCTAGGTAATATATGCAACCAATATGTTCAGTTGGGTATTATGGTCAGATGTGTGACAAGGACTGCCCTGAACAGTGTTTCAGCCCCTTTTGTTATCGTTAACTATTCGTATATTTCAAATTATGCCCATGTTTATAAAGTTCATTATTATGAGCATATTTTTATCTCTCTTTCCACATTCATCATAAGTAAATACAATTTAGAAGATCCGCTCATGAACGCGTCCAAACAAATAAATGCAGCTGGGGCTGTCCTCTATTAAACAAATTTAAACCATTACATGCTACCCATTCACGATTAAGGAAGTTTAGAACACTTTCATTTATAATAGTGGTTGTAATAGTGGGTAAAAATTGAAATATAATACGAACTCAACACTAGAGGTAATACTATACATATTACCGAAAACATAATATTTTATAAACACCAATAACAATTGACTGAGATATAGGTATGATAACAAAGTCAGGATAAACGATTGACATACAAATGTGGTATGGTGAATTTATGTGGAAAACATAGTAATTTAATTGTTCAGTACACTATAATAATAGTTGTTTGATTTTTTTCAGATGTAACAAGATACCTGTAATTTACTACAAAAATGAGTAACCTAAGCTATGTTCAACTACTTGTGTTGGAGTGCTGTTTCCACTTCAGTAAGGAATTTATTTACTAAGATTATACATAATTGTTTCATGTTGCAACCTATATGCTTGTAGATCATTAGTCAATTATTACACGTAGTTGCAGAAGTGTAGATCTGTTACATACACCAACGCACTGCTTGTAATAAATCTTATTCTATATAATAGTACGTTAATTTATCATTATGTAAATTCAATATTATCAAGTATTTTTTGGAAATAAAAACATTGATTTCAAATAGCTTAACATTAAGTACAACGTATTCATTTACGTCTTAATTCCATTATGTTGATGTTGCATTCATAAATTCACTTTTTACAAGCATCGTTTCATTGAGATTTAGTTATGTTAAGAAGAACTAAATTCATATTTTAGTTGTATTAGCAATAGAACCAGGGTGTGAGAATTGTGGATGTTGTATTGATGGGGTGTGTGCCCGTGCGATAGTTCAGGGTGCATGGAAGGTTGATGTTTGCACACACGGATGTATTGATGGTATTGGTGGGAACAAATGTTACAACAAATGTCCTGATGATTGTGTCACATGTGAACAAACTATAAAAAATAATTGTGCAACATGCGAGAACGGGGAATATCTTACTACTGTCTCTAGGGATACTGATAATGGTCCGAATACATATCAGGGTTGCGTGGATTGTCCAAACACTTGCAAGACATGTAATTCAGAAACTAGTTGCCAAGAGTGCGAACATCGATATTACAATACTGCACAATATACCGACTGTTCCGAAGAATGCCCTACTAATTGTAAGACATGTACATCATCTACCAACTGTCAGGAATGTTACACTCCGTTCTACAATCAAGGATCAACCACAAACTGTTCTCTGTCTTGTCCGGGTCATTGCGTTTGCTTATCGCCTGGTATTTGTTCATCATGTCAAGATGGTTTCTTCAACGTAAACCAACAGTGTTTGACTCCTTGTCCGGATTCATGCAATACCTGCACAGACCAGAACACTTGTCAATCATGCAAAGACGGTTACTATAACAGAATAAAAATGTCGACTAATAACGAATTCGCTAATTGCTCACTTTCGTGCAGAGAGGTTTGCTTCCAATGTACGTCGTATGATTTATGCACTAAATGCAAACAGGGACACTATGGTTCACACTGTCAACATAATTGTTCCGTTGGATGTACAAATAGTGAATGTGCTACAACCGATGGGGCGTGTGATTGCATAGAGGGATTTGCTGGCGGTCTTTGTGGTGAATGTGCACCTGGTAGACATGGGGACTTGTGTAACATTCAGTGTGTTGGGGCATGTAAGGGCATGGTATGTGACAGAATAACAGGACATTGTGATAGTTGTAAAGCGGCTAATATAACAGGCGATTTGTGTGAAAAATGTATAAATGGTATGTGGGGAACAAGCTGTTCATCCATATGTCCAAAACATTGTGACGGACAGTGTTTGAGAAATTCTGGTAACTGTGAATCATGCGAAAGGAATTTTGAAGGCAATACATGTAACGAATGTTCAGCTGGGTATTATGGTGAATTATGTGATGAGAAATGTCCAGATCAGTGTAACAACTCGCTTTGTTATCGATATAATGGAACGTGTGGATCATGTAACGAGAATTATGCCGGTTCTACTTGTGAAGACTGTGTTGTCGGCTTTTATGGAGAAACGTGTGATGTTCCTTGTCTCTCAACGAAATGTGCAAACAACGTATGCAATCGGGAAACTGGCGCTTGCATGTCGTGTCAAAACGGATTATATGGACTAGAATGCGAAATTGACTGTTCGCGTGGTTGCAATCGTAATGTATGCGATTTTCGATCAGGTGCGTGTGAGTGTCAGGGTCTGTATACTGGGGACAAATGTTGTGTGGATGGTGGACATTGTCGTGACTGTTCTTCAAATACAACTTGCGAAACATGTGAAAATGGTTACTATGGGACAATCTGCGATACATCTTGTCCAAGCACATGTGCTTCGGAAGGTCAATACTCACAGTGTGAAAAGACCGAGGGTAAATGTTTGGTATGTTCGGATGGTTTCCATGGTAATCATTGCAATAACACTTGTAATGATAGATGTGCAAACAATCGCTGTGACCAGGACACCGGGCACTGTATCGATGGATGTGCTGGTGATTTCGAAGGTCCTACTTGCGATCAAGGTAAATGTTATTTGTTTATATTATATTTTATGTAACTTTATATTTCTGAACGGAAAATAAACATTGGTACTAGGCGAATTAAGCTATGGTGAAAACATAATAATAGCGACTCGTTTAAAATTGAAAACGTGGAGCTAAGCAAACAACTGGTATTTGATATTTGTTGATCACCTTGGGTATTATTCGAGCTTACATAAATACCTGTACGCGTACATGTAATGTGATGCCTCGAGCTCGAGATTATGAATAGCAAACATATTTGTCGCCTCGGTGAATTCCAAAACTTCCTGATTCACTATACTTTGATTCTTAATGTCCTGTTTATGGTAAAACAATATAAAAAAACGTTTGCAAACAATATAGTTGAATAAACATGATTTTTATGAAATAAATACTTCAACAGATCTATATAGCATGTAACCATTGCGCAAATAATATGAAATGACAAAGCAATTGTTCAAATGCATAAAACATACTAGGAAGATAATAAAACAGACAGACGAGTGTCTGAATTGAGGTAAATATAGAAACTTGAGAATGAATTCACAAAAATAGGAAACAACTTGCATGAAACAATCTGTCAAAAAACGGAGAGTATGAAATTGCATTTTCAACGTTACTATGGCTTCATGTTTGTAATGAATATAACCCTTGATTTAACCTTGAAATACCCTACTTATTATATGATTTTTTGAACTTTGAGTTACTTAACGAAATCTTTAAAAGTATTAAAAATCAAAACTCTCAAGTCGGGTAACCTTACTTTGAATAACGCACACAATGTGTTTGAACTACAATGTTTAGAAAGAAATTCTCTCCTCCCTCAGAACGTGTTTTCACCTTTGCATCACCTTGTAAGCATTCTCCATAAATAGGAAAGACATTATGCATACCGCGAATAAATATAATCTATAACCTCATATCAGGTTTCAATACTGTATCACTTTATGTTCGTAGTAAACATTCACTCACTAAATGTTATAAGTACAACAACACAGAACATAGCGTAACGTCGGTCGGTAGGACGACATGCCGAATGGTTTTCCAACAATAACTCCAAAACGGATGGACTAAGGATTCTAAAATTTTAAGTGGAGATTATTCATCCTCCAAAGACGGCCCGACTTAATTTCAAGGCCATTTGGATCAAAGGTCAAACTCACCATGACCTTTGAACATACAACAATCACTGGTCCACACCATAAGAAATATAGGATCTAGAGAGGTTGTTAATCATCAGATGTAGGCCCCTTGTAATTTTGAGGTCGATAGGTCAAAGGTCAGGGTCGTGGTGTGGTGACCTTAGCTCTTTACTGTCATGAGACGTGTATGTTTCAAAAAACCTCTCTTGTACGGTCTGTTATCATAATTCTTTCGGTTTTGTATTTTCCTGGTATGGGTATTGATAGACAATGTGTATGCAACATTTTGAGACTTCTTGCGAAAATCATTTGTTTTGCACGTGCATTTTGCATAATTTGAAAATTCACTGTTCACTGCTCGCAGCGGGCAAATTATAATCATCGAATTAAAGGTTATTGCTGCTTACCGACTCGCATGAAGACACTCAAAAATGAACATGATATCAAGTATAATAAAAACCGATATACGCATTACATGTTTGTTATAACATTTAACAAGTGTATGTATCTTGTTCATCTATAATATGCATATAGAGATGCTATCGTCAAACTTCTTTAAAGGGGCACACCCTGGAACTATAGCGTCTCGAATAGCAATCAAATTGGTATTATTTTAATGCCTAAATCAATTAATGAAAAACCTGTAAAGTATTTAAAAATGTCCGGCTAGGTTACTCAAAATACACATTTCAAGATTTACCAAACCTGCCGATTTCAGCCTCAGAAATTATTCGAAATTTTCACAACTTGACCCTTTTGGTACCTGCCAAAACCGAAAACATCATGGAAAATGTCAACAAACTAAATGGTAGGTACTGCTCATGTCATGTTCACTTGAAAGGCAGCACACGTGCTCAGTTAAACTCGCAGATGTATCGGAAATATCGTTTTCGTCAATAAACATTATAGGATCATTTTTAAACGCACATTCTTCTTTGACTTTTCTGTAATAATTGGTTTTACAAGTGACAGACGCATGTTTGGTGTAGGAAAAAAGAAACAGTAGTTCCTGGGCATGCTCCTTTAACATGCCTCTGATAGACTTAATCTAAGCATAAAACACTGTTTATACTTCAGCTTTGATTGAGTCAAAGCCAATTGTTCCTGCAGTTGCTGGAGGCGTATCAGCCGCTGTTGTCATAATAGCAGTAATTGTCATGGTGTTGATCGTAATCCGTAGACGGTGAGTTACATGAATTATCATTGGACTTACACAGTGCCTTTATAGTGCAAATCTTTGACTGTCATACAATTCATTGTACAACAAGCATTTCATATTGGTTGTGATTTTGAAATAATTCCGGGGGATATTGGTCCGTTGACACGTCTATTTTCATTCGTCCTTTGTCTGTACTGTTTATCAGTAACAAAAAAAGAGTCATTGTTATTTTAACAATTCTATATTTTGCTAATGATAGAAAGCAATATTTATATATTTATACGTAAACATTAGATGAATTTTATTAACAAGACTAGTGTCGAGTATCGTCGGTACTCAGACACTGGTTGACGGTCTAAGTGGCATTATTTCGCCTTGATGTTTTCATTTGTTGATGTTGCACTGTTTTGAATGTTGGCCTATCGTGTAAAATCCATCGATTTGCACCTTTAGAGCCAAGTTAGAGTCTCAACCAGATTATGAGTGATATTTAAAACGTAACCAATCACTTATTTAACCACACATAATTTTATACTAACTAGCCCATAATATTATGCTCTGTATAATTATTATGTCTAACCTTGTTCTTTTAAACCTTTTAATGATTTACATACTTGAACATACTATTATGTCTTAAAACATTATTATAATATTAAGTACTTTGAGTGCTTTGGTTAACATATCGGGTTTTGTGATCACGTGCGTTTTAATCTGTTTGGCTGATCTTGATATTTGATATTGTGTTGTATATTTCATTAAAGGCGAAGACATACGGACAGCCGTAAAGATGATTCAAAAGATAAACAAAATAATGCGCCAAAACTTCCTGGTAAATCAATGCATTATTATCCTGTCGGTATATTTATGATAAATATTGACACGCGATATGTCGCTTACTTAGAAGTATAAGGGCGTAAGTCGTCCCTTTGGTGCAACAAGGTTGTATCTCTCTATATAAGACAAAGCAAGATATCCGTTGCGCCAATGGGACGAATAGTTACTTACTAACCTGTAATTTCAATGCACATTGTAGATATACATCACAAGAAGCATTTAATGAATTTATTTTCATCAAATCGGAAGGGTTCATGTTGCCCATGCTGGATTTTCAAAAAATAAATTAGATTCGTGTTCAGACAGTTGTTTCTTGTTTTTTGAAGCACAGGTGTGTACTGATTATGAGCATATTCTTCTGAGCAAGATCATTGTTATTTTACAAACTGTTTCATTTGATTTTGTAAAATCATACAAGAGTCACTCAATACCGCTATAAGTTAAACTTTTACGAAATGAATGAAGAACAATTTTTCGTTTCGAGGTTCTTATTTGTTTGTGTGTTGTATAAGCTCAGTCTCAACATATACAGATCTCATTATGGTAGCGTAGGTTGACTGTGCATGCCTTTGAAGTGAACGCCGCTGCGCCACCGAAATAACTCCAAACAAGTTGCCCAAATGACGCCGATATGGTCGTTGTCATTATGTACATTGCATGCATTTTAAGGCGTGACATATCAAAGTATCGTTTCTCTCTATAACACGAATAAGCACAACATGTTTCTTCTCATGATCCAAGGTCCTTCCAAAAGACGACATGACGACAACAAAGCAACTACTGGACCAGAAGTGGCCGAGCTTGAACCTGACATCGATTGTGTTGATGGTGAAGAGATAGTGGTTGATATACCAGAAACACAGAATGTTGTGTATGAGAATGTACCTACAGCACATGTAGCCGGACTTGATGCTTTTGTTAGAAGGAAGTCTGAAGATGACTATAAACAGGAATTTGAGGTATGAACTTGCATAGGTACATTTGTATCTAACCTATTGTGTTTTTTTGCAGAACAAGCCTAATACAAGAACAAATGTTTGATAATCTGCTACAATGCTTTAAGAAAAGTACATTATATGATATGTTATTCGAGTTTATGCAAGTGTTTTGCTCATATGATGACGAACTAAGCATATGTGATATTTAATTGTCTCAACCCAAGTGCTTATTTGTGACGAGTCAATAATTATGGCTAAAAATGCGACAGAAATATATTTTAAATTGTGAAGTAAGTCGGAAATTGGCAAATATGAAGTAAAAATCTTCATAGTTTACAAACAAATTAAGATTAATACTATTAAGTTTCTTTCTTTGATAACTTTATGGGATATGTGTTACGTTAGGGATATGCAAGGGACGATATAGAGTATATTTTGTTTACAAGTGGCTTCTGAAAGGTTTTGAAATGAATTTGCCTTAGAGCATTTTATTTAATTTGTTCATTTATTGTGTTGTTGATATGTATGAGTATTTTGCAAACGTCGATATAGAGTATCCAAATTCTATGAACGGTACATGTTTTTTCGATAATTTCCGAGTGATTTCCTATCAATATAAGACAGGTTTTCCCGCATTTTTGCTTTTCATGTTAAGAATAACTTGACTATGTCTAGACAATTGTAACACATACGCATTGCCTATACTTCATTTATCTTTCCAGCAACTACCGAAGGGGCTTACACAGAGCCACAGTGATGCAAGAAAACCTGAAAACGTGGTTAAGAACAGATATAATGGCATATATCCTTGTAAGTATGTTCAATATGTTTTCGGGTTCTACTTACTGAACTGAAATTACCAACTGGCTGAAATTACCAACTGGCAATGTGTTTTAGATTTGTTTAGGTATAATTTTGTATCACACAGCTTCAAACGATCTAGTGTGTCCTTTCTAAAGCCGACGCCTTTCTCGTCAATCCTATATTTTATGTAAATAATCGTCACATTCTACATGTAGAGGAAAACAGCCCTTATATAATATAATTATTGTTTTGTAGTTTTCTTGTCTGCTTATAACATTACATAAAGTATATGGTATATCATTTTACATTGCAGATAATCACTCCAGGGTTAAAATAAAGGGTGACCCAAAGTTCTTTATCAATGCTTGCTTCATAGATGTAAGAATTACATTTGTATGTTCAATGTTTACACTCAATCAAATTGTGTTTATGTTATTTTATTTATTTAGATAGTTCTTTGCGGTATATGTAAGTAAATATTCACAACGCATTTATTTAGCAGTAGAAAGTAAACCGTAATTTACAATGATAAATAATGCAATTTTAAGTTTACATTTAAAATTTGATCATTACCTTAATTGTATAATTCGCTGGCTTAGAATGATAAGGTCTTCCTTGGTGGATGTATTATGTACTTTAGGCTACTTATGATCCTGTTTTCATGAAAACCGGAACTTGTCGTTTTGACCAAACTGAAATCCAAAAGTAGTTTTATCGTAAGTCAAGATTAGTTTTCAATCTGTTCTTGTTTTCTCAAATTATCGATTTTGTTCGTCCTTCATATTCTTAGTCAGGAGACAGATAATTGTATGTATTTTGTGCCACATGCTTAATTGTATCATATTATTCATTATAGGGCTTTCAACAGAAGAATAAGTACATTGCATCACTAGGTAGGTTTTGCATGTGTTTACTTGAGTTGAGTCCTCGCTTTGAATACGATGTCATGTTTCCTAAAAATATTTAGTTGTTCATTTCATTATTTTCCCGTTGAATAGTATAAACATCATACGTGTAGGCAAATTATGTTCTGATACGTGATACATTATTGCTTGAAAGGCTGTACATGTACGAAAGATGATATAGATTACGTGATTGTTGTCAGGTCCTACAGCAAAAGCTACTTTGGAGTTTCATACATTCTGGACGATGGTATGGCATATGGACACGGATATGATAGTGATGCTAACCAATCTCATCGAACCAAGTGTAAGTAGGACTTAAAACAGACCATTATATTACACTACTTTACATAGATATATGATTTGATAACACTCCGTATGGGGTCATGTCGATGTTAACTAACATCATTCAATTAAATCGCTACTTTAAAATATCCGGAAGTGCAGAGACTCTCTGATGTATTTTACAGTGAAAGAGATGTTTAAACCTTAAATAGATTTAAGCATAAATTGATTTTAGACAGTATACTCTCTATACATTCAAATGAATAACCATAATACAACATGCACTAGAGATGTCATGTGAATGTGACCTCTCTTGTTGTGTAGTCAGATCTAACTACCATCGTAAAGGAATGCAACAAATGTTCGGATCTGATTGTAATGTGATTGGATGTCAAGGAACATCATATTTTATTTTACCCTTAGCATTGATATATACGGACCAATTGAATTGTAACACTGATCCAAATCAATCGTAAGTCTAAATAGTTTAAGAAAGAAGACACAATTATGTTTCAGGGCAACAAATGCGAACAGTACTGGCCAGATCAAGACTGCACAAATGTACATCAAGAAATGACAGTTTCATGTCAAAGTGAGGAGGTGTTTGCTGAGTATACAGTCAGGACATTAACCGTTGAAAAGGTACTGATGATGATTGTTTATCTGATGGTATGACTGATGTGAATGCTTGATATGATTGAAAACAATCGTTCCTAGTGTCACCGTAGGATGAGATGGTATTGATTGTTTAAAACTTATGATCGTTATTTATTTTCCTTGATAGTAATCGTACTCGAGCACATTGACTTAAGATTGATATCGGTTAAATGATGTTCTTGGTGTTACCACGGGATGATACGGAATTGATTGTTTAAAACTAACAATCGATATTTATTTTCCTTGATATTTATCGTACTTGGGCAAATTGATTTTGGATAGATATCAGTTAAAGGATAGCCTTGGTGTTACTGTGTGATAAAATGGAATTATTGAGAGTTCTAACTTACCATCGTTATTGATTTTTCTTGATATTTATCGTACTCGAACAAATCGACACAAAATAAATATCAGTTGATGAATATTCTAGGAATTATAGTGGGATAGGAAGAAAGTGATTGTTGAAAAGTTACAATCGTTTATTATTGTCCTTGGTATTTATCGTTCTCAAAATAATGATTTTAGAACGAACATTTTTAAGTAGCCAACTCATAGTAAACTCATTTAGAATGTTACCTTCAATTAAACGGATTCCAACGTTTATCCGCTATTATACATATATTGTAAACTACTCTTAACTATATATTGGTGTAAATCAATGTTTCCAATACCCATATGTTCCTTTAACTTCGGCATAACGATCAAGCGGTATCAGGTTTGAGACCGGTCTGTGCCATTTCTTGATTTGTATGAGTGTGATTAACCATAGATATTCCCATGGCGTTTGCATGGGTACATGCGACTGAGACTACCAACAGGTACTGCTTCGTTACTGCCGACGGCACCTTACGCAAAAGCCGACTTTTGACTGAATAACCTTGGGGGAATGTACAGTCGGTCTAAGGGGTGCATGTCTGAAATAATATATAAAGTTAACTTGTGGTTTACCTTTGTATTACACGTACTTCTGTATCAATCACAGTAAAACCATTTAATTCTGATCGGACAAAATTTCGTGGATTTGTTAAAAAAGATCCTTACGATTGGACGTTTATTCGTGGATGTTGCATTGCAGGTAATACATTGAAGGGTCATTAATATTGGTCGATGTGATTTGATTTCGAGGTTCGAAAATTAATGATTTAAAGTTACAAAAATACAGACATGTAATACGTTGTCGCCTTTTTGTTTTCAGAAGTCTAAGAAGAGAACTGTCATACAGTTTCATTACACAGCTTGGCCAGATAAAAGCATTCCGGATGAAATAACAAGTTTGGTAGAATTCCGTCAGAGGGTTCGAAGTGCTCCACGGGTTCACCATGGTCCGGTTATCGTACACTGCAGGTTGGTTGACGTTGCCTGATATATCTGCTTAAAGAATTTCATTCTAACATTGACTACAATGCAGTCATACACAAATATCCGGTAAACTTTTTAGATAAAGGAAAAAGTTAAAAACATCATTCAAAACATAAGCATTGGGCGCTGATTTATTCATTTCAGTTTCAGGACGTCTGACACATGAATTGAGCTGTTTAGTTTTTATTTCTTGTCGAGGTTTCTGTTTGCTATTATGACGTTTGTGGTCTGTGAGGAGTTCGTTCTGTCCTTAAAATTGTGTGGTCCCTCTTTTGGCACGTTGCGCACAATTGCTAAAAAAGAGATTTTCTAATATATGTAGATGAAAAGAATGTCCATTTACAATTGCATGCAAGTTTTCTTTCATTGTTGTCCTTCTCTAGTGCTGGGATTGGTCGTACAGGAACATACATTGCTCTGGACAGGTTGACAGAGGCGGGGGAAGCTGGGGATAGAATCAATGTATATGATTGTGTGCATGACATGAGACAACAACGTGTTAACATGGTACAGACACTGGTAAGTTACTTATTGCTTAAATAAGTCAGTAAAATATCCAAGTTGTTTATATCGCTGTCTTAGAATGAGAGGGTCGTATTTGTAATATTTACGACCTGATAAGACACATATTTAAAATCATAAGCCGCTTCTTACAGTGGTAAGCTGGGCAATACATACAGCTATTGCTAATTATTTCAGGAACAATACAAATTTCTTCATAAGGCCCTGGTACACACACTGACCTTTCAAAGCGGAGCAATTCAGTCGGAGGAGTTTGGGTCGTATATAAGAGCTACATGTGTTTCGGAGTTCAACGCAAGCTATGAAGTAAGCCATGTAATTGGTTGCATTTGAATTATGATAATACATTAACATAATGACAAGGAAAATAAACCTTATCACCACCTAAAAACATGTTTACTCGATTTATATACATGGGACAAAATGTTGAATAAATTGCGTGTTTGTTTTTATTTATCCATTATGTGTTATGTTTTGGGGAGCGGTGGCCTAGAGGTAGGGCGCACGCTTCGGAATCGAGAGGTCCCGGGTTCGACCCCCCTCTGGACCACTGGTTAATTTCTCTGAGCAAGACCCACAGCTCCACTCCACCATGGTGTAAAATGGTACCTGTGAGAACAGTGTCTATTTCTGGGCGCCGCTGATCGAGGTTGGCTGCCACACCACAGGAGAGAAATAGTCTTCCCAGGGAGACACGAGTGTGTTTCCATATGTAACCCAATGACCAGGGGAAGTTGAAATGTCAAAGGGTGCCTGAGCGGCCTAACAGCTGAAAAGATTTCTAGAAAATTGGTAACTTAACTTTTTTTTGTTAAGTATTGTGTCTACGAATGTCGCAATGGAAATAAAATATGGAAGTCCATAACTCTTATTTTTTTGTCTTAATTTCTTTATCATTATTATCGTCATTATTATTTTAATTTGATGCTTTTAGTTATAGTTTATACCATTCATATATCACTATTCAAGCTACTGCATACTGTAATAGAAGATGAACCCATTGAAGAAACACAGGCAAGAAATAAAAACGGTCGTCATAGAGACAAGAACAGAAAGCATAGTGACATACCAGGTACATGTTTCACCAGTCTGGAAAAGAAAGGAGATGTATATATATTTATCACATAATCTGCGGTCTGGGAGTGCATTAAAGCCGTGCCGGAAGATTGTAATGCACTCTCAGCCAATTCATTAAACATTTAAATTAGCTTGAAGTTGATTGGTTGGTTGGTTCAGGGTGAGGTAACGTAAGCCAATCCGTGCCTTGAATCGATCCGTGACGTCAGTATAATACAAACGTCGGCAGGGCGTCGCGCGCATTGTAACGCCAGTATTTTAATGGAACCTATGTAGCGTAGATTAGCGTTTTGAACGTAAATGAGCGTTCTCTAAGATTATGTGATAACTAGAATCTTACATTCTTGCTAATTACATACAAATTTTATCAAAGCCTCGTGTCATATTGTTTTGCCCACTCGTTTAATAAAACTCGCATGCAATGAGCACTTATGCAAGATCCTCTATGTACATGTAACATATATGTTCCAAAACCACACAATTCTCTTTTTTTACTTTTTACAATAACTTTAACCATTGCACACGCAGACGCACACATGATCCCGTCACGCAATAGATTTACTTACTTTTTTCGAAGAGTATCGCTTACAAAATATCAAAGTTCAGAATATTTTTCCAGAATTACCAGTAAGAACATTTAAGTGTTTGAGTGTACAGTTACATTAAAAAACCGTGTTGTACTATGTATCTACAAAGTCTTAGTCTACTCTAGTATAATCACTGAACTATGACACGTTATCTCACTTCATACAGGTGATAGACATAGACCAAGGATTCACATTTGTCGAACATTCAACTCATCTGACTACATTAATGCCATATATGTAAATGTAAGTAATATGTCTTCAATAAATCATATCTGCCAATTGGTTTATGTTTAAATTCACTGCGTAAAGTTGATGCTAACACTTTTTCATGCCAGTGCCGCAGTCAAGTCACCTTATTGCCTCATCCATGATTGCACTTGGAGTATTAATTAGCTGGTAAATGATCTGTCATACCAGAACTCGATACTATCATCTGAATAGGATAAATAAGAACTATTAATATTTCGTACAAAAATGGTTCTTATTTATTCCTTACTCACTTTTCAGGGCTTCAATAAAAAGCATCAGTACATCGTTGCCCAATCTCCACTTCTAGACACCGTCGTGGACTTTCTGTGTTTAATCGTCCAAGAGAATTGTTACTGCGTCGTTTCAGTGGAAGATGCAGAGGTAATTGGGACGGTAAGGTATTTGTATTGTCACCGTGTTGTATCAATGAAAATTTGGAGTTAATTTGGACGTTAAGATATAAGCCATTCTCCAGGATAACCGGGCGTAGTGACAAAATTGAGAAAATGGTTATAATACTTGGTTAGAAAGAGGAAACTCTTGTGCACAGGTTCTGAAAATTTAAACAAATTATTCCATACACTTACAAAGTTAAAGACTGTTTAAATCAACCACTACCGCCTATTTTAAGAGTGACGTCGCGAACGCCATTCTCTACGTTTTTGACGTTACGTAAACTTTCATTTCAAATATCCAGTATCTGATATATTTGACGCAAACTTTTAAAATTGTGGCACATTTTAGAATCATATTCTTATTTTGATAAAATGTGACCAAATTGGGAGTGTTTTATTACAGGGAGAAATAGCATGTGGTTTATGCCACCTAACCCTTGTTTTCCTTGATATGAGTACATTTTAGAAGCCGATTACCATAGCAACAATAGAAGCTATTTTAACACAATTATAAAGAAAACTTGAAGCTAATGGATAGTGCTATACTATACAATTACTTAAATATGAAATCAAAAGAGACGATTTTTTTCTCATTTTAGACATTTTTCTCAATCACATTGCATAATTACAACACAATGTCATTAAGCCCGGTTTTTCTGGAGAACGGCTCATATTTGTATTGCCACTGTGTTGTATCAATGGAAAAGGTGGAGTTAATTGGGAGGTTAAGATATTTGTATTGTTTACTGTGTTGTATCAATGGAAAATGCGGAGTTAATTTGGACGGTAAGGTTTTTGTATTGTTAATGTGTTGTATCAATGGAAGACACGCAGTTAATTGGCACGGTAAAGTATTTGTATTGTTACTGTGTGGTATGAATGGAAGATGCGTAGTTTATTTGGACGGTAAGGTGTTTGGATTGTAAGCATGAGTAATTTGCCTTGTGACCATAATAAATAATCACGTTCAAATTGAGATCTAGCTAAAATTGAAAAAATAACTTGTTTGAATGATAAAATATTAATTGGGTAACAAGACTTGTCTGCCCCTTGTACAGGTATCATTATCGTACAAGTATCTTAATATTTGTACATTCAATAGACACATTATTTTAAATGTAAAGGAAAGCAACGCTTACAGAAGTGTTTAACGATCAACTACAATTAGTGTACGTGGACAACAAAAATCACATATTTGAGGGTTCACCGTTAAGCTCTTCTGTCAGCAATTAATAAAATAAAGAACAATTATCAATTTTCATAAGCCACCATGCACTGTTGGTCGTGTTTACATATTAGGACAGTGGCATAATAACCTGAGGGTTTTTAATGATTACGGAACATAGAAGGACAGTTTAACAGAAAGAAATGTAAATAGTAAATATAATCTGAAAGTCATGCGTTCACGACAAATGTTATGTAATACTAGTAGATATTCACCTGGAACACACATACGGTATAACATGAACTAATAAATACATATAACCAACAGAATAGTCAATTAAAAACTGTTGTAGATCTAGTCATTTCGGAGCTATATTCACTCACGCGATATTTGACGACTTATCAAAATGTTCTCCAATCGCCTTTTCCTCAAAATTGACTCAACAAATGTAATGCCATTAGTCAGTACATGTAGTTTTGATATTTGACTTTATACCACATGTTTTGTAACTTTAGAAACAAGCGTGTTATGTATGATTATTAACGTTAATTATGTATTTTCATGTTCAGGAAATTGGTGATTACTTAGGAGCCGATAATCAAGTGTTGAAGTTGGGAACATTTACAGTGAAGACGTCAAGAGGTGAAACAGGGACAAACTACATAATGAGAAAACTAACAATATCTAACAGTGATAAGGTAAAACTCATTGTACCCACTCTGATCATTTCTCTGCGACGACAAATGCCCAATACTCGACAATATTATAGAACAGATCGCAACCTACAATTTTTTAAATTCAAATCGTAGATGCGAAGACATAAATACCCAAAACGTAGATGTAACTAAAAACAGTCATAATTCTGAACGAGAAAGCTTTAAACACAGCAAGACCTAATGACAGGTGTATAAAAAATCTAAAATGTTTAACAAACAATGTCACTCAGTATGACGCTACTTCATGCTACATAAAATGTAACTGGTCAAACTTTATGAAGACCTTGTCGGAGTGTATGAATGCTACATTAAATTTGGAAAACTAATTCACTTTCACTCCTAAATTATTTGGGTACAAGGTGACTAATAAAAATGCGTTATACTGTTGCAAATTGACCATAAATGTATAGTTTACTAATTCTTCTTTTTTCAGCACTCTCAATGTGAAAAGGTAGTTTACCATTACCAATTAACTAATTGGAGAAGAGACGATCAGGTTCCTACTGATGTAGGGGAGTTTACACAATTTGTGAAAGATGTCAGTAACAAAGCTCGTGAAATGAAGAATGAGAATGCGCCCGTTCTTGTACATTGTTTGTAAGTTGACATACATGTACGAGTAGTGTCTTCATATTTAAAAAATAGGCCATATCTATGCGACAGGTTTAGCAGTGTTTTGAGTAGTTGGCAGAAAATAAAGTTAAAGACTAGGGAACTAACTGATTGATAAGTCCTAAAGTTAAACTGTTATATACAGATACCTAGACAATGTGATGTATACTGCAGAAGATCATAAAAAAAACGATGTTGAACATCACTTGTATTACAAAAATGCATTGCGTAAATTTTACATGGGCTTACTGGTTAAGAGCGATACGATTTGACAGCGCTAGCACGTATTTTAGAGTATGTTGCCATATGAATGACTGCCGGTGTTGTATATAAGAATTGTTCTTCGGTAAAAAACTTCATGTAAATTAATTATGGGACGTAGGTACTGCGTTTTTTTCGTTTGGTTATTTGTGGATATTGTACCGCTTATAAGTGTTATGTGATATTGTTCATGTTTTCTGTTCTTGCTTGGTTAAGTTGTGTGCTGCCTTCCTTTCCCGACAAATTTATGGTGTTTTAGTGTTCCTTGCCGGTGGTAATTATAAGCACAATATAGGAGGATTATATTCACCGATGTCCTGCGGTCTGTTCTCCGTGTACGGGTCTTGTATTCGTCCTGGAACGTCTCGTCTACGCAGCCTGCCGGTTTTTGTCTGCCATTGAGCTTCCGCTCGCGCTCTGACGTCATGATCTGGCCTTCTTGGTAAAACGGATGGTCTAAAGACCGTACCCCGGGTCCCCCCGTAATTCGGCCGTAATACCCGGAATTTACTCGATACAACACTGTAAACTAACTATATTAGTTAACGGACTCATTTTAGGGACGGAGCTAAGCGTAGTGGTTTGTTCTGTGCTGTTGGTATTCTGTTGGAGAAAATAGAGGCTGAAGGTCAAGTTAGCGTGCCCAACACATTGAGACAACTTCGTTCTCGTAGGAAAATGGCTGTTCCAAATAAGGTTGTATTTTATAAACGTCAACCATGTCTATACTATATTGTGAACCATATTCCCAATTGGTCTAGAATCAAACATGTTAACAACGATAAATAAGTCATTATTATTATAATTATTATTAAAGTCCAGCGAGGACTACCTGGTATCGTATTCTACAATCTTTTTTTTATTCACTTACTTATGAAGGCTAACACGAGTGCAAAATAAATGTAAATCTATACTCTACCTGTCCAGGCAATGTTGGCAATCTTTTCGGTACACAAACACGGCTGTGTCACTCTCACCATATCCTCACTAGGCTGTACACATAACACACGTATGGCGATTGAGATTATTTTAGGGAATTCCTCATTTCAACTACAAATTCAGTAAACATGAAATTCTTGAGTTTGATGAATCAGTTGATGTGTAGGTATATCCGTCCATTATATGTACCGTAATATTATTCTTCTCGTTTTCAGGAACAGTTTGAATTTTGTTTCCGCTGTGTGGATGCCCATGTTAACTCAAACAACGTTTACTCCAATTTTGCACGCTGAGACTCTACAGTCATGTGTGTGCCTCAGTATATCATTAATTAGTGCGCTTGCAGTCTAACCTGACGACCACCCGGGTTCAAATACAGTTGTAGGCACTCGCATCGTTATTTCAACTTTTAGCTAAATTCTATGATATAATTTAAAAAGAACATTTGTCGTATTTGTTAAAGAAGCTTTTGATGCAATGAAGATGTGTTTATAACTTGTTGTCATACGGTAGTGCACGCGTGATTACTTATACCCGGTACTATCGATGACAGTATTTTGATACGCCATGCTTTAGTTTTATATTTTGCTGTTTTGATCCATATTGACATAATGCCCAATTGCGCACCTTGTCATGTCTATTTGAGGATGATTCGGCTCTAAGCATTATAAAGCATGTCGGAAGGCACATGGTGTTGTCTTGTATAACATTTTGTATGCATTCGTTCGGCTACCTTCTTAATCAAACACTTAAAGGTAGCCCGGTCGCCATTTTCTCAAGCAAGGGCATTGAAACTTTCACTATTGACTGTGGCATCTATATACTGGTACCCAAACTACGCGTGCCGATACGAGTACCCGCTGGGGAACCAAAGTATTTCTGTTGCTTGAGAAAATGAGAAAATGTCTGTTGAACTATCGTTGGGTGTATAATAAGGAAGTCGAAATGCTCAATCAAGATGATAACATTTACGAAACTGTGTGTCTGTGAGCCAGCCAACTAGTAATAGTACATGGTTCCTGGTGGTATACAAACATATTGTTTATGACATGTAGGTTATTGGTGACATATTTTTATAATTTCTACTTTTTATAATCAGATTTTTGTTTAGTATCATACCAATGTGTTATTCAGATCTGAGCTGTCATTTTGTATTATTTTCGTTTGTGCGCCTTTCGTGTTCTGTTGTTAATGTTAATGGTTATCATTTCTGTCTTCATGTTTAAATTAAAAATGTAAACTTACGTATAACGGAGAAATGTATAATACTAATTCTTGCACTGAACGATTCATAATACTTTCATTGATTATATCTGGAACGTTCAGACTTAGACATTACGGCAGGCAAAATGTAACGCCTACTATACAGCATATCGTGTAGTATTTTATAGATATACTATAAGACATAATACATGTAATAATATCATTTATAAATTTTAATGTGAAACTATGTACAAATGTAAAGCTGTATAATACACTGAACAATCAAAAATAACTCCATTTCTTCTATCACCTGGGAAAGCTCATACTTAGTCATCACGTCTGGTGTACTTATAACATTTTACAAGGTTAATTAAAATTTAGATTTTTTTGTTATATCATACCAATGTATTATTCAGATCTGAGATATCATTTCGCATCATTTTCCTTTGTGTGCCATTCGCGTTCTATTGTTTATGTTAATGCTTATCATTTCTTCTAGATTTGTAACTTTTAATGTGAAACTATGTACAAATGCATGTGTAATGTGAAATACATTGAACCATATGTAATAACTACATTTCTATCTGGAAATTGTTCAGACTTAGACATCACGACAGGCACATATTGAACGACCAATATATAGCACACTGTATAGTATTTTGTAGATATACTATAATACTATAAGATACACTAAAAGACACATTAATACTATCGAATTAATGAAAAGCAAAGCCATAATGTCGAATATCAGAATATTGTATCAAACCTGTTCGTCTATACATTTCAAATTACTAAACACCATCATGGTATTTTAACTTTTCAAATATTAGATCAACAAGTTTTAATATGAAGGCTCTGCTCCAAAACCAATTATCCTGTCTTGTCTATCGTTCTAATTCTATTATCATTGTGTTTTAAATAAAATTTAAGTCCCCGTTTAACGTGAAATCAAGTTTAAATTCAGAGACAGGTTCTATTTATGTAATATACGACGATATGAACATGGAAAAAATAAATAAGAAATCAGCGAAACTTTCATAAGAGAAAATACCATATATAGACATACACGGTATAGTAATTTAAGTATTGCATTTGATTTCACAAATGTATGTATTCAAAGGTGTTTCCTTGTTGGTGCATATCGTGCTTTGTAGTGCTGTCGTCATTATTTGATTTGTTCTTCTATTTTATTAGAAGTCTAAGCATATTGGTGAATATGTATATTACAATTATTTCACTGACATCTTACATGACGGTTTATCTTTCTTAACGTCAAATGATGATCGTAAGAAAAAAATTGAAAATAATATTCATAATATTTCAGTTTTCACTTAAGATGCTTCATAAATACCGACCTATTAAAGCACTTCTGATCATATAGGAAATATATTTCAATTTCGTTACATCAATTTAAACTGATTGTTCAAGTAAGCGTGAAGCTCTTTTGGCTTACCAATGAGTCTTACTTATTCGACAAACTGTGAAATGGAACAATACGTATTACAATAGTTTGTAATAAAAGAGATGTTTTGTAGTCCAGTTTTAAACCAAGCTAAGCAGGAATACATTGGTACAAATTCATGTAACTGTAATAACTTTGTCAATAATTTCTACATGTATGATAGAAACTGTTATTTTAAAGCCAATAAGCCCACGATTTTATTAAATATGACTACAAAATGCATGTTATATGAAGGTGTTATCAAACACTTCCTCGGTGATGTTTTGATTCTTCTAATTTAAAAGAATGCTGTGAAATGTATGCTTGTCCATTAATGTTAGTTGATTTTCACTTTGGTATATGATGCCTTGGTACTACAGGTAACTAGTACAAGTTATACCCGTATATATTAGATCGCCTTTTTGCTCCTCTTTGCAAATGCAGCTGTGTGCACTTTTTGTAATTTAGGCAAAATGATGCTTTAAGCTTATTGTTTCAATAAATACCACCTTTGATACAAGTCATGATGTACAAGGAATTCTAAGAATGGTCAAACTCTTTACTGTGCTTTTTGACCGTATATTTACAGTCTTTGAAACAAAAATTCCCAGGACATTGAAAGACAAGAATAGTTTTGCTTGTTAGAAAGTACACAATACAAGCATGACATGGGTTTAGTTGAAACATAGGTCGGTGCCTTGCGTTGAAGCAATGACATGATTACATAACTTTATCACCAAAATCCGTCAGTTTATATTGCTTTTATTTACCATGGTAGAGGATATAAAACATACAATATGACTATTTAGATAGACGACGGAATGCCATTCTAGTTTCCTTCAGCGATTGGCCATAAATAAAACTGTTGTACCTAATTCCTTCATAACTATTGGTCGTACCCGGAGTCAAATACCGTCCATTCAGATTTGTTTCATAGCAATTATTATACCACCATGCGCCATGGGATTCGATGGCACAATTCAAGCTGGAACTATCGACATCATGATCGTTTGTTGAGAATGCGTGGTTAGTGTGGTATGGACCAAACTGGAAATCGTTGTCAACTGAAATTTAACATTGCGATCAATCAATTAACACGATTGTCGCTTAGACTTCACCAAAGAAAGTCGTACAATAATAAGAAAAGTATTGGTTATTTTTGAAACTGTATGTTAAAGTGACTGCTGTATACATAAAATCAATATTGTTACAAAGTTTAGCTATTCAAAATGCCGGAAATTGAGTCATGACACTATGTACCTTCTTGAATTAGATTGTTCATGCATTAACTTGTTTTCAATTGAAATAAAATCTTATATTGAATTCTTTCTTTGCTTATGTCATTTTGTAGATACATTGAGTGCAAGTAAATTGTTTGTACATTGTATACTTACTACTCTTGGAAAATGTCGTGTTGCCGACATGAAGAGTGTATTCGGGCAACGACAGGGAGAATGAGTTGAATATTTCAATCGCTTTTGTACCATTATATGCCGTAATATCTATACGCAATTCATTTTCTGTCTGCGATGCAATTTCCTGTATATAGTCCAGTCCTATAGGAAACATAAACGAAATAAACTTGTGAAATCAACTGAAGACATTTAATCCACTAAATTACAAATATTTAAAGTTCAGGCGTTGAAGATAGAATTTCGAACATACAAATTTGTAAAAAAGCGATCTCGTCAATTTTTCGAAAATAAATAGTTTTCCAAGTGATGCCTACATATCAATGGTCAGTTGTAGAATTGTGACGTTCTTGTCATTATACAAAGAGATGCAATCATGTTGCAACAAGAGCAAGCACGTGTGAAAAGCAGTATAAAATATGGTATGTTGATGATTGTTTATTCGTCAACATTGAAACTAACTATTTGGAACGTTTTTGATCAATGTCAGATAGTCATAGTCCAATATTTATTTAACCCTTTCATTAGCGTTGGTAAAATTGGCTGTTACACATTAACAGCGCGTCGTAATTTACCATAATTATAAATCATTGTTTCTCATATTTCCGGCCTTTCTCATATTTCCGATTAACATAAAAGATTTACTAATGATTTATTGTTTTGGAGTGATTTGATAGATTTAATCGATATAAGTTGAATTCGACCAAAAATGCACAAGATTTGGGCAAAAAGCGAAAATTGTCCAAGGCAAACAAAATTAGCGAGTTTTTAAAAAGGGAAACAACTCCTCTTCTCCTTGCTCAAACTCTTACTTAGGCCAGTTTGCAACCAATAATCAGAATTTCAAAATGTGACGGAATGATAAAACTACAAATTGGGCCCCATGTGAAGTTTGTAAGAATACCAGCCAATGAAGAATACAAAAAGACCGGAAATAAGAGAAAGTGCTTGTAAATTCAGGTAATTAGGTTATGTAGGTCACATGATATGATGCTAAGAAAATAGACCATGAAAGTTAGATGTTTGTGTTTCGTTGAGTGCATGTTTTGAATAAATGGTAAACTCATAGTCTCGATTGCTACGCTCTTTGTTATAATCAATCAACAATTGATTACTGTTATGATACCTACCTAGCCAGTATTCTGTACGTAGATCACCAAATCCATACACATATTGCGTATGATTCCTATAGAACTCAACTGATCCGTCATATCTGTTCTGGAACACCTTAAAATGACCACAATCAAATACATGTATTGCTAGTCCGAACAAGGAAAGTCAAGCACGACACAAATCAAAGCTTTTTTTAATTGCTCTAACGTATAACAATAATGTTTTAGATTACTCGTTCAAGTGCTAAATAAGTTGAAAAATGCATGATACCATTCAATCTTCGCTATCTATAACCAAGCCATTTGGGAACTAAACAAGTATAAGGTAACTGGTACCGCCGAAGCTCAGTTAGCCAAAACCAATTTATTTGTAAATTAAACAAGCTGGACAAAATTGTTACCGTCCAGCCACCTCCAGACGTTGTCATGTCACAGTAGACCTGAACAGCACGATTGGTTTTCCACAACTTGATATCATAAACACCATCTGGAGCATCGACTTTTTCCTGTTTAATCTCCCAACAATCCGAAAATGCTGTAATTAGGGTGTTTCAACGGGTTAATTGCGCGATTTATGTCCAGATATTGTAGATGTACATGTATCATTTAATCGTACAATAAGTTCTGTTTTGAATTACTTTTACATTGGTGTAACTGTTATAATACTATAGAAACATGCCAATCCCTTTATTATACGTTGTCGTCTGTGAATCAGAATGATGTATTTTTACAATATTGTTTTCATAATGTAGCTCACTCATATATCAGCGTAGTATGTTACAGTCGTCATTACATCTCCTCAACTTATTTATAGTTACGATAGTTAACACAGATCGAACAGACGAATCGCTCAAATATATAGAACACACTTTCAAATACTGAACATTGACAGCTTTATGCAGTGTGCCCAGGATAATGTGATATTTAACAAACATAGATAACTCCTGCTACCTTGATCTATTTTTTTCTACAACTAAATGTTCCCACCTTTCTCATTATCCTGAGTGCATTATATGATGTATCGACTTACTGCAATGTTGATTAGAAACACACGTTTCTACGAGCGTCGGATCACCCATACAATATTGTCCGTTACGTGATGGTTCTGGATTGTTGCATGACCTTGACTTGGATTTTATACCTACACCACAGGTCAAACTGCATGGACTCCAAGATGACCACAGGGACCAACCACCATCTGTAAAGTATATTAAGTAAACTCTAAATTACAAGTACTAAGTAGAATAGGCAGCACCCAACATTAACCATCTCCACTTACTTAATCACAGCTTATTCAAAAACAGGTAAACGAGGTCGTCGTTGTATATCCGGAATGGCCCGATAGCACCGATATAAGTAATTAAATGCAAATTCCTTTGTGAAATTGGGTCATCCTGCATTTTTTCGGCTTTGCGGAGTATAGGATTTTTTAATTGTTTCTTTGGCTTATGTGTGGGCATTGTTCAGTGTAGTTGTGTCGTGTTGTTTCTATTTCTGTGCTCGGCTGGGTAGGTGAGTGCTGCCTTCTTTGTCTGATTTCCTCATACCGTTTTTGCTACTTGACCTTGGACAATGTATGTTAAAGCATATAATAAGCTCCTTCCAAGATTTGGAACAAATTATATTATAGTAGTATATGTAATTAGAAAATCTAAGTTTACAAAGTAACATGTTTGACACGTTTCTTATCAAGTTATATTACTGTTCGGAACGGAATCATATACATATATATATAATATTAATGTACAAATTATCACATCAAAGTGTAATTACTTGCTGATGAACCAATTTACAACTTATTTCTGCGGCTACCATGCTTTGCGTCGTCGATGATAGCGGATAAAAACCTGTCATCTTCGTTTGATTCGTTAAACGGCCATTAATCGGATAAGTCCGTAACTGATAGGCAATTCACCGATTTGCATATACGTGACGTAATTGAGCGCTTTTTTAGCCTACTATGTTCGGCTCATCCGCCATATTAATTATTATGTCACATGTGATGCTTTAAATGTCTGATATAAGTTTTTCGACTAGTTTATGATGATTTTGAACTGTAACAGAACTGGAAGAATATAGCGACTTTGATCAATGAAGACTTATAAATAGAGTATTGCATTTTTCTAACATGTTTTTATCGGACACAACTAATAGCAATGTAAACATACACTAATCGATCCTTCAATACGAGCAGCGTTGTTGACAACAACGGTATACAAGTTAAACATAATAATGAAAACAATTTTAGTTGAGTCCTATTAGACAACTGGTATTTACAGATTGGTGTGGGTTGGTATTGGTTTTTGTGTAACTACAAAGTTTGTTACGTTCTGTCGTCGAACGTCGAAACCGAATACATATACCAATTGTAGTACAGTGCATCCTCCAGGAAATAATCAAATTAATATCGTTTGCAGTAAAAGGTGAAAATCACAACAATTCGTGGATAAAGAAATATAATTAAGTGATAAAAGAAACGGTACCGGCGCAAGGAGCTTCAGAACATAACAACGCCTCGACATTTTTACCAAAACAGTGGTCACCGTAAAACGCTGGTTTTGGATTTGTACAAAATCTTTCCCGTTCTCGTATACCCGTGTCACATGACACAGAACACGGGCCCCAGTTATTCCAAGTTGTCCAGGTAAAGTGCTTTATATAAACCATGTGTTCGTAATCCTGATGCTCAACATGAAGGTGCAAATTCGACGTGACTTAAACATTTACTCGACATAGACCAAGTGTTCGTATTATCGATGCTCGTCATAACGAAGTATTACTGTATATATTTATAGATCTGGATGCACCAAAAAGACCTTTGATAACCAAAACATGTTTATATCTTCAATGTTAAATACTGCATTCTTATCGCATAAAACAATACGTATACATATACACTCTGTATTTACGGAATCCCGTTAGGGCCATGGCGACATTTATGTAAACCCAAACACGAAAGTCGATAGCACGGTAGTGAAAAGTCGATAATGCGATTATGAAAACTCTAAAAGTCTAATTTTATCGAAATAGCAAGGTGGTCTGTGTTTTGAATAATCGCCGGTCTAATATCTGTTGAAAGGACTAGGGGTGTAATATTTTGATCGATGAGGCAATAATCGACGCGGCTTTTTTCAATACAATTTTTTCTTTGCCATGTATACTACATTGGTTTAGTGACAAAAAGATTTGTTAAGACCTTACATTATTATATGTGGAAAAAAATTAAGGATGGAATTTAAGATAAAAAAAGATATCCGATCTATAAGGATACATTTTGGAAGTGGTAGGAAAAGTACTGTATTGAAGAGACATAAATAGTTTGGATATAGTTTGGATAAAGCTTATCACTTTTGTCTTTATAAAAGTGTAGTGAAAAAATAAGTAAGAATCGGCAAAAAATATGAAGAAAAATACAGGTGATATAAAGATAGCACCGTTTGTCTTGACGTAAAGATATTTATTTTTCTATCAGTGTAGCACTTACCTGGTTTGCATGTAGGAAAACTACTCCATTTCCTATCAGTGTTACACTTACCTGGTTTGCATGCAGTAAGCTACTCCATTTTCTATCAGTTTTACACTTACTTGGTTTGCATGTAGGTAAACTACTCCGTTCTATCCGTATTACACTTACCTGGTTTGCATGTAGTAAGCTACTCCATTTTCTATCAGCGTTACACGTACCTTGATTGCATATAGGTAAACTACTCCATTTTCTATCAGTGTTACAAGTGATTTCCTGATATCCGCTTCGACTATAACCCTCGTCGCACACTGCTTGTAGGACATCACGATAAAATGTTGATTTGCCTTCAAAATGTCCATGAAGTAATTCTGGCCATCCACAATCTGTAGACAAAATAGCAGATATATAATTATGTAGTAACACGTATCACTATGTATAGTAACAAAATCTATCTATAGTAATAAATATCTAAATATAGTTGTAGCTATATATATTAACATATCTTATTATTTATAAATCATCTATTTTGATAAAAGCAGCCACGTAAGGTGACGTCATATTATTAGTGACACCTTTTATCCCGAAGGTAAAGACCTACGAGGGGTGATCAATATATTCGAGGACTTTCCTTCTTAATTTTGAAATATTGGAACTACAGTAATAAAATTAAATAAAAAGCTGATGTAGATCAATCAATTATCTCGCGATTTTTCTAATTTACTTTATGACAACGTCATTATTTACTTGATGACGTCAGATTTTGTAACCATGATGAAGCACGCAATGTGGAGCATCTCGGACGTAACGTTATTTCTGAGAAACGACATGCTATGACAATTAACGCGAAAGTTGTAAAATCTTGGCGATATTATCAAAATAACTTAACTAATTTGTGCTCGAATTATGTGCGCTCCCAATTGGCCATTTTCATATGGTTCCGTTGTTTATGTGATTTTAGAGTCTCTGTCAAACGGTTGAGTTGATAAAATAAGGATAAACAACACAAATAACACCCCGTTAGTGACACTTTCCGTTAAATTCTACGAAATAAGACGCACATATCTTAACCAAATGTAACTGGCGAAAACGAAGACTAGTATAGGCTACAAAACATGAAATCGTTGACTCCAAATCAAAAGGGTTATTTAGATATTGCGTCCCAAATCTGAGAGATCGTGCTTTATTCTTAATTGGAGTAATCTAATTTTGTAACGCCAACCGTCCTTCCTATGCTAGATGAAAATTCCTCGAATATATTGATCACCCCTCGTATGAGGCATGATATTGACTACAATGTTAGTAATAGTTGTAGTTGTATTTTTACACTATTTCATTTTTTGTATACAATCATTAAAAATGTTCAAGGACTGTTGTAATATGTTCCCCTAAACACCATCCTCGTTTGGTAGGAACATTCCGTTTGAAGCTGCATTTTAACATTGGCGATATCCTTAAACAATATATATCAGTGTTGTATACCAATGATTCGTTAATACAGAAACAACCAACTCGTACATTCAAATTATCAGTGTTGATTAATGACGCGAAATTTGAAAACGTAACAATCTATGCTCTACCCCTTTGATAAAGTATGATTCAATACACTGCGACACCCATTCTTCAATTGCGATAGTATGCGATATTATATGCGATTTTATGTAATATTTATCGTATGCTGACAATCAACGTCTGGATAAATGTAAAAGTAAATACATACCATACACACTCTCAAGTCTACCTACACTTTCCACCAACTTGTCCAATTTTTCTGAAATAAAACATATAGTGTATAGTGTACATTTCAGTATGACGAAACCACTCGTATGTTAATTGCCATCTATGTTCCCTCAGAAATTTATTGGCTGAATAAACAATACAAACATTCGTTATCTCGAGGACTCAACGGGACAAGCTGAATGCTCGAGATAACCATGGTGCTCGACTTATCCGAATCTCATAATGTGTAGTGTAAGTGTGTTAACAATGAACAGGTGTCTGATATTACGTTGTTATTACGTTGTTTATCGTTTTCAGATACATATGAGCCGTTCCCCAGGAAAACCGGGCTTAGTGACAAAATTGTGAAAATGTGGATAATATATGGTTAGAACGAGGAGACTCTTGTGATCAGTTTCTGAAAAATTGAACAAATTATTTCATACACTGACAAAGTTATAGACGTTTTAAACCAACCACTACCGCCTACTTTTTGAGTGACGTCGCGAGAACGTCATTCTCTTCGTTTTTGACTTAACATCAACTGGCATTTCAAAGTTCCAGTATCTGATAAATTTTTGACGTAAACTTTAAAATCGTGTCACATTTTAGAATAATATTCTTATTTTAATAAAATGTGTCCAATTTGTGAGTGTTTGCTTACAGTGAAAAATAGCGGGTGCTTTCAGCCACTTATCCCTTGTTTTCCTTAATCGGAGTACTTGTTAGAAACCGATTACCATAGCAACGACAGAAGTTATTTTAACACAATTTTCATGAAAACTTGAAGCTAATGGATAATAATAATTATAATATTCAATTACTTAAATTTGAAATCATAGGACATGATTTTTTTCTCATTTTAGACATTTTTCCAAATCTTACTGCATATTTGATAATAAATATCATTAAGCCAGGTTTTCTGGAGAACCGGAAACCCCCAGTTTGACATCGAACCCCCCCGCCCGCCAAATAGTCACAATCTAAAAACCGGGATATTTTGATTGAAAACCTGATTACAAAGACACGTAGTAATATACCCAGGGATAAGGAACCCAATGCAAACGTACCAAGACGATAACAAATCATCTTCCGAGGGAAAGGCGAATTCACCGGACAGATACTGGAATTGTCGGGTTCATCCAACAGCTATTGAGAAGTCTGGCTATCCTAAGTACCTTTTAATACAGCAAAATATGCCCTCTGAAACATGTGTCACATGTGTGCGGTGAACATGTATCAAATACGAAATGAATATACGGTGAATACAGTCTTAACGCATCCATTTCATTTTAATATGTTCACTTTTTGAATGCTAGTTAGGTCTGCAACAAACAAGTGTGACAAATAGCCGGCGTACACTCGGTAAAAGATGGCTTTGAGTCTTTCTTTGCTTCCAAGTACTTTTATTGTGAAATCAGTTGTATACTTGTTGTTTGACGGCTATTGTGTCCGCTTCTTTATGCCTATCTTTTTAAGGAGATCTTCAGAAAAGAGTACAAGAGCGAGGAGTTAGATTGTTTTCCTACTTTGCAACTGGCTTACAAATTTATAATCAACCAATCAAGACATGTCCTACAAAAAACACGCGGTCATGTACGATGGAAAAAAGCGTATCATGACGGTAACGAGTCATCGGACAGGCGGTCCGGACGGAAAGGTTGGGTTCAACCAGATGGAGACCGAAATTTCCGAATTTGTCTGACGACTTTTGTGAAGTCTAATCGTGTAATGTCATTTAATTTATTGCTAATTGTCAACAATATGTAGCATTTATAAGGGATGTATTTACAAAAACATAGCCTGGTGACATTGCAACATATACAGTGGTCAAATGTGAGACAACTGCTTGAGCACCATTAATTATGGGTTCAAGTGACAGATTTGATTAGAATATATAGTAGTTACATTGCCAAGCTAAAATTTAAAATATTTATGATTTTTGGACTTAAATACAGTACAGATTTTGCGACTTTTGCCAAAATCTATTGTAATGTATGTATAGCACTCAACTTCTCTGTATTATTATTAATATTCGCATATTAAGAATATGTATGTGTCCACTTTGAGGTAATAACATTTTAGACGAAATTACCTTGTTTTTACCGGGATCAATAATCTATGTAGAAGTGCTATAATTCCGTTCCCAACATCCTCGCTAATATTTCTCAGAACACAAATAAAATAAGACTGCTTGTTGTCCACTGTATTTTATTTTCTATACACGAAACTCTAACTTATTCACATATTTATTATATATAAAATATACGTCTATATGCTAAAACGTCCAGAATAACAATGCCTCGGACTTCGGAACGCGCCCCCGAAATCCAGGATACCACGTGATTCAACAGACTAATCAGAATGACCATCACCTAATATGGGAGACCATGGGATCCACGTGCTGATTATCATCGAAACCACGTGATTTTATCGATCATCATGTGACGCTATAACATATCGATTACAACCTCGATCGCCAAATACAACAGATCAAAGGTCATATATAATTACGATAACTGCGGCCTTCTGGGTAATCACTCAGGCCATCTATTAATAATAAATATGTATATACTATCTTACACACAATACACATGTGTCATAATCAAGCAAAATACTATGCTTACATCTGCCCTCCCCCGATTTTATTTTAAAAGCCCTCTTTTAACATTTAAAAAAAAACATGTGGATTTTTTTTTTGAATTTCATTCCGAACAAAAACCATTATGAATAACACTCTTATAATATCAATCCTAATATATACTATACTGATGAATACATAATTATTAATAAACATGCTAACAACATGATAACATTTTAATGATATAGAGGATAATTGTTGATTTTGGTGTAAGATCGAATTTTATTTCACCGAGTGATCACAGAAATCAATATTTTCACGAGTGGCGTAGCCACTCGTGAAAATATAGTTTTATGTGATCACGAGTGAAATAAAATTCAATCTTACACCAAAAAATCAACAAATTTTCTGTTTTTATATGCGTAATTAATCATATTATTAATATTTGACCATTCCCTCTTGGAACCTGGGAGCCCCAAATTCATTTCAACCTATTCACATTTTTTAACAGAAGTTCCGCTGAAAGTAGTGCAATTACTTGCTGTAGTATTTATCGGCAAAAAGTAGAACGAGATATGTGTGACGTTTACAAATAAAACAAATATAATATTTGACAAACACAAAACTATTTTAATGTTTTATTGCAATCGAAATAACTGGCATTTATTTAATTTTATAGCGGAGTAATTTCATTGTCATCAAACAATTTTGCCATCCACCATTTTGAATTCATGTTGCGATGCCGGGAATTTTTAATCATAATCACGTTATAGATTTATTTTTTCTTTGAAGCCAGACTGATTAGTAAGGGGAAAAACTCGTACTGACAGTTAAAAACGGGAATCGACGTACAGAGTGACTTTATCATGTGTTTTGACGTCATCACAGCATCGGATTTCTAGGACATGTTGATTTTTTTGACGAGATGCGATTTTGAATCTCAAAATGCATTAACTGTACAGACAGTAGATTCTATATGCTTCGATACATTGTAAGTTTGTGTTTATTGCTTATATTTGAATTGTTCAAAGCTCGTTCAGATTTTCAGATTAGCCTTTTAAATACGGCACAATAGATTTCATTTTGAGACCTTGACGACATCATTTTTTCAGAACAGAAGAAGCCTTCTTCCAACTCATCCAATAAATTGAAGGATCTATTCTCTTTCCAAAGGCCCTTCCAAGAATTTAAGGAAAGCATCTACATAAATAGTGGTTCTTTCACCTGTCTCATTTTGAGGTTCTTGATTTGCAGTAGATTCTATGTTCATTTTATTCCTCACCATAATGAGGCCACAGGTAACTGTACAGTATCATTAGAACAAAAAAAACAAGCATTTCGGAAAAAAAAATTGAAAAAAAAATATTTTTTTACCGTAGATCTAGATCTACGTATAAAAAAATACAAATTAAAAAAAAATATTTTTTTCGAGTTTTTTTCGTTTTCAACGATACAGTTACCTGTGAATGAGGCTCGAATACATGCCAAAAATGCTTCAAATTCAGAGCTATTGATATTAAATTCAGAAAAATACTCCCATTTTTGACAGCTGTCAAGTAGCAAACATAATCAAGGAGGTAAATATGTAATAAAACAAACAATACAGGGAGGTATTTTATTTTTTCATTGAGGAAAGTAGTTCCGTCAAAAACAGTGAATTATCAAAAATGTTATTTTCACTGTTATTTGGCATTGTTATTTTCACTGAAAAACGCCATAATCCATTGAAAGCATATAATAAATAATGATAATACAAGTCAAACTACACATAAAATCACTTTTAAATAATCTATCTACAAAAACAGCCGCTGAATATTGAAGCCTCCTAAACAATTTTTATAAATTTGAATTAATGTAATATTTCCTAAAATCGACGTTTGTCTTTTAATTATGTTTTTTGTCTAATAATATTTCCTTTGTTTTCTCACTGGTAGGGAACGTACACCGGATATTGCAGCTAAGCGAGCCGCGATTTGCTAAATTGGATGAAAATCACCGCTGTCAAAGGTTAGTAAAAGTGATATTTCTCTTACTTTAAAGGGTTTCTGTAAGTGATATGTTATTAATATAACTATGTACATAATATATCAATCTAAATATGTACCTATTTCGATGTAAAACGTTGTTTTGTGGGGAAAATATCAAGATTTGTGACGCGGGCTCGCACAGAAAAATACGACCCTAGCGCATATTTTGTGATTTATTTTCCTTAAACAGACAGAAACTAAAAATGTGAACTGGGTGATCTCTTTGAATATCATTCATCTAAGTATACTAAAAAATTCAGATTCGTAGCATAATTATTGGCGGCGCTATGACCTGCAATCGAGTGCATGTTTATCAACATTGGTGTACTGGGGATTGATATCTCATAATTTTTGTGTACGGGAGTATTGCAAGTGCGGTGTACTGAGTATTATATTATATAAATATGTATCCTTGCTTTTATATGAGTTTTAAGTAACGCATGTGCTCCTCTTTTTAAAAAAAATGCTGTTGCCACTTTATTATTCCAAGGAAGAACATAAATGTCAATTTGATAATTAATAATAATAAGCACTGACCGATTATTAGGTTTGAACCAATATACACTATAAAATTATATGGCTCACAAATGTTAGTAAACAATAGTCGGTAATGTTTCCATTGTCAAATACACTGTGTATTCTGTAATCAAATAGATGTTGTGTTAGAAAGCTATTTTCCATTTTTGCTCTCTGTCAGTGCGTAAACTGTACCTATCTGGTTAGAGCTCGTTCGGTCAGTGTACATGTGCAAGTTGTCTATAGAATATGTGCATGTCCCTACATGTTGTCCGGTCGAGGGTGTATCAAACGAATAAAATATTATTTAAGTGGTCTCGATGGCGTCCTCTTTTGGACCATCGCCCTATTTTCAATTTTGCTTAAAGAATAGTGTAATAGCCATCTAGATTCCAGCAGGCTTTTAATAAAACTGCAGTTAGGGGTCTAGCGATTGAAATGAAACATTCATGTATCATTTATTAATATGAATATTGTATTTTGTTTTGCAGATCGAATTACTGGTCCATTCATTCGATATGATTAAGGAAGTGGAAACCTCCGTTCTTGAAGACACAGGAAGCTCAGTAACTGTTGTACAACGTAGATCTACTGCAGCATACGAATGTGATATCTGCTGGTTTACAAAAGTTCAAACTTCAAAAGGCACCGTCAAACACACATGAAAGGTGACAACACACCAACATTAACAAGTACATCGATTAAAGCCAAGAATGAACATGTGTGTGACCAGTTTGGGGAATTGTTCAAATCTTCGTTTGGCCTAAAACTACACAAGAAAAAACAATCATCTTGCAGAATTTGCTCATATCTGTGATGTGTGCGACAAGGGTAACAATCAGAAGATTCAATATTAACTCCATGTGGCTTCACATGTTAACATTACACTATTGAAATGTTCACATGGCAAAAATCCTTAATAGGGCATAGTTAATTATCACGTCATTATGTTAATACATGTATGACCTTCTAATCCAGCAAGAAAAAATGCCAGGGGCTAGGTTATGGATGTCTGCTGGCTTACATCCTTTGGTGCCTTATATATATATATAGTGTTGGAGTTGGAAGATAATTAGCACAAGAACAAAAAGGTGTATGATATTGATGACAAATATCGCCGAAACTAATTGAACCCTCAGATAAAGATCGCCGACTGAATATATCAGTCAATGAAATACAACAACTGGTTACTGTAAAAACATTTAATTTCGTAAGGACAAAATTTCGTGGTTTTGGTAACAAAAATTACAAAATGCAATTGTGATTGGGCGTTAGTTCGTGGATTTTGCATTTCAGGGTGAAACTTATTGTTCAATGGGATTTGATTTCGTGGTTGAAGGTGAACCGCAAAATTTACGAAATTTACCCCCACGAAATTTATTATGTTACAGTGTATACAAATAAATAATGCTCCTTTTATACATATCTTTGTTATTTATCACTATGTTGTAAAATTCAGTACAAATCATTTCGTTGTTTTAAAGTTCAGCCAGTGTGTGTAACAGATATGCTATATGCACTTGCTTCTTCTGTCATCAATACGTTTAAATTTGTGTAAGCCCCTATGAGATGGTTTATCAGGAATTTGCATGTACATCTTCCATTTGTGTAGTCGCAGTGCACACACTGTAACATCATCGTGAATCTGAAATATAGATAGTAGTATGTCAGAGACTATTATAAAGTTAATTGAATTTTAACAGCGATATTTTGATTTATATCATTTGTATACAAAATGTACTTAAATACAGAAGGAACATAACTATGTGATATTATAATGACAATACAATTTATGTGTATTTATTTACACTTTATGATTTACCTTTCATTGGTAAGATGTTACAAAATAATACTAAAAATATATGTCAATTCTGCTTATAACATGCTTTTAACGTGAAAAACAAACAACGTTCAATTGTCAATACTCGGTACACCAAAATTTTATGATTTGCAATCCTCAGTACACTAACTGGCAATACTCGGTACACCAATGTTGATATAGATGCACTCGGTTGTAGGTCATAACCCCGCCAATAATTATGCTACGAATCTGAAATTTTCAGTATACTTAGATGAATGATATTCGAAGAGATCAGCCACTTCACATTTTTTAGTTTCTGCATGTTTTAGTAAAATAAATCACAAAATTTGCGCAAGGGTCGTATTTTTCTGTGCGAGCCCGCGGCACAAATGACAATATTTTCCCCACAAAACAACGTTTTACATCGAAACATGTACATATTTAGATTGATACATTATGTATATAGTTATATTAATTACCAACCACTTACAGAAACCCAATAAAGCAATAGAAAAATTAATTTTACTAACCTTGGACAGCGATGATTTACATCCAATTTAGCAAATTGCGGCTCGCTTAGCTGCAATATCCGGTGTACGTTCCCTACCAGTGTTTCTATTCCATTTACATCGAATGTTGGTTCAGAATGTTGACCACAAATACTACATTTATTTATCTTTTTAATTTTAGACCTGAAACAACTCTCATGTATTGTAGAATGACAACACTTAGTAATTTTAAAAATAGATCCAGAACTATAATATGGGAATTTGATGGTGTTCTTGCATGTCATGCATTGATCTTTAATTAATTCACTTTTGTATTGTTCTGTTCTTTTTGCACTTTTGATAATTCTTTTTAATTTACGATTTGATATATCAATAAAAATCTCAATTGATTTTGAATACATGGATTGTGGTAGTTCAATACATTCTATAAATGCTTTAAAGAAAGGCTTTATCAATTCAGTGTTTTTGTAATAAAAATAGATATTTTTCAAAATGCTTAATTTTTTTTGGATTAATTTTGATCAAGTAAATCAATTGTTCTTCCAAAATAGGCACTTCATAGAATATAATAATATCCACTAAAAAATCAATAGGTATCTTTTCTAATAAGTCCTGAATGAAATAATCCTCACAATCCATAGATTCTTTATCAAAATTGGTCAATTTGACAAAAAATTGTTCCAAATAATTGTTTGCCAAAGAAACAGAATAATTTCCCCTATACACGAAAGAAGTTGTCAGGTCTTCATTTAAATTTATATTGTCACATTTTTCTGGTTCATATAATATTTTAAAAGCAGTAGTTAAATCATCATTACATTCTATATTGTTACACCATTCTGAACCAAATACTCGTTTAAAATATTTCCAATATTCAGCTAACCGCCTGGCTTCAATAATAATATCTTTTCCCATTGTATTTATTTCCAATAATATCAATATTCAATGGTTTTGATAAAACTCTATTTTAATAATATTTACAGCCAGTATGCATGCTAGATGCATCCATAAAGTTGTTGACAACTTTATAAAATAAAATTTTATATTATATATTTCACACCAATATCACACATAATTAAGTAAATAAAGCATAATATCATACATAACTAACTACATAAAACACATCAAGACTATAATTTTATATACAAACCATGACTGAATATTTAAATGACGAAACCTCTATTTCTAACGTCATCATAATGTATGACAGAATTTTGTAAATTGAAATTTCCATATGTCAATTGCCTGTGCAATGCATTATTTGAAAACGTAGTAGCTCTTTCAATTATTTGTTTTGGATCACTTTGATAAACACTGTCTTTACAAATATTACAATAAAAACTATGATTTATACTATAACTAAAACAACTTTCGTGAACAGTGGAATTACAACAATATGTTATTTTAAAATAGCTATCAAATTCATCATAAAGGAATTCTTTTGATATATTGCATAAAAGGCATTTATCTATTACGCAATCGTTTGCCATAACATTTAATTGTTCTAATTTTTCTGAAAAATCTTCCATGACCGGTTCATGAAAATACTCTACCGGTCTACATAATTCAACTGGAAGAGCGTTTAAAAATACTTTGATGTATTTATCCATGAATGTTGAAGTTCCATAGAAAAAATGAATGTTTTTAAACACCATTAATTGCTTTTCTTGATCATGTTTTATTAAATGTATTAACTCATTTTCTAACAAACTAATTTGGTAGAACATGGTTATATCGACCACAAAATCCAGCGGAATTGTTTTTAAAAGATTCTTTATTAAATAACCCTCAACATTCAAGGATTCATCAGTTGCACTATTAAACGTTTTAAAGAAACATTTTAAAAACTTTTCAGCCGTTTTCGTGTTGTAAAGTTGTTAGTTCTTCAAAAACAAAATACTGTTTATCACAATTTTGTAATAATAGGTTAAAATATTCTGAATATTCAGCCAATCGCCCGGCATCAATATATACTTTATTGTATCCCATTATGATAATAGTAATAAAGTATATTGTATTTTATAATAGAAATAACGATCTCACTCTAGCACAGATACTACGATCTAATATTCTAATCACTAAATAATAATAATTATAATAATAATATATACAGCCGGGATGCGTTATAATCTGGGATATTATATCACATCCATATTATATTTCAATAATACTATAACTTATAATCAATAAATGAATAACACATGTGACATAAACAATAATCAATGTTATAAAACAACGTCTTAAGACAATAATAATTGACAAATCAGTCAGTATTACATGTATTACAATAATATATTACACAATTAAATGTCAATTTTTAATTTGCAACCCAATATATATTACACAATGTAGCAAAAGTTTTTATTAGCAATTAACAACATACTATTAACAATAATTTATGTTAAAAAACAACAACATTTAACACAGTAACAATTGACAAATCCATCAATATAATCACAATAATTTATTATAGAGTTAAATGTCAATTAACATTTTTGCAACGCAATATATGATACACGATATATCAAATATTTTCTAAAAATAATTTATGAAACAATATTCATTTAAATGCAAATGTGAATAATATTTGCAATAAACAACAATTTAAATGCCTTGTACTGTATAACATGAACTCGTGGTTTTGTTCTTCCCGTCGTACAATGGAATTTACCAATACATGTTTTATATTATAATGTTATGCCTTGACATTTAAATTTATTTATTGTTTTATTCCATTATGATCTACTTCTATTTGCGTAAAATATGTAGTATTCAATATCTTTTTCACATGAAAATAATTCATTACGTTTAACCTCACTAGGTTTGGAATTGGCAGTTTTACTTTAGTTACATGGTTGGTTACCGACATTTGTGAAGAATCCAACTTCAATTTAGGTAACCAACGTCCTTCTATTCCTTCTATTATCCTAGTTTTACTAGTTACCATGTACCATTCAATTGGACATGATGGCAATGAAATCCATGGAATATTCAAATATTGTGTTCCATTGGATAAATGCACATTGATGTAAGTATGTAAACTGTGTCTATAACTATATACTCGTCTTAGGATCCAAATTCCAATTCCTAAATGCAATATAACTATTACCAGAATAATATGTTCATATTGTATATTGGTTTTTATATCGTCAAATAATGAATCATATGGATTTGGTGTAGTAGTGGTGACATATTTCAATTCCATGCCATTTACCTGTCTTAACATAGTAGCTGTTAGAATTATTAAGTTTAAGTTTAATTACACATATTGAGTTAATTATTGATATTATTATACTTCCTATCGAAAGCGCATTATAAAACGTAGTATCCGAAGTTCCTATATTCTCGTCCCATAACGATTCTGCTAAACTTGAATATGCAAGCTTATTTGTCTTAGCTTGCGTCGCCAAGTGTTTTAACGAAATTTCAACACGTTTCGTCTTTTTTATTATTTCTTTGGATTGGTGTTCGAATATTTTGTATTGAGGCAACTCAATATTACTTGGATGCATTTGGCTGGCATTCCTAATCAAATCATTCAAAATTGAGTCATTGAAAAAATATCTCAAATATTGCATATTAATAGGATGCTCAACCTCAATTGACCCGTTAAAATCTAACTCACATTTCGAAAAATACATGTTTGTACTATGGGATTGAGTAACAATTTTACACACACACGGTACATTAAGAACGCAAAACTTACAATCTTTTATGATTGTACTATTTTGTCCTTTACATTCCAAGTTAATATCTCTTTGTTGAATAGCCAGAATTTTGTCTTTACTTAACCGTCTTAATTCTGGTTTAAGCTCATTTTTTTATCATTTTATGAGTACACAACTCATTTACCCTTGTAATATTATCATATTTAAACAACTCATTTAAACAACTGTCCTTATCCGCCTTACTAAATATCACATCACTGTAGCATAACATAACACTTGCATATTGTACGCATTCCCTGAAAAAATGATTGTTTACTTTCGAAAACGATAGATCTTCATCGTTTATTAAAAAATACCATGGATTTTCTATAAGCATGCTTGCATCTGAATTATTAAAATCATTGTTTAAAGGAATGGGAAACAAGTGTACCTTATACATTCTTAGTTCCCTTTTCTGTACAATCGGCAGACTTATGCTAATATAGATAACATTTTCTTGGCGCCCGCATATGAATTTAGCATTTTGAAAATAAAATGCAGCATCATTCGAAATTAGCTGATACGAATCGAAATATTTGGCTAAAATATTGGTAATATTGTCCAAAGCTAATTGTAGACGTTCAGCTGGTATAATATACGATGACAGTTTCCCTGCATTCAACATTTGCACCCCTCTTATTAAATTATTGAAATGAGCCCTTACTTTCGCAAATTTGTCTGTATATTCTAAAATTACAGCTTCTGCTATCTCATGTTCTTTATCTTTTGATACGAACTTTTGTAATATATTCTGAATCATATCTTTTTCGTTTGCTACGAATTTATGAAACAACTCTAGTTCCTCATTTACATGATGTACGTAACTTGATAAACCATCCTCAGATTTACTAAAACTATGTGTTGCAGTGTTAACAACCTTTGTTAACTTATTTATATGACTGCGTAAGGCATTAAGCTGACTAGTAGTAGCTATTCCGAAAGTGATGATGAAAGACTTCCAATAAAAGGAAGTAGACCATCCCGCTTGACATGTTTGTCAAACTTTATCGTGGGAATAATTCCCTCCAGTGTTTTGAATATCATGCTAGTCTCAGCCTGTTAGTGTTTAATAAGTACATTTATCTCAATTGATAAAGGACATCCTTTCCTGGAATAAAGTCCTGATCCACACAACGTTACACATCCACTGAAACTTATTTGTTCTGGTAACTTAAATCTGACTGTATGTACCCATTCGTTGTTAACTAAATATAAGTCTTTAGTTTTACCAAATTGTATGCCTTGGTTTAATCTCAGTATGTCTTGCGATGCATCACATTGACCTTTTAACAGGATACTTAGAATGAGTAAGGTCGTTGCCATCTTTTTTAAAATGTAAAATTAAAATTAAAAAGTTAAATTAAATTATTTTTTTTTAATTGAAAAATTAAAGTTAAAATTAAAATTAAAAAGTTAAATTAAAATTGAAGTTAACACTTTATTATCGTTTTGCATTTTAACTTTCTTAATTGTTTTTCTTTTTCACGGATTTATTAATATAAAATTGCCTAATTAAAGCTTCGCTTACATCATCTTGCGGAATCCATGAATTTCGATAACGTTTATTTGACCATTTTGTTAAATACATCTTCATTTTATTTTCTGTTTTTGCTTTAAGTATCTTTACTGCTCTGTACCAATTCTTTTTCTTGGTATCGCCTACTATCTGAGGTGATTGATTATCACTCACTGATTTGTTGTTATTTCCTAATTGATTAGTACACTCCGTGTTACCCTTTTGCCTTACCGTAACTGGCTTTGGTACAATATTCTCATTTTCACCTGTACTCTGAGTATACGATGACCTATAGTCAATTGGATCGTAATACTTTCTCAACCTATTGTAATTCACGGGTGATTTGATCTCTTTATTCGTTTTTATATCTCTCAATACGTAAGTACTATTAGAGAGAATTTTTGTAATGTAATATTGATTGTCTGAAAAATTTCTATATAACTTGCGGTAAGCATTGGGTGGTATGTGATCTTGTTTAACTAAAACAATATCTCCCAACTTAAATTGTTTATCTTCTGTCTTTTTATCATATTGTTTTTTCATTCTTTTCTTTTTTTTCTAAATTCTGTTTAGTTATATCCCATATAATTTTTAACCTGTCCGTTAATTCCTGCGCATAAAACTCTGGCTTAGTTTTGGGTTGGTTTTCTGTAATTAACTTATCTGTGGGCGGATTCACTTGTCTACCAAATAATATGTAATATGGCGCATACTGTGTTGAATCCGGACAGACCATTGAATTATAAGCTAAATGGACTGAGGATACTTTGGTTGGCCACTCATCCTCATTATTCAATATTGTATGCAAAACAGTAAATAGGGTACTGTAAATTCGCTCAATTTGCCCGTTTGAAATCGGGTGATAACTCGAGGTTCTGCAGCGGGTGATATTAAATGCCTCATATAATTTGTCCATTATTCCACTAAGAAAATTCATACCTCTGTCTGACATTAAAACCTTTGGTGGTCCAAAAATACTTATAACAGAATGATACAATTTTTCCGCTATTTCTTCCGCATTTTGAGTTTTAAATGGGAAAAATAATACAAATTTTGAAAAAGCGTATATGACACTTAAAACATATTTGTAACCTTGACTTTCTTTTCCACACGTTACTATATCAATGTGTACTGTTTCAAACGGTTTCGATGGTATATCCATGGATTGTAGTGGATATGGCTTATGTGAATAATTTCTTTTATTGATTTGGCATGTATCACATGAAATAACATAATCCTTAATTTCTTGAAACATTTTTGGAAAATAATAAAATTGTCTGATTGTCCAGAATATTTTTTCTGCTCCAAAATGTCCTGATTGATCATGATAAGTATGCAATACGTTATTCCTAAGAAGTTGTGGTAACGCAATCTGTTTTAATTGTCTCTGTTCTTTAGTTACATTTTTGTCCCTAGATTCGTAAAAATGGTATAAAATACCATCAATTATTTCATACTGTAAACTTGTGTATGGTATACTTCTTCGTTTATTTATGTCTGGCGGTAAAATACCATTCTCTAGATATTCAAATATGTGTTTAAAATCATTACATTCTCTTTGTAATTTTCCTATGTTTACTTCCTCCTTTGCAGTTTCGTTTTCAGGTTCTACTGCATCCTGTTTTGAACTACTTTCGTTAGTTGTAATTGAATTATCCTTATCTGGTACGTCGCTTGTAACTTTTGGAATACTATTATGTCTCGCTTGTGCTCTTGTCATAGCATTAATATTTTCATGTTCCTTATTTGTATATAAAGATTGGCAATCTTCAAAAATATCTTCAATTTGTTCACTTTGGTTATCTGAACTATTGTGTTTACTTCTGCTGAAATAGTCACTCGGATTTAAACTTCCTTTTCTATATTCAATTTCATAATTAAAATTCTCCAGTTCAATCGCCCATTTGTATAATCTATTATTATTATGTTTTGCTGTGTGCAAGAATATTAAAGCTTTGTTATCAGTATATATTTTAATAGGAACATTTATTACATAATTCTTACATTGTCTTAATGCATAAATTATTGATAATAATTCAAGTTCACAACTTGAATATCTGGATTCATTGGGCCTCAATGTCCGTCCCCCAAATTCAATGATGGAAACTAATTGTCCTTCCTCATTGGGTTGACCCAAAATATATCCTACCGATACAGAACTAGCATCTGTGTACAAATTAAACGGTTTGTTAAATTGAGGTAGCTTCAAAATGGGTTGTGCAATAAGAGCTTGTTTAATTTGATAAAAACTATTTTGAAGTTCATTTGTCCACTTTTATAATGTATCTTTTTTCAACAGCGGAAATGCTATCTTAGAATAGTCCTCAATAAATTTGCGCAAAAACGAAGTCATGCCTAAAAATCCCTTTAATGATCTTTGGTTATTTGGTCTCGGAAAATTCCTGATTACTTCTAACTTTTTAGGCTCTATTTGCAATGTGTCTTTCTCAAATACCATACCCAGAAATGATATTTTATTTTGCGCGAACTCACATTTCGGTATATGTTTAAATTTGCTTTATTTAATAATTTTAAAACCTGTTGGATATGATCAACATGTTCTTCTATTGAATTTGAAAATATTAATATGACATCCATATAATTCAATGCGAATTTATACAACACGGGTTTTAATAATTTGTTTAAATAAATAGACCAATATGCCGGTGAATTGACGTAACCGAAAGGAAGCTTTTCAAATTGATAGGATTCGCCAGTGTCTAAACAAAAGGCCGTGTATGGTTTCGAATCTTCTGATAACGGTAGTGTGTGAAACGCACTTTTAATATCTAGCTTAGAAAATAATGTTGGTTGTTTGTCAGCGATAACATTTTTAATATCAACTAACGTTGGCAGTTGGAAAAACATCCGCTTTGCTATGTTATTTAAATGTCTGTAATCAACCACTAGTCTAAACTGAGGTTTGTCATTTACATTTACGCTTTTCTTTTTAACAAATAATATAGGGCTACTAAATATGGATGTAGACGGTTTTATAATACCTGCGTCTAATAATTTATTTATTTCCTCTTCTTGAATTGTACGCATACTAGGTTGTAAGTGATATGGCCGACTTCTAATTGGAAGTGCGTTTTGCATTAATTCAATATTTCATTCGAAATCCGTTACTTTACCTATATCTGAACTATTTTTACTTAACACCTCTGTGTATTGATTCAACATATTTAATAACCCTGGATGATGTTTAAATTCGTCATTCACATTAAATGCCAATGGTTCTTTTGCACTTGATAATTCATATAATTTTTTCTTGTTTAATTCATAAGGTACCGATGTTTCATTTTTATCTATTTTTTCTATACTGGCTATCACTTCATTTTTCTGAATAATTTTTATATCGGTCGTAAAATTATGAAACGGAATTAAAATTGTGTTTTTATACTGAGTTTTACGACACACTATATCACAAATCAATTCACATTTTGACTCTAAAATAAAGCCGTTGGACCATTTTCCACTATTAATAACTACAGGTATTTTCTTCATTGAATGCGGCGGTAGTTTAATTGATTTACCAGTTATAATTTCAGTTTTTCCATATGATTCAATATTAGCTAAAATATGTTGATTTATTTTAACGTATTATTTTTTAAATTTAAAAATACACTATACTTTTTGAAGAAATCCATTCCTATAATTACGGATCTAAACAAATTATCTATTACATAAAAATCATGCTTGAATGATTGACCCCCTATTTGAATTATACATTTAATAATTCCTAAAATATCATTTGGTTTTCCATTCACGGCGGTTTTGAATTTTTACCGATGTCGGTATAATATTATGTTTTTCAATGCACTAGATTAAAAAAAATCGTATTGAATGCAACTTATGGTACTACCTGTTTCCAGTAATGCTTTAGACTCACAATGTCCTATTTTCACGGGAATGAAATTTTCCGTAATTTCGCTTATACAATTGATAGATTTTACTTTTTGCTTTTTCCTACTTGACAATATACGCGGACTACATGTATTGGTAAACCCACGTCACCTCTTAGCATTTTTACACATTAATTTATAATGACCGGTGCGTGAACATATGTGACACTTCAGGTTATACGCCAGACACGCTTTTCCTGATAAACAATTATTACCACCACATCTATTAAATATCTTGGCCTAACAGTTCTCGGATTGACTGAATACTGATTAATCTGCTTGGGTTTTTGATATGCAAATCTGTCATACTGCGATTGATTATTATCTGACATATGTTCATTTGGATGTTGTGGATATGAATAATTACCGCGATTATAATCATAATTTTGGTTATTTTGATAATAATTTCTATCCATATGCCTGCTTTCAAGAGAATTAATTACATTGCTTGACGCCATGCTTGATTTAATTTCTTTTAACTCCCCCATCAAATGATCAAATTTGGTTTCCAATGCATTTATTGTTAAAGACTGTGAAACTTCACAAAGCTTAATAAACCTAATTAATTCAGGAATTGACTTTGGTTGTTTCAATAAAACCTGTTTTTTAATTTCGCTGTTCAGTCCGTTAACTATTAACGATATCAAAATGGATTCATCTAATTTGAGATCTGTAGCAATTTTTAAAGCTCTGGACATATAATCCTCCGTATTCTCATTATTTTTCTGCTTAAATGATATCAAATTATAATCTAGCTCTTAACTCTGAAATCTATTTTCTAATGCCCTTTTTAATGCATCAAAATCTGATTTAACATTTGCCGACAAATTATCATAATAAACGCTAGCGTTTCCCTCAAGATAAAAATTAATAACATCAAATTTTTTATCATCTGCAACATTATTTAACAAGCAAAATTTATCAAATTTGGTCAAAAATGCAGAAAAACTCTCAAAATCTTTACCAGTAAATGGAGACAATTTTATAATGGGTAAATTTGACATTTTACCCTGAAATGTAGAATCTGGTCTAAACGCCTTATTTGATGTCTGTTGAAAATCACAAATGTTAGTGTTTTTGGATAATTCTCTCTCCTCTTCTGATAACAAATCGTTGATTAAGTTAGAGTTTTTATTGTCAATTATCCTTTCTCTTGAAGGTTCTTCGTCGGGATTTGTTTCTTGACACGTTAAAGTTGGATATAACGTTGGTTTTCCTGGTGATGATGGAGCGAGCCGTCCTAATGGTTCGATATCGTTGTCCCTTTCTTCTGATCTTCTAATGGTAAAACATTGGGTTTCATCGTAATTAGGGGGTTAACTGCCATTATTTGAAACTTCATCGTCATTCCGTCCCAATGAACTGTAAAACTGTTTACGGGCTAATTTGTTTCTTTCGGTCGTAGATTTTAGAAATTCTTTTAAATTTCTACCGGAATTTGGCGGTGTTAAGTATCCCGCACGTTCATCTTTACTTCTTAAATTGTATTCTGACATTTCCCATTTCGCCACAATTTCTCCAAATTATAACATGTCCATTATATTTTAATCAATCGATTAAAATTCGGATTCTCCACTAGCTATAGCACTCAACTTCTCTGTATTATTATTAATATTCGCATATTACGAATATGTATGTGTCCACTTTGAGGTAATAACATTTTAGACGAAATTACCTTGTTTTTTACCGGGATCGTTAATTTATGTAGAAATGCTATAATTCCATTCCCAACATCCTCGCTAATATTTGTCAGAACACAAATAAAATAAGACTGCTTGTTGTCCACTGTATTTTATTTTCTATACATGAAACTCTAACTTATCCACATATTTATTATATATAAAATATACGTCTATATGCTAAAACGTCCAGAATAACAATGCCTCGGACTTCGGAACGCGCCCCCGAAATCAAGGATACCACGTGATTCAACAGACTTATCAGAATGACCATCACCTAATATGAGAGACCACGTGATCCACGTGCTGATTATCATCGAAACCACGTGATTTTATCGATCATCATGTGACGCTATAACATATCGATTACAACCTCGATCGCCAAATACCACAGATCAAAGGTCATATATAATTACGATAACTGCGGCCTTCTGGTTAATCACTCAGGCCATCTATTAATAATAAATATGTATATACTATCTTACACACAATACACATGTGTCATAATCAAGCAAAATACTATGCTTACATATATGTATTTACAATAAACAACAATAAATTGGTTGTAAAATTCGCAAACTTTTATTAAAAGGTAATTAAGACCCTTTTCGCTTTGTTGGTTCTCTGATTTCCGACGGTTTTCACCGTTTTTTTGGTTAATTCACTGTAATAACATATTCCGTAAGTTTTATTTAAAACGTGTCCGTTTTATTGTCGATGTTAATTCTTTTGTCGCATTTAACGAAAATAGAAACGAAAGTATAACATTGCTGATTGTGAGAAAAATATATTCAGGTCTTTATCATAAATAGCGCAATGCTTTTATACTTAATACGTCAGAGACTCGTAGGGAAGATTGGACAAATGCCTAACTACGTTGCCTCTATAAATAAAGTCTTTATTATTATTATTATTATACTTTATGCTCAGTACATCTAGAAACGAAACGTCTTCACCCCTGTGTTTTTCTTACTTTCGTTGTTAATACATCTTTTAATTTTGTGTAATAATATTGTATAACCGTGTAGAAACTTGATTATTGTACAAATTTTATTGATCGGGTTACGTAACTCCCGTGCGTCAAGAACATCACAAAACGCACGTACTCCACGTGTACCATTAACGCATGATAACTTTTGGTGTAAATTGCTTTCAATAACAAAAGAAATTGTTCTAGTCTTTGGAATAAATATTGTAGGATATTCCGAACATGATTTAAATCATGCGATTCGGGTGCCTAGGACGGGGACGTCAAATGGAGATTTCACTTCGGTTAAATTATCATCAACCGACAATGTTTCATCTGGAGACACTCTACTAGCAATTTGGCACCGTTTACAACCACCCGTGTTCAGGTCATCAATGTGATACAACTCTCCGACAGGACCAGTAACTCCACATGTACCATATATACTGAGCCAAAGTTCTAACTTGACCCCATGAATATTATGATATATTTTTGTTGGTAATGGAAACATGCAAAAATAAATTACATGATGTGAAAAACAATTCATTTTCCCAAAACAAGATTAATCATTCAATAACAGAACATGTTGGCTCATCACAAAACACATTCTTTTACAACTTGACCCTCTAAGTAAAAAGTCACACTGTTTTAAAAGCGCGTATATCCGCCTTTTCATCGAGTGATTTCTGAGCAACGTCTAAGCCTGGTTCGGATGTAAAATCGAATTTACAATTGTTAAATGACAGACCGTGCCCTAAAGATGAATTGCTGCAATTCTTGAAGATTTTGAGGGGCGACCGGAAGTCGTCTGATACGTCAATCAAACTCTAGCCAGAAGTGGTTTATGTGGGGATTTGTAACCCAACTAACCCTTTAACATGATTACGTGGTAGGAAATTCTTAATTGTGGCAGTTATGTGACTAGTAGCCCCATCATGTACGAGGAATAAACAACCAAACATCATCATTTTGGGAATTGACGTCTGAGATATTGCGTATATTCAGCCTCCCGTCGTCAATGACGTTTTGGTTGAAAACGAATACGTAAGTGTCATTACACAAAACATCAACCCTCTATAAGCGTATTTACACGGGGCCATGGTCATCAGGGCTCATCCACTTCACTTCCGGTTCGAACGCACCTGTTCAGAGGGTATGTTTTCATGACGTCAACACACTCAATGGGACCCGCATTAATAATCAATACCAATAGGAATCCTTTTCCCGAGGTAAAGCTAATGTTTTAAACAATAATAACCAATTGAATAATAAAAATAAAGGAATTGACGCATTTTACCTGACTCCATGATGTTCAGTTTCCAACATTCCTATAGCACGTGTTCTTTTATCGTTCTGCATTAGAGGAATGTTTAACTTGTTTTAATAAATTTATGTTTTTCAGTTCGGGATGTCTATAGGCTTTTGAAGCGATTGCAAAAAAATCAATTTCGGACTATGGCTGGTGTTAAGCACGTGGAAAACACGTTTTGCACGTGCTTCCTCGATTACGTAATTCTAGGACATTGACAAACATTTTTTTTCGTAAATGTGTACACTTCCAATACACACTAAAGTCTTAAAGATTTCAGAACAATACCTTTGCAAATGGAAGTCTTATTGAGGTTTATAAAACGTCTAGTTGGAACTTTTGCTCAGTGTATATGCAAACTTCACAACTGATTTAATAAATGCACTTGTAAACATATTGTTGGACATAATGAATATGCAATTAGCCGCACCTAATACACAAGCACTGTTCACTCGCACTGATTGCACTTTATAAAAACAATATTACAGTTGAATTGTTCATGAAATAAGATATCATCAAGTAAAAACAGTTTGGTTGTTTATCAATCATACAAACTGGTAAAAGTGTTGACAGTAACACCAGTGTTGCGTTTCTAGATGTTCTCAGTATATATTGTACAATTAAAAAACGCGATTAGCGGCTTCAGTTTGCACTGAAAACATGGAGAAGGAATAAAGCGTAATAAAAGTTTATATATTACCTTCATTGTTTAAGGTCCGCCTTACAATTAGTTCCAATGTTCCAAAAACATTTGCACAAACTGTCTCGTTAGCTGAATAGGTTTCAACTGAGTAACAATGTAACACCGCGAATAAAAGGTAACTTAAAATATACTTCATTCTAATGTTGCTTATGTACGAATATAAAAAATGCTATGAAACGGAAAATATATAATGCCCTGCGATTCCACGTTTGTGCTTATTTAACACTAAACATTTGTTAATGATGGCAATTTTTTAAAGCAAATTTTGAATGCATCCGGCGGTTCCACTTTGCTGCTCTTAGATAAATGAACTACATTAAAGCAAATCTTTTATTTCAAACTGTGGTAATACTTATGGTAACATATTCTTAATTGGTCTAACGAGTAAGACCCTAAGTATATTTATAAACAATACTAAAACCTTAAGTAAATCAAATTAGCTTAAGTATGGCACTTCATCCTCTCTTGAATAACCTGATTAAATTGACGTTACAATTATAGTTGCCCTTTTAAGTAGTTTTAAGTGTTTTGCAGAGCTTGACGTAAAGTGCTCTTAAGATTAATTACTTTTGCGTCCTGTGTCAAACTCTAGTTGAGTTTATGAACACTACTGTAACGCACTTATGTACTCATTAAATGGTAGAAAACTACATGCGGTCACATAAAAAATCCTTATATCCAAAAGTCACAACACTAACTGAGATAATAAAATAATTATGGTACTCGCTTATTAAACGGTTGACTCATACGAAATTATATAATGTGTGGTTGTACCATTCTATGAAAGTGTTAACATGTTTTACCGATGAATTCGCTTGATAACTTCCAACAGTGAGCATTCGACGAATAGAACAATTTAATAGCTATGCATGTAACAGGACCGATTTAACATGAATAATATGAATTCGTATTCACTTCGGTATTACGTAAACCGAGTATTGCTAGTAGAGTGAGTAATGTTATCAATTTGTACACATGAAATTGAGAGACGATATTTTCCAAATTATTGACTACTTATGCATATCTCATAGTTTATCAGATGTGCATAGGAAGATACAAGTGATCTAGTATAATGCCGCTACTCACTCGCAAATATTGACAGCAGTATAGTACAAGTACAGATCTACATAATATAAATTATTTTTACCAAATAAAACGTAACACTGATTATACCTTGATTTGGTCAATTTTTGTGACAAATTATCACTGCACTTACAAGCAATACTCAGAACAATATACAACAATACTCCATACACCAGTGGGCAACTATATAGCAATACTCTATACGCTACCACTTGCATTTATTCTTTCATTGCACCGTACTTTGCGAATAGTACCGGATACTACATTTACAATATCATCTTTTTAGCAGGAATAACAATTCGCTCGATTCAAGTTGTGTATTTTACGAAGAAAATAAACAAAAACATCTTATTTCGACAGACCGAGCTTCCTTTTTGCGTCAGTAACAGTACGAGTTTGGTCTTTTAATCAACCTTTTATGAATTTCCTGGCAATTTACCGATTGTACTGACTAGGAAATATTATGAAGGAGATACTTTTGTATAAAAAATACATTAAACACACTCATCAAAGCTAAAAATCGTCTTTAAACTTACCCTTGTCAACACTAAAATGTTGCGAAAATTGATAATTATACTAATCTTGATAGCAAAATCCGGTGTACGTTATACCGCAGTCGTATTGCCAAATTATATACACTGTACCTATTCACTGGCTGAATACAAATTTGCACCGGATGAACAATCACATGCAAAAAGAAGTATGAGGTTGGAATAGCCTGTTTATATATTGTGTTAGTTTTGAAATTACGAGGGGTGATCAATATATTCGAGGACTTTCCTTCTCAATTTTGAAATATTAGAACTAGAGTAATGGAATTACTAGCTGGTGTAGATCAATCAATTATCTCGCGATTTGTTTAATTTACTTAATGATAACGTCATTATTCATTTGATGACGTCACTTTTCGTAACCATAGTGAAGTACGAACGGTCGAGCATCTGGGATGTAACGTTACTTCTGTGTAACGACATGCTATGAAAATTAACGCGAAACTTGTCAAATCCTCGCAATATCTCCAAAATAACTTGACTAAATTGTGCACGGATTCTGTGCGCTCCCAATTCGCCATTTTCATATAATAAAATGCAAAAATAATACCGCATTAGGGACACTTTCCGTTTAATTCTGCGAAATAGGACGCACAGATTTCAACCAAATATAACGGGCAAAAGCGAAGCCTAGAATAGGCTACAAAATATTGAATTGTTGACTCCAAGTCAAAAGGGTTGTTTCGATATTGCGTCCTAAATCTGATAGGTCGTGCTTCATTCTTAATTGGTATAATCTAATTTTGTACAACAAACGCCGTTTTCCGAGTTTTGTTCCCAATTACGCATCGATACTCTTTTTATTCCACCTCACATTCCAGAATTGACTATTAACTACTTATTTCAGTTGTAAAATAAAACCAGTCTCATACATGTGACCTGGTATCGGTCCAGAAAGGAGCTATGTGCTACTCCGACGGTGACGCTTGGAATGACGTCGCGTGACGACCAACGTCACGCGCCACTTTTATGAATCAAATAATTTTATTAGTGCTTTCAGTCGGAGACATCTTACTCCGAATGAATTTAAATGGCTTTGAGCATTGCTGCAAATATGAAATTGCTAGATGAAAAGTCCTCGAATATATTGATCACCCCTCGTATTTGCAAGCTATGCAAAGTAAATAACCTCACCTTCTTAAATAACCTCTATTTGTATTGTATGAAAAGGTATACGCAAATTATGCGATGATATCTATCTTGTCAAACCGGGATAGGAAGTTAATGTATCGACACGCATGACATTTGTCTTGCGGTTCAGTTTAAACAGAACCATGATCGTAATGATGTGTTTTAACAGCGCTTAGTTCTAATAAACATAAAAACGTATTTGGATAAGCCCGAAGATGAGCCGTTTGAATTTTGTAAGATTATTTGTATACCTTAGTTGCGATGGATTAAGTAAGTGATAGTGTTTCCTATATTTCTATATAAAATGAATGTAGCATTTACATGCATTATAAAGGCACAATGAATTTTCAAGCAGTTTTTGCTAGGTTTCTCAATATTTTCTATTTTATACATACGACCTACCCATTCTATGACAGCGTTATGTATTTTTATTTTGTTACATGCTTGCATTATGAATGGTATTTTTCAAAGTTATTATTTGTATATTAATACTATCAATAAATAAATAAAAGTAAATTGTATATTCTTGTTCATTTCCTTGTCTTATATGTTCATAATAAATGTTCATACTTACATGTTTTTCAATATTAGATCACAGTGTCTTTGTTAATATTCGGATCCAAAAGAAACTGACATATTGGCCCCTAAGAATATCAGTTTCGGAATTGTATGCCACTTTGATCACGTTCGTATATTTACACATTCAATTACTATAAGCAGCTAAGTATATAAAAACTACGAAGTGTGTATTTCTATTTAAATAAGTGTGTGTAAATGGCGACGTCATCATAACGCCACAGTGCGACCCGCCTTCGTGGTACTTAGTATATTCAATGCATTATATCTTATTTTTCAACCAAATGCTTTGATATTTCGCTTAATAATCAGTGAAAGATGGAAAATCATTTATAACAAACTAGTTCTCTAAATTTCTGATTTTCCGTACTGCTATGAAAAAGTCCTATTAATTGTGGAACACCCCACGTATTACATGTAATCCTGTTTAGCTGATACACTTTAGGAAAAATTGAGAAAAAAGTTTTCACTTAAGATGCTTTATAGATACTGTCCCTGGTGACAATTGACATGGATACATGTGTGGTAGCAAAGTCTGGATAAATGATTGACATACAAACGTGGTATGGTAAATGTATGTATATATTCTAAAACAGGGTTAATCAACATAAAAAACCCAAGCTTTTTCACGAACACCATTTTTCATTCATTTTAATATTTATTATATCTTATTCTATTAATTAAAAATGCATTTTACTTTATCTGTACGTACCAGCCATTATTTTCATCACCTTGGAAATGAATTAACATAAGTCTTATATAAGACTTGTTTACAAATCCAATTTCTACCCAAAAGTACCATAAAACTACCTGTAACTAATTATTGTATATGTACCTCTTATCTTGAAAAATCTGTCTATGTAACACATAAAAATGCATAATTATGGAAATAAATATTGTTTAAACTAATATAAAAAAAATGCTGATTTTTTTTTCAGATGTGATATACTACTCAGAATGAGTTCACTAAGCCAATGTATACTACTTGTATTGCTTTGTCTTTGTGATTTCAGTAATTAAACTTGTATACTGGTATTATACATGTACAACTGCTAAATGTTGGTTTGTTTATCATTCATGCAAGATTATCATTACATGAAGTTTCAGAAGGACCACCCTACCTAATACATAGCCCAACACGTTGCCAATCATAATATCAAAAATAATCTATATCGTTCATATTATAAATAACATTCAAGTGCATTAAGGTTAACATAAACGATGGTTATGTGTATAATTATTACGTTTTGCGACAAAATAAATTACATCGTTTAACCATAATATGAATTCAATACAAAAATATATAACCGAAATAATCACATAAAAAGCTAGATTGTATCTACAGCGTACTTATTTTCGTCTTAATTCCATAAGTTGTATTAAAAAGAGCACTTATTACAAGCATTGCTTCATTAAATTACCTACTATGTTTATAAGTTATACATTCATATTCTAGTTGTAACAGCACCACCAACAGAATGTTTAAACTGTGGATGTTGTGTAGATCAAGTGTAGGAAAATAAAACTGTTCCAAATTTTGGTTGGCTAGAGAATGTGTGTACACACGGCTGTTATCCTGGTTATGGCGGTTTCAAATGTTACGCCAAGTGTCCTGATGATTGTGTCACCTGTCAACACGCAGTACCGAAACATTGTAAAACATGCAAGATCGGGAAGTATCTTTCCAGTGTAACTAGATATGTTGATAATTTTCCAAAGGCATATCAGGGTTGTGTAGATTGTCAAGAAACTTGCACAAAGTGTACATCAGCAACTAGTTGCCAGGAGTGTGGACATCGATATTACAATACTGGACAATATAACGACTGTTCCAAAGAATGCCCTAACAATTGTAAGACATGTACATCATCCACCAACTGTCAGGAATGTTACACTCCGTTCTACAATGAAGGTTCTACTACTGACTGCTCCCTGGCATGCCCAGGGAATTGTGTTTGCTCATCGCCCGGTATTTGTTCATCATGTCAAGATGGTTTCTTCAACGTAAACCAACAGTGTAAGAATCCTTGTCCGGATTCGTGCAATATCTGCTCAGACCAGAACACATGCCAATCATGCCAAGACGGCTACTATAACTGGATAGAAATTTCGACAAATAACGTAGTCACAGATTGCTCACATTCGTGCAGAGAGACTTGCTTCCAATGTACGTTTTATGATGTATGCACTAAATGCAAACAGGGACACTATGGTTCATACTGCCAACGCAACAGCTCCATTGGGTGTAACAATGGTGAATGCGCTACAACCGATGGGTCGTGCGAGTGCAAGGAGGGATTTGCTGGCAGTCTTTGTGATGATTGTGTGCCTGGCAGACACGGTGAACTGTGTGACACTCAGTGTGTTGATGCATGTAAGGACATGGTATGTGACAGTATAACAGGACATTGTTTTAATTGTAAAGCGATTAATGTAACTGGGAACCTGTGTGAAAAATGCATACATGGCATGTGGGGTACTTATTGTGCATCAATATGTCCAAAGCATTTTGACGGACAGTGTTTGAGAAATTCTGGTAACTGTAAATCATGTGAAGGGAATTTTCAAGGCAATATATGCAACGAATGTTCAGCTGGATATTATGGTGAATTATGTGATGAGGAATGTCCAGAACAGTGTTACCACTCGCTTTGTTATCGTTCTAATGGAACATGTGGATCATGCAACCAGAAATATGCCGGTTCTACTTGTGACGACTGTGTTTTCGGCTTCCATGGAGAGACGTGCGACGTTCCTTGTCTCTCAACGAAATGTGCAAACAACATATGCTATCGGGAAACCGGGGCTTGCATATCGTGTCGAAATGGATTGTATGGAATAGAATGCGAATTTCACTGTTCCCGTGGTTGCAATGGTAATGTGTGCGATTTTCGATCAGGCGCGTGCGAGTGTCAGGGTCTGTATACTGGGGACAAATGTTGTGTGGATAGTGGACATTGTCGGGACTGTTCTTCAAATACAGATTGTGAAACGTGTGATAATGGCTACTTTGGAGAAAAATGCGACACACCTTGTCCAACTACATGTTATACTGACAGACTGGACACACAGTGTCAAAAAGATAATGGAATATGTTTAACATGCCCAACCAATTTCCATGGCGATTATTGCAACATGACTTGCAGTGAAAGGTGCGCTAACAATCGTTGTGATAAGGACGATGGACATTGTACTGATGGGTGCACTGGTAACTACGAGGGACCTACATGCGCACATGGTAATACAATAATAATCACTTATTTAATGAATATGTACACACTTTAAGTTCCAATATATTATACAAACGGACGGAAATGTTTTGTTTATTTAGCTTTAAGTAATTTTAGACATGACTTACGAGGGGTGTTCCAAAAATTATGCCACTAGCATCGGTGCTTATATAGTGGAAGTTCATTTGTTCATTTTAATTTGCTCTGCCCTTCAAAATACTCTCCACCAGCCAGAACACACAATTTTAGCCGGTCAATCCATTTTTGGAAGCATTTTTCATACACTTTAATGGGGACATCAATCAGACACTGATAAACAGCAGATCCAAGGGCAATTCTCCAATAGTTTCTCCTTCAGGGCTTGAGACATTTAAGTTTCGGAAAGAGAAAATAGCCACAAGGGTTCAAGTCTGTCGAATACGGAGGGTGCGAAAGGACGGTAACCTTCTCAGACTCCAAAAGTCAGTCTCAATACGTGCCGTGAGCGATTGTATGATCATGCCGAAGTCGGACATACTTAAGTCCTGGTTTGGGCGGGACTTTTGTAGCAGTTCTTTAATTTTCTCAGAAAATCGTTTTTATAGAATTTGCCTGTGACCGTTCTGCCTTTTGGCTACACGATTTGAATAGCTGGACCCTTATTAGTGAAAAAATAGCATACAAAACATTTTTTACCGTTCGACTTCGTTTGGTAATACTTGAGCGTCCGGCATTTTTAGTGGCGCATATTTTGTTGACAACCTTCCGCTTTGGTACAAAAATAATACACCAAGGTCTCAATACCAATGACTATATTATCAAAAGCCTTCTTCCTATATTTCGGGTACATTTTGAGAAGTTGTTTTGCCATTGTTACACGCGTCTTCTTTTGCTCATCCGTAAACAAATGGGGTATCCATCTTGCATTTATCTTTCTAACTTTTAGGTGTTTCTTCAAAATTGCATGAACTCTTGCTAACGACAAGTTTGTCATTCGAGCCATTTGTCTTAAGGTGAATCGAGCATCAGGTTTGAGGATATTTCGGAATTGTTCTATGTTACCTTTGGCCGTAGTTGTTGCAGGCAACATATTTCAGTTGCTGCTGTTCAGCACTCAATTTAGCCGCCCACCAACAATCAGTCCTGTGAGACATTTGGCCCTCCCCAAAAATAGTTAATATCTACAGCCTTAATGCCGAGTAATGACCTACCTTTTATATAGGTCCTAATTTCAAGCTTTTTCAGATCATTTTCCTGTTATTGTGTGTATAGTCTAACGAATGGGCTATGAAACGATGTACTCTGTACCGAGGCCAGTGAACGTGTCAACGAGATATTTACCTGTGTCACGAGCCAGTGATCACTCAATGGACACGAAGTGGTTTTGTGCATTATTTGCACGATTTCTACGAAATAAAGCGTAGATGACATTATCAATGGAACACCCCTCGTAAGCAACATATTATAAGGACGTCTTGGCTTATACAGTTTACCATTTATTCTTTGTTAAACAATGCAAATCGTGAATGTGTGTAAAGGAAAAACACCGTGTATGTTGTCATTCGATCTTTATCTTCCTTGTCCCAAAGTTATTTCGGTTTTGAAGGTTCTGGAATGTATGAAAACGACATGTAAACAAACTGTGTAAATACAAAAATTTATCAGTATAAACACTGATCACGCAACTTACACATGTCAATAACATGTAAAGGTACAACACTGTATATCCATGATCATATTTCAGTTGATGACACTGCACGTATTGTTGGTATTGCGGTAGGAGTTTCAGCTGCCACCATTGTGGTTGTGATCGTTATAGTGATATCAGCAGTTTGCTTCATCCTTCGAAGATGGTAAGCTGACCCAATATTTTTATAATAATGCATTCATATAAAAAAAACACTCTGCCTATATACAATATATGAAGACATCGGACAGGGAAGGCAGTATTCGACTTACCAGCTCAACACCAAAATCAGCAACTACAATTCACTTTTAAAGTTATGTTTATTATTTGTCTATCATGGTAGTCAATTATCTATATCGTGCTGCGGTCGATTGTGAATAAAATGAATATATATCCATGTATATACTAATGTAATGCGCTTAAAGTTATTATGCGTTGAAACAGTTGGACAAATAACATTTTGTTCAGAAATGAAAAATTTTAGAAGCTTGCACAACGATTTTTTATGCATTAAAGTTGTCAGTACAATTTCAGGAAACGAAATAACAAGCAGGGGAAAGTGGTGGAAGCAAGTTATGTTAACACAGAATTCCAACCCGAAATTTCTGATCAACAGGAGAACGAGCAAACGCCTAACGGTATGTACATATAAAACAAGACTACGTGTACCTGTATGCAAAATATTGATCTAGTGTTACATGTATAGTACACACTTAACTTTCTTTTATCCCCATGAACACCCGAAGGAAAATACTTTATGGCTGTGAAATATCAACGATTCGAAGTTAAAGTTTGTGTCTGTTATAATAGCCTTTTCTTGTGCAATGTTGTGTTTGTTGAGAGACAATTACACTTTATATATTAACGTTTATCCTAACTCAATGCAACTTTGTAACAGTAGCTCGGTGGTTAGTGCGATTGCCGTCTAAACTGGCGACCTGGTACAAATCCGGCTATATGCCTGCTATATTTCAGTAGAAATAAAGCAAATAAAGGCTAAGTCCTGTTGTTTTCATGTATATATGCATAGTTGAAGGTATGGTTTGTTTTGCGTTACTTTATTGTTAATGGTATTGTTATTGAACATTCAGTTAAATCAAATTAAATACGTAATTTTTATCTTTCAGAATATGAAGTATTGGGTGCAAGAATCCAAATGGACGAAACAGAATATGATGAGATCATATAATTACAACAACCGATAACATACGTGTTTCATAACAACTACATATCCGATAACATCCCTGCTTTATAGTCAATGATGAAATCAAATAACTACCCATCCGATAAGATATGTGCTTCATGATAACTAAAGAGCCGATAAGATTCGTGCTATATGATGACTTCACATCCGATAAGATTCGTGCTTTATGATCACTTCACATCCGATAAGATACGTGCTCTATGATAACTTCACATCCGATAAGATATGTGCTTTATGATCACTTCACATCCGATAAGATACGTGCTTAATGATAACTTCACATCCGATAAGATACGTGCTCTATGATAACTTCACATCCGATAAGATACGTGCTCTATGATAACTTCACATCCGATAAGATATGTGCTTTATGATCACTTCACATCCGATAAGATACGTGCTTAATGATAACTTCACATCCGATAAGATACGTGCTCTATGATAACTTCACATCCGATAAGATACGTGCTTTATGATAACTTCACATCCGATAAGATACGTGCTTTATACTCAATAAGTGACAAATGGATTAGTTTAATATGTTGCAGTTGTAGCATTGAATAAATAAAACTTGCGCATGAAACACTATACTGACATATAGTCCAGTTAGGGTATGAATAGAGTGACCAATTACAAATGCCGATACAAACATTAGTTAGATAAGTCCAATGTAAATCTAAACTCCTGTTCATGCTATGGTTGCCATTTCATTGGTACACATAAGCGGCTACGTCACTCTCAAAATCTTCTTACTGGACTGTACGTGGCTTATACTCAATAAGTGACAAATGAATTAGTTTATTTGGTTGCAGTTTTAGCATTGAATAAGCTTGCACATAAAACACTATATTGATTTTAGGGTAAAGTACTTATATTTTGGAAACAATATTATGTAGTATTGAATTAAATAATATGTTATATATTTTATCATATCACATTAATACCCACTTATGATTGTATTATATTGTGGACCGGAGACCATTCATGAAATTGAATATATCTTGAATCTTGAAACTTTTACGTGGTGCGTACCACATTTTTTTCAAAGAACACAGTAATTACATTCCATGTATCCTATCAAGTGTCCTAAGATAGCAGGATTAGACAATTGCTAATACTTTATAACCAAGTCACTATTGTTATAGTGAGTGTAAATTATTTCACAATATACAGTGTTGCTTGAAAGACTGACGGAAGTTATGCTTTAATACCAATAAGTTACGACAGTCATGTTTGCAAAACTTCAATATATATAATGATTACACAATGGTGTATTATATAATGTTTCTGAATGATAGCAGTTGGACAGCGATACATTCAGCTCCATGTCTTACGTCACAATATCATTATTGTCTTTATCTACTGTGCTTGTTATTGCATTCTTCTGTTCGTATTTTTGGTTTCGCATAACATTTCATTAAATACAAATAACCTGATTGTACATTGTTCCATTTTCATCTTGTAGTTGTAACTTATGTGTACATGTCTGCTGAAGATGATTATGGTGTGTTTTCTAATGTTGTAAATTTTGTCTTTAGTTGATGCATTTTACAACATGTACAAGAACGTCAGAGACGTGCATAATTGCTACATTGTAGATGCGTACTTGTTTATTGTATAGCGGGAAATGAAAGTAGAAGTTCATCCATGATGAATTTTTGTACGAATGTAACCATAATTATTTGAGACATGTAAACATATTGAGTAGTTTTTGTTCCCTGTGTGGTTTTCTGTTCTATCATGTCTTTTTCCAGCCAAATTATATCCCGGTGCTATAATTTGTTGAAAAAAGTATTTGATGATAATTATTAGTGTAACATTTAAATACCTTGTTGACACGTCGGTCAACAAAATATGAATAACACGGATCAGAACTGAATGTTATTTGAGAATATGCTATGTGTAACATATCATTGCTTTGTTTGAATGGATATTTCAACATATCGCTTGCTTAGAATGATAATGATACATTTTTAAATTCTGCTAGTGAGCCTATTTTCATGAAAACAAGAACTTGTCATATTGACCAAAGTAAAATTGGAACACCTTGTTTTGCCGTAAGCAAAAATAAATTTCCAAGCTGTTTTTGCTAGATTTCTCAAAATATTTATTTTGTACTTACGACCTTCTCATTCTATAGCAGCGATATGTCTATTTATTCTATTACATATTTGCATTATGTATATTATTTTTCAAAGTTCTTATTATTATACTAATAGTATCAATAAATAAATATAAACACGTGTAATATTATTGTTTATTACACTTGTTGGGTGTTTTTCCCTGTCTTCAACGTCTATAATTTAATTGTATGTTATCGGCTGTGTACTTGAAATTCGGTTTCCAACTAAATTGAAATGTTGGCCTGCAAAAATACTAGTCTTGGAATTGTATACCACTTTTTTCACTTTCGTGCGTTTATAATTAAGGCAATCAACTTTTTGTTTTGAAAAAAAAGGTTTCAGGAAATCGGAAAGGGAAGGCAGCACTCTACTCTACCAGCCGAGTACAGTAAAACCATAACACAACATCAGTGAGCAATGCCGGCACAAAGCCAAAGAACTGAAAAAGCGTCCCCGCCCCCACCCCCCCCGCAAAAACGCAAAACGACAAATCCTACAAAAACAACAAAATAACTGTGATCCCAAGAGACCGAATGAACTATCAAGTTTTTGTGTTTCTGTTGTTAGTGTTTTTGGTTACAAAATGTAGTACGAGATGCAAATAAAATATACTTAAACGCAAACATATTAAGTCGCAGCCGCAGGCGGCAGTCATTCAATGCCTCAACCGATTTCAATTACTGACGCAAGAAGCATATTCTACTACATTTTTTGAATTCGTGCGCCATACAGGTCGCATCAGTAACGCTGCTTTATGTGTCCAAAGGAATAGTACATGTAGCTTGGGTTTCAGATTCATGCCAAAACGAGGTGAAACTGTCGTTGGTGTAATTTAAGTTTTACCAATATGCATTTACGATTTCAAAACATGAATTGTTATGGCTCATATATACGACTTAGTGTTCAGAAGTAGAAGCGAGTGGCATCAACATTTCGTTTATTCAAGTTGAGTGTTAGATACCTTGTAAAACAAAACAAAAACGTCATAGGCGTTTGATCTACATAGGCAAAACGCATGACGGTCAAAGTGTTTTTATTGTGTCTCAAAATCCAGAGAGAATGCTAGCTGGTGGTTCGTTAATGAACATTTATTTAAAGTCGATTGTGAAACAAGTTTTCCCAACTTATACTAATCACTCACGACGCCTCATTCCTGATGTAATCTATTGCAACGAGGGTATGAGAGAAGAGTTTCCCTTATATGCTTAGCGTCTAGCAAGGGCACATCTGGTACTATGTTTATCTCATCTTTGGTATGATTCCGACTGGGGTCGAACCCGGGAACTCCCGCACTCGATGAAAATGCTCACCCACTAGACTTCAAGGAGACGGTTAATCAATAGCTTATCTAACTATGAAATTATAGAATCTTAGAACAAGGCTTGAAATGTGAAAATAAAAGTGAAAATAGTATGATACAATTTCATTTAAATCGGATCATTGTTATGCTCCACTACTTTACGCTGATATAAGATCTGACGACACTCCGCATGAGGTCATGTCGATTTGCGCTAGAGAGGTCATTTGAAAGTTGAATATTGTCATATCTTTAATAACGTAAAGGTTAAAGGGCAAATGTTAGGATCTTGTATGATATTTAGACTGACAGTTACACAAATACAATGCATGCACACGACATTGCCACATATATCTAAAATACAAAAAATACCACATATTAGCAGGTGTATTGTGGAAAACCTAACGTCACGACGTGATTCAACCAAGTACAATTAGGCCGATTCCATCTTATAAAGGTTATGGAGAGGAATGTCTTGTTTGATGCCATACGGAAGTTTGTGTTTGGTGGGTAAGAATTACTTCATTGTTATTATTTTTTAACATTGACTGAAAGTAGAAATTGTATCTACCATTTGCGTACACGTGTTACAATTATGTCGTTATACCAGGGTTTGAAATACTTGCTTCAATAACTAACTGGTTATATTGTCGAGTAAGTTCACATTGTTATAATGTATGCAAACGCTACATCAAGGAAGTAATCAAATTTCACACCTGTAACATACACAAAAGTACATTAAAACGGTTTGTCTGGTTTAAAGCAGTGGCGTCCGATCATTGTATTATTAATAGTCGATGACATTACATCGTTGTGTTATTATTTAAACTTAAAATGTACAATTAACTTCCATAGTTTTCAAGGCATTAACGGATTGAACATAAATTGATAAGTAAAAGTAAATATGTGTAGAAGTTTGGAACAACATTGTAGGTGTTAGGTAAGACATTTGAATGTATTAATTCTATTTGAATGTAGTATCCGAATATAAGATGTTTGTTTATACATAGAGTGATAATGAAATAATATATTTCCCAACCTCTATCGTCACTTATTGGATATTAACGCCATAATGATTATTAACCGTATGAACCCAGTTGCATCTTTAAACGCCGATAATCGGCCAAAAGAATTACAGGTATGGTTTGTAATTAGTATGCTTTTCAACTTGTTAATTGATATATATACGTGTATTCGTCCAATAAACAGGATTACCCCGCCTCTGATAAAATAGTACCTGAATCGAGGAATGTGTGTGGTCCATTGCGATCACGTGGTGACTCAATGTCATCCCATCCGATACTGGGTCAGTAAAATTCAATACCGAGTGCCCACGTGATCAATACCATGTCAGTAAATTCAATACCGGGTGCCCACGTGATCAATGCCTAGAATTTCCGCTCATGAATGCGTGCACACAAATGAATGAAGGTGAAGTGGTCCTCAATATAACAACTTAAACCAGTACATGATACCCATTCACGATCAAGGAAGTTTAGAAAACATGCATCTATAATAGTGATTGTTAAAGTGGGTATAAATTGAACATAAACAGTTCATATTTGATTTAATTACGCGAGTTTATAATTAGATTATATGAACTCAACACTAGATAGAATACTTTAAAGATTGCCGACATCGTTATATTTTATAAACACCCATGATACAAATGTACAGCACTTAAGACCATTGACATGAAAAAGTCTGGATAAATCATTGATACACAACGCAAACATATTTATTCCATTTTTCAGTACAATATACTGTAAACCTAGAAATTATTTCGCGCGATTTAAGTTCGCGGTGTTCGCGGTTAGTAAAAATCCGCGAAAGTAAATAGCCGCGAACATGTCCAGGACAAGCAAAACGCGAAAGTTTCTCGTTTTTGAAGGAAATTCATCATTTTGGTATGGCGTTTATAAGACCGTATTATAAGTGCTATTTTGTCAAAATATGCAATGTTAAGTGTATGTTCTTTTTCTGAATAAAGCCTTTTATGATCACGGTACAATAATGAAAACACTTTAAAAAAAAAACATTATTGAAAACGTGTTTAACAATACACTCAATATATGCGTGTAAATAGCGCTGTTTATTACCAGGTATGTCATAATACAAAATGACTGACAGTGTCAATAAAACTGTGAAAACATTACCAGCATAGTTTTCAAAAACAAAAATAATAGGTAACTATCTACTTCAAAAAGAGTTTGAGAGGGTTTAACGAAGGTGAGAAGTATAATTAAGAAGCAATTATATACGAACCGAGCAATGTATGTGACAGGTTATGATATCAATAATTTTGTCACTATGCGACTAAGTGTTCGCGGAGTTCGCGGGACACTAAAAACCGCGAAAGTTTCTAGCCGCGAATATGCCGACAATCGGCAAAACGCGAAAATTTGTAGCCGCGAAAGTTTCTAGGTTTACAGTTATACTAGTTGTTTGATTATTTCAGATGTCACCAGTATAACACATTTATTCTTTATTATATATTGCAACTACATGCATATGGACAGTTAAACGCAGGGAGGTAATCTGGTATTCCATCGATCATTTACTATCAATTTTTTAACCGTTTCAATCAGTGATCGACGTGATTGACATTGCTGTTAAGAAGACGAGATTTAGGAGGCCCGTAAACAATGTATAACAATACAATGTAACATGAACTTTGTCAGATTCACAGACGGACCTCGCATTAAGGAGGTAGTAAATACGTAAATTTACCGTTAGACGTATCACGTGACCGTAAATTGGCTAGTGCAAGTATCAAGTCTTCTAATTTGATATTTCATACAAAACTAGTCATATGTTACATAAAACTTATGAATACAACTTTTTAAGCTCACTTTATATTAGGTAGATATATTTCATAAATTCGTGCAAAATCTCTTACTTGAAGGTGTAGCAATTACCGAGAAACTTTAGAAAAACGCATTTTTTCTATCGCAAACTAGCTATACTATATTCGTAAATTGTATAAATAAGGTTTGTGCCCGAAAGTATGTCCAGGGTGGATGGAGGGATGATTTCAATACATACGGATTCATTGATGGTATTGGAGGGAAAAATGTTACATCAAATGTCCGGATGATTGTGTAACATATGAGCAAACTATAAGTAAAAATTGTGCAACATGCGAGAACGGGCAGTATCCGTCCACTTTCAAAAAGGATACTAATAATGGTCAAAAGGAATTCAATGGTTGCGTGGATTGTCCAAAAACTTGCACAACATTAAATCAGAAACTAGTTGCCAGGAATGCACCGATCGACATTACAACACTGGACAATAAAACGACTGTTCCCAAGAATGCCGTACTAATTGTAAGACATGCACATCATCCACAAACTGTCAGGAATGTTACACTCCGTTCTACAACCAAGGAACCACCACAGATTGCTCTCTGTCATGTCCAGGTAATTGCGTCTGCCCATCGCCCGGTATGTGCTCATCCTGTCAGGACGGTTTCTTCAACGTAAACCAACAGTGAATGAATCCTTGTCCGGATTCATGCAATGCCTGCACAGACCAGAACACTTGTCAATCATGCAAAGACGGTTACTATAACAGAATAGAAATTTCCACCAATAACGAAGTCACTGATTGCTCACATTCGTGCAGAGGGACTTGCTTCCAATGTACGTCGTATGATGTATGCACTAAATGCAAACAGGGACACTATGGGTCATATAGTCAACACAACTGTTCCATTGGGTGTACAAATGGCGAATGTGCTACAACCGATGGGTCGTGTTAGTGCAAGGAGGGATTTGCTGACAGGCTTTGTGATGAATGCGTTATCGGTAGACATGGGGAACTGTGTGACCTTCAGTGTATTGGAACATGTAAGGGCCTGTTATGTGACAGAATAACAGGTGATTGTGTTGGTTGTAAAGCGGTTAATAGAACAGGGGACGATTGTGAAAAATGTATAAATGGCATGTGGGGTACTAATTGTGCATCCATATGTCCAAAACGTTACGACGGTTTAAGAAGCTCTGGTCACTGCGAGTCATGCGAAGGAAATTTTCAAGGCAATGTATGTAACGAATTTCAGCTGGGTTTTATGGTGAATTTTGTGATCAGAAATGCCCGCCACAGTGTTACGACACAGTGTGTGATCGCTCTATCGGCATATGTGGATCATGCAACCATTATTATGCCGGTTCTATTTCTGAAGACTGTGTTTCTGGTTTCTATGGACAGGCGTGTGACGTTCCTTGTCCCTCAACTAAATGCAACAGGTGCACTCGGGGAATTGGCGCTTGCATATCGTGTAAAAACGGATTCTATGGACAAGAATGTGAATTTAAATGTTCCCAGGGTTGCAGTGGTAATGTTTGCGATTTTGAGTCTGGCACATGCGAGTGTAAGGGTACGTATACTGGGGACAAATGTTGTCTCGATGGTGGACATTGTCGAGACTGTTCTTCAAATACATTTTGTGAAACATGTGAAAATGGTTTCTTTGGGACTAAATGTGATTTACCGTGTCCAAATACGTGTGCTGCTGAAGGACAATACTCACAGTGTGAAAAGACCGAGGGAAAATGTTTGCCATGCTCGGTCGGTTTCCATGGGGGTTATTGCAATAACACGAGTAATGATAGATGTGCTAACAATCGATGTGACCAGGACACCGGACACTGTATCGATGGATGTGTTGGTATTTCGAAGGTCCTACATGCGCACATGGTAATACAATAATTATCAACTTACTTCTGATGTGCATACCTGTTTACACATATAACATTGTAATACTTAAACCTTAACGTTATAACTTACCGTTTATGGTTTGTTTAACACTACCAATCTTAAATTGTATAAAGTTAAAACATCGTCTATGTCATGGTTTCTGTCATTTGATCTGTATCTTCCTGGTCCAAAAGTTATTTGGTTTTGAAGGTTGTGGATTGTACTAAGATTACGTGTAAACAAACTTTGTTTACTAGCGTTTGATATTACATATATAAAAATGAGCAGGCATCTTAAACACGTCAATAACGTTCAATGGTACATTACACCACTGTATATTGATGATCATATTTCAGTTGATGGCACTGCAGGTATTGTTCGTATTGTGGTTGGTGTTTCAACTGCCACTATTGTGGTTGTGATCGTTATAGTGATATCAGCAGTTTGTTTCATCCTTAGAAGATGGTAAGCTGACTCAATATAGTATAATAATGTATTCATATAACAAACTTTGCCTATATAAAAAGATATGAAGAAATCAGACAGGAAATGTAGCACTCGACTTACCATTCCAGCACAGAAAACAACAACAACACAACACATCACTACTACACAGAGCAATGAATTAAATGTAATCAATTCACTTATAAAAAGTTATGTTAATTATTTTCTATCATGGTATTCAGTCTCATTATCATACTGCATTCGATTGTGAATAAAATGAATATATACCAATGTTTATACAAATGTAATGCGTTTATAGTTCTTACGCGTTGAAACAGTTGGACAGATGACATTTTGTTCAGAACTCAAAGCTTTCAGAAGCTTGCAAGGTGATACCGAGTGATAAGATATGTTATGTATTAAAGTCGTCAGTAAAATTTCAGGAAGCAAAAGAACAAGCCGGGGAAGGTGGTGGAAGCAAGTTATGTGAACACAGAATTCCAACCTGAAACTTCTGATCTACAGGAGGACGCACAGACTCAAAACGGTAAATACCTACATAGCACGACTACGCATACTTACATGTATAATGGTATACCGTCTATAGAGTTTTCTAACGTTCAATCAATAACAATCGGCTCATAAAAGCGCGACTTATTTGCTGTCAAAATTCACCAGTTTCTAGTTCATGAATGTTTCTGACAATATGGCTAGTATTTGTTCTTTTTGCATGTGATAATGTTTTATTTAATGTGACATGCAACCATTCCTACTATTTTTTGATATCTTTGCATCTTTTCTACTTCAATGTAACATTGGAACATACTCCTTTTATTCGCATAGTTGCATGTATGGTTTGTCTTGTATTACTTAATTGTTGTATTTTATTGAACATTCAGTTAACTCAAATAAAATTTGGATTTTATCTTCCAGAATATGAAGTATTAAGTGCAAGAATTCAAATGGAAGAAACAGAGTATGATGAGATCAAATGACAACACAACCAATAGCTTACATGCTTTTTACTCAATACGTGATAAATATATTAGTTGATTATGTTGTGGTAAAACAAGCGAATAAACATGTGCATTTAACACTACATTCTCTTCAAAGAACACACTAAATACAGTCCATGTATCCTATTTAGTGCCCTTGGATAGCAGGATCGGATTATATCTTGTCATCGATAACCACATAACTATTGCTACATGTATCCTTGTGTACGAATTGTTTTACAATGTACAGATTTGCATATCAAGGGTTGTCTGCGGGACTGGTGTATGTCCGTCTTCAATATCAGTCATGATTGCAAAACCTCAATATAGATACCGATTACACAAATCGTCGCCTGAGTACAGAAATGAAACACACAAATGAGATTTTATTTCACTGAAATCGTCTCGTCGAGCTCTATAATAATATATTATCTAATAATAAATCCACCCAACACAAACAAAGATTTCCAATAATGCTTTGCTCTATCTCCTTTAAATAAATCAATAATTGATTCTTATACTGTTTACACTCCAGGAGTTGGAGCACTTTACATGTAAACAATATATACAGCCAATCAAATTGAGTAATTTGCACATGTGACTCTTAGTGCTTCAGTTATCGTGTGCTCTATCTTAGCAATGAATAAAGAACTGCTCTATCTGCACGACGTTGAGTAAAGAACTACTCTATCTCCACGACTTTGAGTAAAGAACTGCTCTATCTCCAGAATCAGGAGATAGAGCAGTTCATCCCTAAGAAAAAGTGAAATGTTGTGACAAAATTGATCCAAACACAAAAATGTTTTAAAAAGAAATAACTCGTTATTATAAATCTATTCCCACAGCCGATTATCCACGTATACGTTTGTCCCCATATGTGGAACGGTTACAGAAATATGACAAATGGAATCTTTAAACTCGATTTTCTCAAAATAGTGAAAATGGTAGAAAAAGCAACGTTCCACTCAGGCGACGAAATGTACACTATATAATGTTTCTGAATGATAGCAGTCGGACAACGATAATTCCACAAAGCTTGTTACGTCACTATAACATTATTATTTTTATCTACTGTGCTTGTTATTGTGTACTTCACAATATTGTGTACGCATGACATTTAATTAAATACAAATGACCTGTTTTTTTTACATTGTTCCATTTTCACTGTGTATTTGTAACTTATGGTTTACCTGTCCGTCTGCTGTTTTTATATTCATATGTTGTAAAAGTCGCTACTTTGTGTATATGTACTCGTTTACTTTATAGCGGGAAATGAAAACAGAAAACTTTTTTAGAAGTTCATCCATGATGATTTTTTGTATGAATGTAACCATAATTATTTGATACATTTAAACAGATTGATTAGTTTTTGTTCCCTTTGTGGTTTTATGTTCTATCATGTATTTTTCTACACAAATTCTATCCTGTTCCTATAATTAGTTGAAAACAGTATTTGATATCAATGTTTAGTGTAACATATAATTAAATCAATGACACGTAGGTAAACAAACTATGAATAACACGGATCAGAACTGGATGACATCGGTGGAAAATATGTAACGATGTAGCAGTACTGCATATCATTGCTTTGTTTGATTGGTTATTTCCACATATCGATGGCTTAGAATGATACATTTTCAAATTCTGCTTGAAAATGCGTTTAAATGAGCCTATTTTTATGAAAAGCAGAACTTGTCATATTGACTAAAGATAAGTTGAAACATTTTGTTTTGCCATAAGCAAAAAATAAATATCCAAGCTGTTTTTTTAGATTTCTCAAAATCTCGATTTTGTACTTACGACCTTCTCATTCTATGCTAGCAATATGTATATTCATTTTATTACCTATTTGCATTATGTATATTATTTTTCAAAGTTCTTATTTGTTTATAAATATTATCAATAAAAAGATACATGTATAAACAAATGTAATAGTATTCATTATTACACTTGATGTGTGTTTTTTAAGAATTAAGGTAGTCAACTTCTGTTTTGACAAATCGGTATAGCTAGTTTGCGATAGAAAAAAATCGTGTTTTTTAAAGATTTCTGAAAATCTATTCATCAGATTTTGGTAAAAAATTACACAGAACTACAATTACTTCCTACCTAGTCTCATTTTGAATTTCATAATTTTAAGTCACCAATTAAAAGACATTTATTCTTTATTACATATTGAAATTACATGCCTATTTACAGTTTAACGCAGGGAGGTAATCTGTTATTCCATTGATGATTTACTATCAATTATTTAACCGTTACAATCCGTGATCAGCGGGATTGAGATTGCTGTTATAAAGACAAGACTTAGGAGGCCCTTGTGATTCGGTTTATTTAGGTGTGTCGCTTGTAAACAATGTACACCAATAACATGTACTTCGTCATATTCACAGACAGGCCTCGCATCTCTTAAATTAAGTAGGTTGCAAATACGTAAATATACCGTTATGCGTATCACATGACCGTAAATTAGCTGTTTCAAGTATCAAGTCTTCTAACTTGATTTTTCAGACAAAACTACAAAAATGTTACATAGAACTTATGAACAAAACTTTTTTAACTTATTTCTGATCTTGCTGAAATTTCAGTGTGTATTAGGTAGATATATTTCATTTATTCGTGCAAAATTTCATACTTGTAGGTGTAGTAATTACAGAGAAATTTTCAAAAAACACGATTTTTTTCTATCGCAAACTAGCTATATAAGGAAATCGGACACGGAAAGCAGCACTCTACTTCACACTTTACTCACAACATCAGTGAGCAATGCCCACATACAAGCCAAAGAAACGACCATAACGTCCCCGCCCCGCAAAAACGCAAAATCCGAATAACACAACAACATTACTGTGATCCCAAGAGACCAAATGAAACACAGCCAAGACCCTATCAAGTTTTTGTGTTTCTGTTGCTGGTGTATTTTGTTACAAAAATGTACTATGAGATGCAAATAAAATATACTTAAACGCAAAATAGTTAAGTTGATGCAGCAGGGGACAGTCTTTCAAAACATCAACCGATTGCAGTTACTGACGCAACAAGCATAATCTGCTACACGTGCGCCTTAATGTTTCCGTCGCTCCAGTAACGCTTCATGTGTTCAAAGGAATAGTAGCTTGAGTTGCAGATACATGGCAAAGCGAGGCGAAACTATCGTTGGTGTACGTTCAGCTTTACCAATATGCATTTACGATTTCAATATTATGTTTTTATTTGATGAGTTTTCATAAGTGGTACAGCTACCCTGTCATTCGGCAATAGAAATGGTCCGCCTTGTGATTTCCCACGTGCTCCGTGTGCGAAACATTGGTTTTACACTAAACTGGTAAAAACCGGTTAAAACACATTTAAGTATGTTGGCAAGTGCTGAAATGTCAAGGTTGTAACGTATGTACCATTTACATTAAGCGAAAACCATATATCGCATTTATTTATTTATTAGGTAATTATTACCCCCGTAAAAAAGTATTGTAGGATATAATAACATCACGACTTAATCCAACCAAGTGTCATTAGGCCGATTCAAGTAGTGTCAAGGTAATGGAATGGAATGAAACTTGTTGTTTAGTGCGGTAGGGAAGTTTGTTTTTGTAGGTAAGAATTACTTTGTTGTTGTTACAATTTATTATTAAGCGTTGACTGAGAGTTTGTTGCATCTGTATCTATCATTTGCGCACATGTGTTACAATTATTTCGTAATACCAGGGTTGAAAATATGCTGCAGTAATTGAGTGTTCGTATGGTCGCATAAGTTGACATTTTTATAAAGTATGTACACGTTAAATCAAGGAAGTAACACAATTTCTGATTCGTGAAATGCTCGTGAATACATCCAGAATAAGACGTAGATGTATTGTGTTCAAAGTAAAAGTGTCCGATCATTGTATCCTGAATATTCGTTGTTATGATATCGTGGTGTAATTATTTCAACTTAAAATGTACAATTAACTTCCATAGTTGTGAAGGCATTTCACGGTGGAACATTAATTGATAATTAAATGTAAATATTTGTAGAAGTTTGGAAAAGGATTATATGTTGAGGTAAGATATTTGAACGTATTAATACTATAAGAATGTAGTATCTGATTTATTGGTGTTTATTTATGCGTTACGTCGATCATGTTATGATATATTTCCCGTCCTCTTTCTTGACTTTTAGAGATAGTTACGCCATTCTTATCATGAACCGTATGAATTCAGGTGTCATTTTGAATACCGATAACAGACCAAAATAAATACAAGTACCGGATGTGTTGTAATAATGATGCTTTTCAACGTGTGAACTGGTGATATAACTTATAGCTATTGTGTTATATACGAGTATACGTACGATAGTTAGGACTAAAATGCACATAGATGTACTGACTGCATTTATTGTAAAACACGTAGAGATACAAATCCGAATATTTTAAATATCCACATGTCAGGAAACCTGAAATTACAACCAAAGCCTGTATTGGTTAGGCTTCCACAGGTGCTAAGTAAGTAAATATGACTATTTAAATTATATATTTAAAATTCTGCGCACCTTGATTAGTATAAGAACGTTAGTATCTGTCTTTTCAAATTCGTCATTAGTAAATACAATTTAGATTAGAAAACATTATATAATAGTGGATGTTATAGTGGGTATCAAATGAAACTTCACAGGTGATATATGATAAGCGAATTTATCATTAGCAGTATTCGAACTCAACACTAGATGGAATATAATTATACATATTGGCGAAAATAATATGTTTTATAAACACCAATGATCAACACTTCAGACAAATAACGTGGATACATATTTGATATCAAAGTCTGGGTAATGGTTTTCCTACAAACGAGGTATGGTAAATGTATTTAAGAATTCTTAAACATATTTACTCTATTTTTCAGTACACTATGATAATATATTCTAGTTGTTTAATGTTTTCAGATGTAACCAGATACATGTAATTAACTCCTCAGAATGAATGCTTTAAGCCATGTTCTACTACTTGTATTGATGTGCCGTTGTCCCCTCCGTAAGTAATATATGATCCACCATGAGTTGTATTTGAAGATCAACATTTCTTAAACGAGTTTACAACACACAAACTATTTAGCGAACTTTTGGTGGGCTTAATAATTTGATTTCGTGAGTAGTTTAAGAATTATTGATATCTGTGACAACGGATGACGGATCATTTTAATCAATTTACCATAGTTTCCGAGTCAAAACGTCATAATAATGATTTTAAGCCGATACGCCCTTGGTGTCAAGCATTTGTTATCACACACGTTGGAGAACGTTGTTCCATAATTTGTTTTCACATCGCATATCGTGTTATCTATGTGGTAAATTTGTGTAATTAGATACGCTACAATACGTAATGTTTCAAAATGTTGGTTTGATGACTATTTATGCAAGTCCATCATTACGTGTAGTTGCAGAAGGATACATCCGTTGCGTCCCAAAGCATTGCCAGTCATAATTCTCAATTTAAATTGACGTGTATATTTATGCCAAATATAGTACATGTATTAACTATTATGTAAATCCAATACCATAAAGTATGTGTCGGAAATAAGACATTGAATTCAAACAGCTTAACATTAAGTACAACGTAGTTATTTCCGCATTATTCCGTATGTTGATGTTGAATTTATAATTCACTGTTTAAAAGCATCGTTTTAACAAGATTAAGTGATATTAAGAACTTTTTAATCATATTTTAGTTGTAACAGCAATAGAACCAGGTTGTGAGAATTGTGGATGTTGTGTTGATGGGGAATGTGCCCGTACGTATCTCCAAGGCAGATGGCAGGATGATATTTGCACACTAGGGTGTACTGATGGTATTACAGGGAACAAATGCTACAACAAATGTCCAAATGATTGTGCCACATGTGAACAAACTATAAGCAAAAACTGTGCAACATGCGAGAGCGGAAAATACATTTCCACAGTAACTAGATATGTAAATAATGTGCCAAGGTCATATAAGGGTTGCGTGGATTGTCCATCAACTTGTACAACGTGTATGTCAGAATCTAGTTGCCAAGAGTGCGAACATCGATACTACAATACCGGACAGAATGGTGACTGCTCCTCGGAATGCCCTTCTACTTGTAAGAAATGCACATCGTCAAACTACTGTCAGGAATGTTATTACCCGTACTACAATGAAGGTTCTACCACAGACTGTTCCCTGTCATGCCCTGGGAATTGTGTTTGCTCATCGCCTGGTATTTGTTCATCATGTCAAGGTGGTTTCTTCAACGTAAATCAACTGTGTACCAGTCCTTGTCCAGATACCTGCAAGCTCTGCATAGGTCAGAACACCTGTCAGTCTTGCAAAGATGGATATTACAACGGAAGGGACTTGTTTACCAGTAGCGAAGTCACTGATTGCTCACTTTCTTGCAGAGACGCATGCACACAGTGCACGTCGTATGACCTATGCAAATCTTGTAAACATGGACACTACGGTTCGTACTGTCAGCACGATTGTTCCAATGGGTGTAAAATGGGTGTATGTGCTACAACTGATGGGTCGTGTGCGTGCAAGGCGGGATTTGCTGGCAGTCGGTGTGATAAATGTGCGCCTGGCAGATATGGTGAACTGTGTGACCTTCAGTGTTTTGGTGCATGTAAGGGTATGTTATGTGACAGAATAACAGGACATTGTGTTAGTTGTAAAGCGGTTAATATAACAGGAGATTTGTGTGAAAAATGTATGAATGGTATGTGGGGAACAAGCTGTTCATCCATATGTCCAAAACATTGTGATGGACAGTGTTTGAGAATCTCTGGACACTGTGAATCTTGCGTTGGGAATTATAAAAGGTATTTTATGTAACGAATGTTCAGCAGGGTTTTTCGGTGAAATGTGCGACAAGGTCTGCCCTGAACAGTGTCTCAACTCTCTTTGTGATCGCACTGACGGAACCTGTGGATCCTGCAATCATAATTATGCCGGTTCTACATGTGAACATTGTATTGCCGGCTTCTATGGACAGGCGTGTGATGTTCGTTGTCCCTCAACTAAATGCAAAAACGACAGCTGCACTCGGGAAACTGGCACTTGTATATCGTGTCAAAACGGATTCCATGGACTAGAATGTAAATTTAACTGTTCGCAGGGTTGCAATGGTAATGTATGCGATTTTCGATCAGGCGCGTGCAAGTGTCAGGGTCTGTATACTGGGGACAAATGCTGTGTAGATGGTGGACATTGCGATGACTGTTCTTCAAGTACAGTTTGTGAAACTTGTGACAAGGGTTATTTTGGCACATATTGCGATATACTTTGTCCAAAGACATGTGCTACCGATGGTAAAGACTCAAAGTGTGAAAAGACAGATGGTAAATGTTTGACATGCTCGGTTAGTTTCCATGGTGGTCATTGCAATAACACATGTAATGATAGATGTGCAAACAAACGCTGTGACCAGGACAACGGGCACTGTGTCGATGGATGTGCTGGTGATTTCGAAGGACCTACTTGCGCCCAAGGTAAATATTATTTCTTTATATCATATTATTTTCCTTGTATCCGCGTTAGTATAACGAGTACGTCTAATCGTAAACGTTACATGGGTGATATGCGTATGCTAAATATGTGTTTTTTATCAAATAGTTTGATGCGTATTTTGCGTTTTTAGTGTCAATTGATATATGTATACTAAACTCATGCAGGGAATATTATTAAGCTCGCCAAAGGCGATAAACAAACATTGGAACTAGGCAAATTAAGCAATGGTGAGAACATAATTAAATTATAAAGCGACTCATCTATGATAAAAAAAACGTGTAGCCAAGCAAACCACTGGTATTTAGCATCTTAGGTATTATTTGAGCACACTTTAATACATGTACACATACATGTAATGCGATGGCTCGAGCTCGAAAATGTATTATTTGCAGCGACACATACAAAGTACTTTTAAAATACTTTAAAATGTATTATATGTACATTATCTATGTATAGTCAACATATTCTTCGCATCGATGACTTTCAAAACTTCCTAAATCATAACAATTTGATGTCTTTGATGCTAGAATAAAAACTAACCTCGGATGTTTATGCATGCAACAATATAAAAATGTCGACAACCATACGAATGAACAAACACGTTTCAAAAATATAGAAATGTGAACATGTCTAGGTCGCTACACCCATTGTGCAAATAATATGAAATTACAAAGCAAATGTTTAAAAGCGTAAAACCTACTAGGAAGAATATATTACTTTGTAGAGATTGGAGTGTCTAAATTGATGCCCATATGGTATTATATATGAAACCTGATAATGAACGCACACACATATGGCAAAATGTGCATTTGACAAGATGAAAACAAATTGAGAGTATGTAATTGAATTGTCAATGTAACTACGGGTACTTGCGTGCAATGACTATTACCCTTTTGTTTATTTAAAGAGAATTACGCTGTTTATAATATGTGGGGCTTCAAACGTTAAATGAGTAATCGAACTGTTTTCGAAATATTTAAATCGATTGAAAACAAAAACTCGCAAGTGAATATATGTTTTATGGACAGTTAGGGAAGTCAACCAGTCCAGATGTCAGTGAGGGTAACCTAACTAAAATTTGTTGGTACTACAATGTTCAGGAGGTTGTCCTATCCTCCGTCAAACTGTAAACTGTCACCTTTTAATCACATTGTATATGTACTCCATAGCTAGGATAGGTCTCAAAAACATTGTGCACATTGTGAAGATAACATATCTTACAATTTAATCTCAAGTGTCAATAAAGCATGTTCATAGTTACCAAAAGCATCTTGTTCACCTATAGTTTGTATAGAGAGCTGCTATCATCAAACATCTTTTACATGCCTCTGATAGACTTAATCTGAATATAAAACAATTTTTACACTTCAGCTTTGATTGAGCCTAAGCCAATTGCAGTTGCTGGGGGCGTATCAGCCGCTGTTGTCATCATAGCAATAATTATCGTGATGTTGGTTGTCTTCCGTAGACGGTGAGTTAAATGTATTATCATTTAATTGATGAAGTTCCTTTGTAATTGCGTATGTTGAGTATTATCTTGACTTACACATAGAAATAATCATACCACAAGCGATTCATATTGATTGAGTTTTGTAAATCATTACTGAGTGATATTGGTCCGTCGAATCGTTTATTTTCATTCGTATTTTGTCTGTTCTGATTATCTGTAACCGTTTGGTGGATTTTATTAACAAAACTGGCTTCGAGTATCGTCGGTACTCAGACACTTGTTGACGGTTTTAAGGATCGGGTTATTTCTCTGTGATGTTTTCATTTTATCATTTGCACCGACTAGAATGTTGGTCTTTCGTGTAAAATGCATCGATTGGGACCCTTGATAACAAGTAAGAGTCTCAATCAGAGTATGAGTGATATTTAAATACAGCCCATCATTTATTTTACCACACATAATGTTGTACCACCTAGGCCATATGGTCTGTTTAATTATATGTCCAATATTATTCGTAGAAATATTTTTTTAATGATTTACATATTTGATTTAAGAGATATCCTATTAATTTAAGTATTTTGAATGCTTCGGTTAACATATTGGGTTTCGTGACAAAGTGTGTTTTAATCTGTTTAAAAGATCTCAAGTATTTTTGCTATTGTGTTTTATGTTTCATAAAAGGCGAAGAGATACTGACAATCATAAAGATGACACAACAGATAAACAAAACAATGCGCCAAAACTTCCTTGTAAGTCAATGCATTATTATCCTGTCGGTATATTTATGATTAATATACGATATTACATAGAAGTATAAGGTCGTTAGTCTTCCCCTCGGTGCAACAAGGTTGTATCTCTCTATATAAGACAGAAAGATACAACAGTGTTTCACCACAGGGATGAAGTGTAACTTACTATCTTGTAATATCCATGCACATTCTAGATATACATCACAAGAAGCATTATACGTTATTTATTTTCATCAAATCGGAATAGTTCAAGTTGCCCATACTGGATTTTCAAAAAATAAATTACATTCGTGTTCAGACAGTTGTTTCTTGTTTTTTGAAACACATGTGTGTACTGAGTATGACCATATTCTTCCGAGCAAGAACATTGTTATTTTACTAACTGTTTCATTTGTTTTCGTAAAATCATACAAGAGTCACTCAATACCGCTAAAAGTTAAACTTTTACGCAATGAGTGAAGAACGATTATTCGTTTCGATGTTCTTACATTTGTATTTGTTTGTGTGTTGTATAAGCCCAGTCTCAACAAATACAGATCTCATTATGGTAGCGTAGGTTGACTGTGCATGGCTTTGAAGTGAACGCCACTGTGCCACCGAAATAACTCCAAACAAGTTGCCCAAATGACGCCGATATGGTCCTTGTCATAATGTAAATTGCATGCATTTTAAGGCGTGACAAATCAAATTATCGTTTCTCTCTATAACACGAATAAGCACAACATGTTTCTTCTCATGACCCAAGGTCCTTCAAAAAGACGACATGACGACAACAAAGCAACTACTGGACCAGAAGTGGCCGAGCTAGAACCTGACATCGATTGTGTTGATGGTGAAGATGTAGTGGTTGATATACCAGAAACACATAATGTTGTGTATGAGAATGTACCTACAGCACATGTAGCCGGACTTGGTGCTTTTGTTAGAAGGAATTCTGAAGATGACTATAAACAGGAATTTGAGGTATGAACTTGCATAGGTACATTTGTATCTAACCTATTGTATTTTTTTCAGAACAAGCCTAATAGTAGAACAAATGTTTGATACTAGTAATCTGCTACAATGCTTTAAGAAAAGTACATTATATGATATGTTATTCAAGTTTATGCAAGTGTTTTGCTGATATGATGACGAACTAAGCATATGTGATATTTAATTGTCTCAACCCAAGTGCTTATTTGTGATGAATCAATAACGAATGAGATAGTTATGACTAAAAATGCGACAGAAAGATATTTTAAATTGTGAAGTAAGTCATACGGAAATTGGCAAATATGAAGTAAAAATCTTTATAGTTTACAAACAAATTAAGATTAATACTATTAAGTTTCTTTCTTTGATAACTTTATGGGATATGTGTTACGTTAGGGATATGCATGGGACGATATAGAGTATATATTGTGTACAAGTGGCTTCTGTAAGGTTTTGAAATGAATGTGCCTTAGAGCAATTAATTTAATTTGTTTATTTATTGTGTTGTTGATATGAATGAGTATTTTGCAAACGTCGATATAGATTACCCAAATTTTATGAACGGTACATGTTTATTCGATAATGTCCGAGTGATTTCCTATCAATATATGACAGGTTTTCCCGTATTTTTACGTTTCATGTTAAGAATAACATGACAATTGTAACACATAAGCATAGCCTATACATCATTTATCTTTTCAGCAACTACCAAAGGGGCTTACACAGAGCCATACTGATGCACGAAAACCCGAAAACGTGGTTAAGAACAGATATAATGGCATATATCCGTGTAAGTATGTTCAATATGTTTTGGGGTTCAAATTCTTTAACTGAAATCGACAAATGGCTGCAATTACCAACTGGCAATGTGTTTTAGATTTGTTTAGGTATCATTTTATATCACACGGCTTCAAACGATCTAGTGTGTCCTCTCTTAAGCCGACGCCTTTCTTGTCAATCCTGCATTTTATGTATAATCCTCACATTCTACATGTAGAGAAAAACAGTGCTTATATAATATAATTATTGTTTTGTAGTTTTTCTTGTCTGTTTATAACATTACATAAAGTATATGGTATATCATTTTACATTGCAGATAATCACTCCAGGGTAAAAATAAAGGGTGACCCAAAGTTCTTTATCAATGCTTGCTTCATAGATGTAAGTATTACATTTGTATATTCAATATGTACACTCAATCAAATTGTGTTGTTTGTTATTTTATTTATTTAGATAGTTCTGTGTGGTAATTAGTATTCACAAAGCATTCATTTAGCAGTAGAAAGTAAACCCAAAATTTACAATGATAAATAATGCAATTTTAAGTTTACATTTGAAATTTGATCATTGCCTTATTTGTATAATTCGCTGGCTTAGAATGATAAGGTCTTCCTTGATGAATGCATTATGTACTTAAGGCTACTTATGATCCTATTTCATGAAAACCGGAACTTTTCGTTTTAACCAAACGGAACTCCAAAGGTCGTTTTATCGTAAGTCAAGATTAGTTTTCAGAAAGTCTTCTCTTGTGTTCTCAAATTATCGATTTTGTACGCCCGTCATATTCTTAGCCAGGAGACTGTCCTGTACTATTATATCAACAGATAAGTGTATGTATTTTGTGGCACATGCTTAATTGTATCATGTTATTCATTATAGGGCTTCCAACAGAAGAATAAGTACATTGCATCACTAGGTAGGTATTGCATGTGTTTACTTGAGTTGAGTCCTCGCTTTGAATACGATGTCATGTTTTTTTATAAATATTAAGTTGTTCATTTCATTATTTTCACGTTGAATAGTATAAACATGATACGCGAATTGTGTTCTGATAGGTGATACATTATTGCTTGAAAGGCTGTTCATGTACGACATATGATATACATTAAATGATTGTTTTCAGGTCCTACAGCAAAAGCTACTTTGGAGTTTCATACATTCTGGACGATGGTATGGCATATGGACACGGATGTGATAGTGATGCTAACCAATCTCATCGAACCAAGTGTAAGTAGGATTTAAAGCAGACCATTAGTTTCTATTACTTTACATATATATATGATTTGATCACACTCCGTATGGGGTCATGTCGATGTAAACTTTATATTTACATCATCCAATTAAATCGCTACTTTTACAAATCCGGAAGTGCAGAGACTCTCCGATGTAGTTTACTGGATGGGAGACGCTTAAACCTTAAAGCGAATTAAGCATATCATGATTTTAGCCTGTACACGCTCTATGCATAAAGCAACATGCACTAAGGGGTCATTTGAATGTGACCTATCTTGTAGTGCAGTCAGATCTAACTAACAGCGTAAAGGAATGGAACAAATGTTCGGATCTGATTGTAATGTGATTGGATGTCAAGGAACATCATATTTCATTTTACCCTCAGCATTGATATATACGGACCAATTGAATTAGAACACTGCTTCAAATCAGTCGTAACTCTAAATATTTTAAGAAAGAGTTCAATTATGTTTCAGGGCAACAAATGCGAACAGTACTGGCCAGATCAAGATGGCACAAATGTACATCAAGAAATGACAGTTTCGTGTCAAAGTGAGGAAATATTTGCCGAGTATACAGTCAGGACATTAACTGTTGAAAAGGTAATTATGATGGCCGTTTATCTGATGGTATGACTTAAGTGGATGCTTGACAAGATTGAAGCAATTGTTCTCGGTGATACGTTGGGAGGAGGGAGGAGATAGATTTGGTTGATTTAAACGCACAATCGTTATTTATTTTCCTTGATATTTATCATACTCGAACACATGGCTTTTAGATTAATATCAATTGAAGGATATTCCTAGATTATATTGCACATTGCTTTCTAGTAAGTAAGTGTTTGTATATATATTGTGACTGATATCATACACACTTTAAGTAGTCATTTCCACGAAAACCCATTTATGATGTATCTACATTAAGACGGGTTCCGTCGTTTATCCGTTAGTATAGATATTGTCAAATACACTCGCAAATGTCAAATTATATTCGGTGTATACTAATGGTTTCAATATCCGTGTATCCTTTTACCTTTGTGGTGAAGATCAAGTTCAATCAGGTATGAGACCAGTCTGTTCCAATTCATGATTTATATTAGTACGATTGACCCATAATATTCACCTAACCCAGGTGCTGATCTTTAATATGTACATGCGCCAGAGACGAACAAAATCTACTGTTTCGTTACAGCCGACGACACATTGTGCAATAGCCGATTAAACACTTAAAAATCTCGGGGGTGTATAGTCAGCCTAATGGGTGCATGACTGAAATTAAATATACATGTACTTTAACTTATGGTATTACACGTACTACTGTATCAAATATTGAAAGTCATTTAAATGGGGCAAAATTTCGTGGTTTCGGTACAAAACACCCTTTCGATTAGACGTTGAATCGTGGATGTTGCATTTCAGGTAATAAATGCAAGGTCACACATATTGGTCCACGGGGTTGGATTTCTTGGTTGAATGTGAACCATGAAATCCACGAAATTTAATCCCCAAAGAAAAATAATAATTTTACAATAACTTTTAATACGGTGATGTACTTAATTGTTGCCTATTGTGTTATCAGAAATCAAAGAAGAGAACAGTCGTACAGTTTCATTACACTGCCTGGCCTGATAAAAGTATTCCGGATGAAATAACAAGCTTGGTAGAATTCCGTCAGAGGGTTAGAAGTGCTCCACGTGTACATCATGGTCCGGTTATCATACACTGCAGGTTGGTTGACGTTGCCTGATATCTGCCTATATAATTTCATTCTAACATTGACTACACGGCAGTCATCCACAAACATCCGGTAAACTTTTAAGATAAAGGAAAAAGGTAAAAACATCATTCAAAACATAAGCATTGTGCGCTTCTTTATTCATTTTAGTTTCAGGACATCTGACACATGAATTTAGCTGTTTAGTTTTAATTTCTTGTCGAGGTTTCTGTGTGCTATTATGACGTTTGTGGTCTGTGAGAAGTTCGTTCAGTCCTTAAAATTGTGTGGTCCCTCTTTTGGCATGTTGAGCAAAATTGCCAAACAGAGATTTTCTAATATATGTAGATGAAAAGAATGTCCATTTACAATTGCATGCAAGTTCTCTTTCATTGTTGTCCTTCTCTAGTGCTGGGATTGGTCGTACAGGAACATACATTGCTCTGGACAGGTTGACAGAGGCGGGGGAAGGTGGGGATAGAATCAATGTATATGATTGTGTGTATGACATGAGACAACAACGTCTTAACATGGTACAGACACTGGTAAGTTACTTATTGCTTAAATAAGTCAGTAAAATATCCAAGTTGTTTATATCGCTGTCTTAGAATGAGAAGGTCGTATTTGTAATATTTACGACCTGATAAGACACATATTTAAAATCATAAGCCGCTTCTTACAGTGGTAAGCTGGGCAATACATACAGCTATTGCTAATTATTTCAGGAACAATACAAATTTCTTCATAAGGCCCTGGTACACACACTGACCTTTCAAAGCGGAGCAATTCAGTCGGAGGAGTTAGGGTCGTATATAAGAGCTACAGGTGTTTCGGAGTTCAACGCAAGCTATGAAGTAAGCCATGTAATTGGTTGCATTTGAATTATGATAATACATTAACATAATGACAAGGAAAATAAACCTTATCACCACCTAAAAACATGTTTACTCGATTTATATACATGGGACAAAATGTTGAATAAATTGCGTGTTTCTTTTTATTTATCCATTATGTGTTATGTTTTGGGGAGCGGTGGTCTAGAGGTAGGGCGCACGCTTCGGAATCGAGAGGTCCTGGGTTCGATCCCCCTCTGGACCACTGATTAATTTCTCTGAGCAAGACCCACAGCTCCACTCCACCATGGTGTAAAATGGTACTTGTGAGAACAGTGTCTATTCCTGGGCGCCGCTGATCGAGGTTGGCTGCCACACCACAGGAGAGAAATAGTCTTCCCAGGGAGACACGAGTGTGTTTCCATATGTAACCCAATGACCAGGGGAAGTTGAAATGTCAAAGGGTGCCTGAGCGGCCTAACAGCTGAAAAGATATCTAGAAAATTGGTAACTTAACTTTTTTTTGTTAAGTATTGTGTCTACGAATGTCGCAATGGAAATAAAATATGGAAGTCCATAACTCTTATTTTTTTGTCTTAATTTCTTTATCATTATTATCGTCATTATTATTTTAATTTGATGCTTTTAGTTATAGTTTATACCATTCATATATCACTATTCAAGCTACTGCATACTGTAATAGAAGATGAACCCATTGAAGAAACACAGGCAAGAAATAAAAACGGTCGTCATAGAGACAAGAACAGAAAGCATAGTGACATACCAGGTACATGTTTCACCAGTCTGGAAAAGAAAGGAGATGTATATATATTTATCACATAACCTGCGGTCTGGGAGTGCATTAAAGCCGTGCCGGAAGATTGTAATGCACTCTCAGCCAATTCATTAAACATTTAAATAAGCTTGAAGTTGATCGGTTGGTTGGTTCAGGGTGAGGTAACGTAAGCCAATCCGTGCCTTGAATCGACCCGTGACGTCAGTATAATACAAACGTCGACAGGGCGTCGCGCGCATTGTAACGCCAGTATTTTAATGGAACCTATGTAGCGTAGATTAGCGTTTTGAACGTAAATGAGCGTTCTCTAAGATTATGTGATAACTAGAATCTTACATTCTTGCTAATTACATACAAATTTTATCAAAGCCTCGTGTCATATTGTTTTGCCCACTCGTTTAATAAAACTCGCATGCAATGAGCACTCATGCAAGATCCTCTATGTACATGTAACATATATGTTCCAAAACCACATAATTCTCTTTTTTTACTTTTTACAATAACTTTAACCATTGCACACGCAGACGCACACATGATCCCGTCACGCAATATATTTACTTACTTTTTTCGAAGAGTATCGCCTACAAAATATCAAAGTTCAGAATATTTTTCCAGAATTACCAGTAAGAACATTTAAGTGTTTGAGTGTACAGTTACATTAAAAAACCGTGTTGTACTATGTATCTACAAAGTCTTAGTCTACTCTAGTATAATCACTGAACTATGACACGTTATCTCACTTCATACAGGTGATAGACATAGACCAAGGATTCACATTTGTCGAACATTCAACTCATCTGACTACATTAATGCCATATATGTAAATGTAAGTAATATGTCTTCAATAAATCATATCTGCCAATTGGTTTATGTTTAAATACACTGCGTAAAGTTGATGCTAACACTTTTTCATGCCAGTGCCGCAGTCAAGTCACCTTATTGCCTCATCCATGATTGCACTTGGAGTATTAATTAGCTGGTAAATGAATTGTCATACCAGAACTCGATACTATCATCTGAATAGGATAAATAAGAATTATTAATATTCCGTACAAAAATGGTTCTTATTTATTTCTTACTCACTTTTCAGGGCTTCAATAAAAAGCATCAGTACATCGTTGCCCAATCTCCACTTCTAGACACCGTCGTGGACTTTCTGTGTTTAATCGTCCAAGAGAATTGTTACTGCGTCGTTTCAATGGAAGATGCAGAGTTAATTGGGACGGTAAGGTAGTTGTATTGTCACCGTGTTGTATCAATGAAAATTTGGAGTTAATTTGGACGAAAAGGTATAAGCCATTCTCCAGGATAACCGGGCGTAGTGACAAAATTGAGAAAATGGTTATAATACTTGGTTAGAAAGAGGAAACTCTTGTGCACAGGTTCTGAAAATTTAAACAAATTATTCCATACACTTACAAAGTTAAAGACTGTCTAAATCAACCACTACCGCCTATTTTAAGAGTGACGTCGCGAACGCCATTCTCTACGTTTTTGACGTTACGTAAACTTTCATTTCAAATATCCAGTATCTGATATATTTGACGCAAACTTTTAAAATTGTGGCACATTTTAGAATCATATTCTTATTTTGATAAAATGTGACCAAATTGGGAGTGTTTTATTACAGGGAGAAATAACATGTGGTTTATGCCACCTGACCTTTGTTTTCCTTGATATGAGTACATTTTAGAAGCCGATTACCATAGCAACAATAGAAGCTATTTTAACACAATTATAAAGAAAACTTGAAGCTAATGGATAGTGCTATACTATACAATTACTTAAATATGAAATCAAAAGAGACGATTTTTTTTCTCATTTTAGACATTTTTCTCAATCACATTGCATAATTACAACACAATGTCATTAAGCCCGGTTTTCCTGGAGAACGGCTCATATTTGTATTGCCACTGTGTTGTATCAATGGAAAAGGTGGAGTTAATTGGGAGGTTAAGATATTTGTATTGTTTACTGTGTTGAATCAATGGAAAATGCGGAGTTAATTTGGACGGTAAGGTTTTTGTATTGTTAATGTGTTGTATCAATGGAAGACACGCAGTTAATTGGCACGGTAAAGTATTTGTATTGTTACTGTGTGGTATGAATGGAAGATGCGTAGTTCATTTGGACGGTAAGGTGTTTGGATTGTAAGCATGAGTAATTTGCCTTGTGACCATAATAAATAATCACGTTCAAATTGAGATCTAGCTAAAATTGAAAAAATAACTTGTTTGAATGATAAAATATTAATTGGGTAACAAGACTTGTCTGTCCCTTGTACAGGTATCATTATCGTACAAGTATCTTAATATTTGTACATTCAATAGACACATTATTTTAAATGTAAGGGAAAGCAACGCTTACAGAAGTGTTTAACGATCAACTACAATTAGTGTACGTGGACAACAAAAATCACATATTTGAGGGTTCACCGTTAAGCTCTTCTGTCAGCAATTAATAAAATAAAGAACAATTATCAATTTTCATAAGCCACCATGCACTGTTGGTCGTGTTTACATATTAGGACAGTGGCATAATAACCTGAGGTTTTTTAATGATTACGGAACATAGAGGGACAGTTTAACAGAAAGAAATGTAAATAGTAAATATAATCTGAAAGTCATGCGTTCACGACAAATGTTATGTAATACTAGTAGATATTCACCTGGAACACACATACGGTATAACATGAACTAATAAATACATATAACCAACAGAATAGTCAATTAAAAAGTGTTGTAGATCTAGTCATTTCGGAGCTATATTCACTCACGCGATATTTGACGACTTATCAAAATGTTCTCCAATCGCCTTTTCCTCAAAATTGACTCAACAAATGTAATGCCATTAGTCAGTACATGTAGTTTTGATATTTGACTTCATACCACATGTTTTGTAACTTTAGAAACAAGCGTGTTATGTATGATTATTAACGTTAATTATGTATTTTCATGTTCAGGAAATTGGTGATTACTTAGGAGCCGATAATCAAGTGTTGAAGTCGGGAACATTTACAGTGAAGACGTCAAGAGGTGAAACAGGGACAAACTACATAATGAGAAAACTAACAATATCTAACAGTGATAAGGTAAAACTCATTGTACCCACTCTGATCATTTCTCTGCGACGACAAATGCCCAATACTCGACAATATTATAGAACAGATCGGAACCTACATTTTTTAAAATTCAAATCGTAGATGCGAAGACATAAATACCCAATACGTAGATGTAACTAAAAACAGTCAAAATTCTGAACGAGAAAGCTTTAAACACAGCAAGACCTAATGACAGGTGTATAAAAAATCTAAAATGTTTAACAAAAAATGTCACTCAGTATGACGCTACTTCATGCTACAAAAAATGTAACTGGTCAAACTTTATGAAGACCTTGTCGGAGTGTATGAATGCTACATTAAATTTGGAAAACTAATTCACTTTCACTCCTAAATTATTTAGGTACAAGGTGACTGATAAAAATGCGTTATACTGTTGCAAATTGACCATAAATGTATAGTTTACTAATTCTTCTTTTTTCAGCACTCTCAATGTGAAAAGGTAGTTTACCATTACCAATTAACTAATTGGAGAAAAGACGATCAGGTTCCTTCTGATGTAGGGGAGTTTACGCAATTTGTGAAAGATGTCAGTAACAAAGCTCGTGAAATGAAGAATGAGAATGCGCCCGTTCTTGTACATTGTTTGTAAGTTGACATACATGTACGAGTAGTGTCTTCATATTTAAAAAATAGGCCATATCTATGCGACAGGTTTAGCAGTGTTTTGAGTAGTTGGCAGAAAATAAAGTTAAAGACTAGGGAACTAACTGATTGATAAGTCCTAAAGTTAAACTGTTATATACAGATACCTAGACAATGTGATGTATACTGCAGAAGATCATAAAAAAACGATGTTGAACATCACTTGTATTACAAAAATGCATTGCGTAAATTTTACATGGGCTTACTGGTTAAGAGCGATACGATTTGACAGCGCTAGCACGTATTTTAGAGTATGTTGCCATATGAATGACTGCCGGTGTTGTATATAAGAATTGTTCTTCGGTCAAAAACTTCATGTAAATTAATTATGGGACGTAGGTACTGCGTTTTTTCGTTTGGTTATTTGTGGGTATTGTACCGCTTATAAGTGTTATGTGATATTGTTAATGTTTTCTGTTCTTGCTTGGTTAAGTTGTGTGCTGCCTTCCTTTCCCGACAAATTTATGGTGTTTTAGTGTTCCTTGCCGGTGGTGATTATAAGCACAATATAGGAGGATTATATTCACCGATGTCCTGCGGTCGGTTCTCCGTGCACGGGTCTTGTATTCGTCCTGGAACGTCTCGTCTACGCAGCCTGCCGGTTTTCGTCTGCCATTGAGCTTCCGCTCGCGCTCTGACGTCATGATCTGGCCTTCTTGGTAAAACGGATGGTCTAAAGACCGTACCCCGGGTCCCCCCGTAATTCGGCCGTAATACCCGGAATTTACTCGATACAACACTGTAAACTAACTATATTAGTTAACGGACTCATTTTAGGGACGGAGCTAAGCGTAGTGGTTTGTTCTGTGCTGTTGGTATTCTGTTGGAGAAAATAGAGGCTGAAGGTCAAGTTAGCGTGCCCAACACATTGAGACAACTTCGTACTCGTAGGAAAATGGCTGTTCCAAATAAGGTTGTATTTTATAAACGTCAATCATGTCTATACTATATTGTGAACCATATTCCCAATTGGTCTAGAATCAAACATGTTAACAACGATAAATAAGTCATTATTATTATAATTATTATTTAAGTCCAGCGAGGACTACCTGGTATCGTATTCTACAATCTTTTTTTATTCACTTACTTATGAAGGCTAACACGAGTGCAAAATAAATGTAAATCTATACTCTACCTGTCAAGGCAAAGTTTACAATTTTTTTGGTACACATAATCGGCAGTGTCACTTTCACCATATCCTCACTAGGCTGTACACATAACACACGTATGACGATTGAGATTATTTTAGTGTTACCTCATTTCAACTACAAATCCAGTAAACATGTATTGCTTGAGTTTGATGTATCAGTTGATATGTAGAAATATTCGTTCATTATATGTACCCTAATATTTTTTCTCGTTTTTCAGGAACAGTTTGAGTTTTGTTTCCGCTGTGTCGATGCTCATGTTAACTCAAACAACGTTTACTCCAATTTTGCACGATAGAGACTCAACAGCATTCTTTACCCGTACTTAAATAATGTGCCTCAGTAAATCATTAGTTAGTGCGCTTGCAGACCACCAGGGTTCAAATACAGAAGGAGGCACTCGCATCGTTATTTCAACAGACAGCTGACAGCTAAAAGCTACGGTAGAATTTTAAAATAACATTTGACGTGTTTGTTAAAGAAGCTATTGATGTAATAAGGATGTGTTTATAATTTGGTGTCATGCGATATTATCTTTAATTTTCGATAGTGCAAGTTTAACTTCAGTGTTATACAATGTACTCTTGTTGACAGTATTTTGACACGTGATGCTTTAGTTTTATATTTTGTTGTTTTGATCCAAATTGACATTCTGCCCATTTATCCACATTGTCATGACTATTTGATGATATTTCGGCTCTAAGCATTACAAAGCATGTCGGAAGGCAGTTGGTGTTGTCTTGTATAACATTTTGTATGTATTTGTTCGGCTAGTTTCTCAATCAAACACTTAAAAGGTAGCTCGGTCGCCATTTTCTCAAGCAAAGGAATTAAAACCTTCACTATTGATTGTGGTAATGATATACTGGTACCCAAACTACACGTGTCGATACGTATATGCACTGTGAACCAATGTACTAATGTTGCTTGAGAAAATGAGAAAATGGCCGCTGAACTATCGTTTGGTGTTAAATAAGGTAGTCAAAATGCTTATTCAAATAATAAAATTTACGGAAATCTGGGTCTTTGAGCCAGCCAACCAGTCATAGTACACGGTTACTGGTGATATACAAACATTTATCACTTGTAGGTTATAAGTTATTTATCGTAACATAATTTTGTTATAATTCATAACTGTTTAGAATCAGAATTTTGTTCAGTATCATACCAATGTATTATTCAGATCTGAGCTATCATTTCGTATCAACTTCGTTTGTGTGCCATTCGTGTTCTGTCGTTTATGTTAATGCTTATCATTTCTTCTAGATTTATAAATTTTAATGTGAATCTATGTACAAATGTGTAGCTGTATAATACCCTGAATCATTCATAATAACTCCATTTCTTCTATTTTGAACGTTCAGACTGAGACAACACGTCAAAATGTAACGTCCATTATATAGCATATCGTGTAGTATTTTATAGATATACTATAAGACACATTAATAATATCGCATTAATGAAAAGCAAAGTCATAATGTCGAATACCAGAACATTGTTTCAAAACTGTTCGTCTATACAAAAATTGATTTAAAATTACTAAACACCATCTTTATTTTATGTATGGGTACTTTATCTTTTCAAATATCAGATCAACACGTTTTAATTATGAAGGCTCTGCTCCAAAATCAATTATCCTGTCTTGTCTATCGTTTAAATAAAATTTTAGAAGTCCCCGTTAAACGTGAAATCAAATTTAAATTCAGAGACAGGTTGTACTAATGTAATATACGAAGATATGAACATGGAAAAAAATAAATAAGAAATCAGCGAAACTTTCATATTAAAGACAAAATATCATATATGGACATGCCCGGTATAGTAATTTAAGCATTACATTGAATTTAACAAATGTATGTATTCAAATTTGTGTCTTTGTTGATGCATATCGTGATTTGTAATGCTGTCGTCATTATTTAATTTGTTCTTACATTTTATTAGAAGTCAGGACTCATCATGTTAATACATCTTACATTTATAACTATTACTTTCTTGATGATATTTGTATACTTTTTTTCATGTAATGCACCCTTTATATTTATTGTAAATATGTTAGCCTCTTAAAATGAAGACTTTACTTACTTACTTACTTACTTACTTACTTACTAACTAAGTCAAAGAATATTTGTACATATGTATAGTTAAATTATTTCACTGATATCTTACATGACGATTTATCTTTCTTAACGTCAATTGATGATCGTAAGAATATAATTGAAAATACAGAAGATCGTGGAATATATTAATGTGTATAGTTGATGTTGTATCAATTGACATATCGCTGACTTAGAATGAGAAGGTCATAAGTACAATGCAAAACCCACTTTGTCGAGAAAGCAAAACCATGTTGTAAACCACTTTTTGAAAAACGCATGTTTTCAACACTTCAGTTTGGTAAACCAGACAAGTCCAGATGGTCATGATAAGGATGACCTTGTAGTGCACAGTTTTCAAATATGTAAAGAGTCTTACATTGTACAAGGTCATAAGTTTACCTTCTTATTCAAAGTCAACGATATGGCGTTGAAGATATATTGGATCTACATAATACGAGGGATGATCAAAATAACATGAACTTTTGTATATGTCAATTGACTATTTACAACATGAATCGAAATATGTCCGACATATTCCTGAGCAATTTCACGGAAAAATAATAATTCAGTGAAAAGTAACATTCAATAGAAAATGGTCACTAACTGCAACCCGTTGCACATCAGCGTTGGCTTCATGACGTCGTTGACGTCGTGCATCGATGTTCGTCACTGTAGCATATTTGAACCTGATCATTTTTATCAAAAATGTCATACAGTGATATTGATTATTACTGAATAATGTAAGATAACATTTGACCTTAAATTGAGCGAGATGTTTTCCGTGCACGGCTCCATAAAGGAAATCATCAACCAGTGCATTAACCCAGCAATATATGATTTGTTTTACCAGGTACCTTAATATAACATACGAACAAAAAATGTGTTTTTTTACATTACAAGTATGTACGGGAAAACCAGAATATGTTGTTTCCTTGTCAATTTCACAATTACAACCAACACATCTCTGGCTTAGAATGAGAAGTTCGTAAGTACAAAATCGATAATTGATAAAACAAGAAAAAACTGTTGAAAATTGACTCTTTAGTTATGGAAATACTAGCTTTTACATCTTCATTTTAGTTAATATGAAAAGTTCCGATTTCCTTGAAAATAGGCCCATACGTAGCACCTTCTGATGCAGATTTCAAATATGTACCAATCTTATAATGTCGTAAGTAATAGTTACGACCTTCCCATTCTAAGCCAGCGACATGTGTATCAAAGCCGAAAATACAAAAGTGTTTTACTTGTTTTATGATTATTATCACTTTGTCTTGCTTTGTTTTGACTATCGAAATTTACGAACTACTGTTTTACCACATTACCAGTGTCATTGGCCAACTATCCAAATATTTACAAGATCGTGGCCTCATCTAAAATATGATAATATGTAAATAAGCAAAATATGTTCATCAAGTATTTGAAAAACATACATCTTAGTTGGATACCGTTACTTTTGTGTTAACTGAAATAGAAACATTATTTGTACATAGTGGGATTGCTGCTGTAATTGTGTTTACATTGTTTATTGTAATTTGTACATACTCTTCTTATGTTGGTTTACCTGCCTTCTGTTTAAGGCGACACACATAAATACTGTTATTATGCTAATAAACTTAAATTGAAACATAACCATTTTTACGAACTTCAAGCCATTTACGAAATATTAACCGCTACTTACGTTTCCTTCCGCAAACTTCTGAAAGACCTATTTGCATTTTAGGGGCATGGATTCAGCATTTTTTATATCTTGGACTTTGGACATATTTTTCTACACTACCACATTAAATTAGCTAAGTGTACAAAGCACTATCAATTATCTTGATTTGTCAGAAGTAAGTGTGCGCCAAAATGTCTCTATAATGTCACAAATATATTCAAATCACCAATAATAATTTATAGCTTCCAGCGATTTATTATAATGTGGTCAAATGGAAACAACTCGTGACTATTTTGGCTCGTTACGGAAATATGTGTTTATTCTTTTTTCGGTAGTTAGTGGGAGCTTTTAGTTTAAAATTTGAGAAGTTGAAACAATAATGATTCGCATGTAATGTACATGTATACTATTCCTTAATCGATTTAAATGATCAAAGTTATAGGGAAAGCCTCTTTAAGTGTTGGTATTTTGTAATAATAGTGTGGTATATGATGCTTTTAATATGATTTATGTCCTCAGTTGTTTAATTCGCATTCAGTGGACAGTTGTGCTGCTCATTGATGTTCATGCATTTCCAACGAATAACCTGTAAATAATGTTTGCTGGGATAGTATTGTAGTAATTTGTATTTGTCTTAGGTATCGTAATATTTTACGAAAGGTTTTGTTCTTAGTTTTTTTGTCAATACAATCATGTGTGTACGAGGTAATATGAACAATAAACAGCAACACTTATCATTTGTATATTTATTTTTTACCTTCAAAAAGCTGTTACAATAAGGCATAAACCCTAACAAACTTCCGCCATTGACCATTTTGTAGCGATCTCTAACACAGTGTGATTGGCACCAAATAGGGGACTAAATGCATTTAGAAAATTTAAACAGCAATCTATTGTTCAAAGGACAAGATTCCTAATGACAAACGCATCACATTTTACGTCATACAAAGGGAATTAAATCGATTTAGAAAACATAAACATTAAATTTGTTTTCATAAGAAAATCCTGAATCGCCTAATGCATCACATTTTACATCATAAAAAGGGAACTTACTAAACAGATTTAGGAAATATAAACATAAAATTCAATATTCATAAGGAAAAACAAACTTGACTGACCCATCGCTTGTTTATTACAGTAGAAACTACCTTATTTTAGAAAATATAAACTTTGGTTCAATGTCCATAGACCAGTAAAAAACTCGAATTGGTGATTTAAGAATATCACCATTTAAATACAGTATGCGTCAAAAATATCGCAATTTAGAATGATGTGCATTGATTTAATGTTACCATGATAAAAACCTGACTCAACAAAAGATCACCATTTAAATGCAATACTGAACTTCCTTTTAGTTACGCTCGATGATGTAGTTGTTGACGTTTTGTTGTATCTCTGTTCATTGCCTACGTGATAAATTCCTGTAAAAAAAGATGTTTCATGTTAAGGATTCCAATCATCTTTACATAATACACAGTGTACACAATTGGCATTACGCCAGAACAGATATCGCTCCACATGATTGTTTGTCGATGGATGTTATCGAGCTAATCCATTGGACCATGTGCTTATAATTTACCGTTTAATTGATTTAAAGGACGTACAAATGTACTATTAGATTGACAACGGGCGTATTGTAAACTTATTAATAACTAATAATTAATTCTATATTCATACGAGACTTTGTACCGCCCTTTTAGTCGCTAATTCATCAAATCTCAGACCGAAACAAAATAGGCAGACTTAATGGTTCGATTTATAGAATAACTACGTCATAAAATTATTTAAATATACTTTACTGACGTCACCACATGCCAATTTCAGAGAAATCAATAGCGGTGAGTGGGGGGAATAGTTCAAGGTGACGGTGTTGTAGTAAATCTATCAGGAACTATTAATGTTTCTATTTATAAATTTATTACGTCATACATTATGACGTCATACTTACGTCAGCACATGCCGATTTCAGAGGCCTCACTACCGGTAGGTGGGGAATACTTGAAGGTGACGGTATTGTAGTACTCTCCGCTGGAAACCATTCTGACAACAGAGTTTTGGCACCCAAGGACGAAATTTGCGTTAGACGCTGAAATATACAATACATGCAACTATAAATACATGCAGATAGCTAGATTGTTCAGGTCTATGTAATTTTAACTAATGATTGATCAGATTTGAGGTAAACTAGAAAAAACACATTAAAGACACCTACATGTATCATGTATCCCTGTTCTGAAGATCAGTCCGGGTTTTTTGGATTACCAAATTTAATAGGAATTCATAATTTTAAACACATTATTACATTCAATATTTCAAGAACTGCATTAAGTAAAATGATTATATTACGTTGTTATTTGGTAATAAAAATAACGGAATATTCAGTAAAAAACGGAGAGGCATGCTGTTCACGTTTGTAATCTAAACGTTATTTAGTAAAGCTCAAATCTTATTAGTCCATGGTTATAAGTAGAAAAGAGTCTTAACCTAAAAATGTTCTTTTAACTATTCGAACACAAGTCATTCAAAGAAGATACCATCCATATATATCCCCTTTTCTAAAACCTGCATGCCTCACCACTTTTTACAGATTTGTTTTTACAGATTTGTTTTGTTCAAAATTAGCACAGACTACGACATCATTTTAATTAACACCATCGGGAAGCTGCACAATCCGTCTGAGTTGCTTAATTGCGAATTTGTATTTGGGTGTTTCTACCGGTTTAATCAGTTAGTAAATCTTTATAGTCTAATGAGTGTTGCCTAATTGATAAATCGAAAGTATCATCAGTCTAAATTCATCACATTCAACGGCCCAGAAATCTCTTTTGGTATGTACTTGTGTTTTAATTTTATGTAGAATCGAGTTAAATACTATAAAGGTTCACTGCAAAATGTAGCAATAAGGCTATTGGCAGAATTGTTCTAAATTTTACAATGTAAATAGAAGAGCAATGTTAGCATTGTGGCTAATTGGGACAATTTTAATGCCGTTTACTCCATGGTTAGTGAATAAAGCCCTGTCAAACAGATGCTAAAGGCAATCGGGTCATGAGGAATGATAACACTATTGAAAATGCTCAATTCAGAATTCCATTCGTGTATAAATGGAGAATATTGTTGACCATGCTAAAAAGGAAATTAGACAGGGAATGTTGCACTCAACCTAACCAGCCTAGCACAGGAATCAGAAACACCACAACACAACCACACAGCGCAATGCCCACTCATAAGCCAAAGAAAAAAGTAAAATGTTTGTCTTAGATCGTATTTGGTAAAATATGTTTTAGCGATCTGGCTTTGAATTGGCTGTAAACCATTTTGTTACAAATAAATCCTTAACCGTATTAGTTCCGTTAGGTCAAGCTTTGTTTTTTCTAAACGCTTAAGATATTTCAAATCCTGCTCTTAATATTTCCATATAACGCGAAAGTTAGAAAAAGCCATAATAATAGAAAATTAAACAAAGTTATGGCATTTTCTTAATAAATTATGTCTGATTTCCAAATGAATTCCATAATATATCCGAAGTATTTAAAGTATGCCAACAGAATTCTGACAAAATGATTGGCCAAATCGAATTATCATTCGAAATGTCTTTGAATTTAGATTTTTCTCTGCATAACAAATCATTGGAGCACATTTCGGCTGGTTGGAGATTAGTATTGGGTAGTACATGTTTTCGAGATATCAAGAATAATCAAGTGGCAGCGTTAGAAGTGCCGCCGAGTGTATATTCCTTTTCATAGTACAACCTCAGCAGAACAACACCCTTTTGCAGCCACAAATATTAGTTTATAGTTTGATGCTCCTCAGAGATTAGCACTATAGTACATGGCGATGGAAAACTATTTTGAAGTTTTTTCTTGCTAGGCGGTTGATGCTCACCTGAGATTAAAATTATTGTAAAAAGTGATTTATGGAATTTCTTGATGTGCTGCTCTGGGGAGATTGTGGTGTATCTTAGTTGATGTGGTTTTAGTACTAGGATCCTACTTACCGCTGTTAGAGTTCATTCCACAAACAATACCCTTGGTTGACATCATAGATGGATCCAGACCGTTACCATCCATAAACTGTACGTAGTCACCACCACCTAACTTCATACAATTCTGAAAATATAATAATACAGATTGTGTTTACATCTGGGACTTGGACATTTCAACTTTTCAGGTTAGGTGTGTAAATTATGTCGTGTATGTGTGTTATGTTATGTTGTTCGAATGTTCTATGCTCGGCTTTTTAAGTTGAGTGCTGCCTTCAAGTCCGATTTGCCATATCTTTATTTATTTAAAGTGGGTAAGATATTTGGTTCTAGACCAATTTTCAAAAATTGTCTAAGGACCAAATTAAATCAGTGTACAATAAGATTAATAAGTACTTATTAAGATATAAATACTTTAGAGTTTTGACAATCCAAAGCCAGAGGGCGAACGAACCATCAACGTGCCAAAATTGGAATGTTTCAAGGAAGCCTATATACATGTACATACAAATACTCATATATATTTCGTGCATAAAGGCACCATGGTACTTTACACCTGTCGTAGTTAAAGGTAAATAATTACACTCAATGGCAGCTATATTTATGTTTTCAAACTTGGATTATTTCTGTTTCAAAAATACAATCATGTTGCTTTGGCAAACACTAAGTAAACGGTCGTTTTAGTTGAAGTGGATATCGTAATTGTTCATGTCCTTCACAATCTCTGAAAATGCTTAGTTTTGTGCAGTACGAACTATGTTGTAATAGCTATGTGTTTCCTTTGTCTGATTTCGAACTGTTTTGAGACACAAAGTAGCCTATAATTTGAACACAAAAAACAACAATCGTCTGAGATTTAGGTATAAAGTATTGTATTCGAAATAAGGTTCTGCATAATTATTTAAAGATAACTAAATTGTTGTTTTGTGTTACTTTAAGAAGATGATTGAACGAATCAGTCCGGGTTGTTGGGGGAACGTGGCGCACCAGGAATGCTATAAAGTGTACGTATTAAGGCATGATTGTGCAACAATAAAAGATCATAATGTTGCACGACTTTGCAATCGGTTTTGATACGTCAGATTGAATACAAATTGTACGTCTTTGCCATGTGCATAGTAAATATACCATTAAAATGCTGCTACATGTAATATTGGGAACTTTTCAGGATTAATTTTATGAAGTGAGGTGTTCTCAAGGAAAACCTGCTATTTTTACAATATGTAATTATACTATCTCCAAAGCTATGAAATATCTCTCAATTATTATTCTTGTCAAAATAACAGGTTTTCCTGGATACTTGATTGTTTCATACGTACTTGTATATATATCGATGGCCTAGAACAAGACGGTCGTAACTACCGAATCGATATATTGAGAAAACACGAGAAAACTGTCTGTAATTTACTGTTTACCTTTGGGAAAACACGTTTTTAAAACTTCATTTTGGTCAACATGACAATTTCAGATTTTTATGAAAAAAGGCTCATAAGAAGCGCATTGTGAAGCAGATTTCAAATATGTATGAGTCTTATAAGGTCGTAAGTAGGTGTTAAGACCTTCTGGTTCTAAGCCATCGATATGTTTATACTTTTATAAAATGTTATTAGGTAATCCACTACTTATCTATAATTTTGCTTCAAAGCTGTTCACATAATTTTGATTAGATAACATACCTAAAATAATCTATTTGATGTTAGTTTTTTACCATTAACTACATGATATACGTGGCACCTGTACATATGAACCATGTTTGGGTTTTGTAAAATACTTTTAAAATACGAATACATTTTGTGGTTCATTTTACGATTGAGTTACGATTGTTGTAATTGAATTGATATTTTAAGTACATTGGCCTTCTAACAACTATCCTTACTAGTTATTCACATAGTTTTCAGACCGCACGATAAAAACAATTGTACGTGTCTTAGAAGTAAATGATTAATGACGTTTTCTGAAATATATCTTGGCTATAATTGAAAAGGGTGAGACATTCCAACCAATATTACCAATTAAGAAATCAATCTTATTTAAAGACAAGCGTTATTTATGGCTGTTTCACTCGGATATCAACTAAAGGTCACCTGTTTAAAAGTTGTTTTAAACCTGTATCGTTAAGCATACTAGTAATAACAGGAAATCCAAAATAGCATCAAAACTTCCGTTACCAATTCGTACTCTTTCATTGAAGTTTATAGAATGGTTTCCATATTGGGAAGATAACATTAATAAATACCATTCTACTATTAGCAAATGACATGAAAAATGTTGCTACAATACATGTTTAGAAAATCCATATTGGCTACTATGAGATGCCAATTGTAGGAAGCTTTGGTGGCGTGGTGAAACGTGTAACGGTAATGACTAAGTTGACAATAAAGAATAGTAATGATTAGACATAAACCAATATTTCAAACCCATTTCATCGGTGGCCTTGATCATAATGTTGAAGTCTAGTAATGGGACCCAGCACAAATTTCAAAGAATTCACACTAAAACCAAAATGGAATCAAAAGGAAAACATGTGTATGAAGAACAGCATGGCGAAGAAAGGTAACATCATAGTTATGGACAAGGGAGATTCCGTTATAATTGTCTCATTGGGGATAATTTAGTAAGAATGTAACGTAAGTAACTTGTCCCTTACCTTTTCAGATAGTCCAACTTCGGCTTCATAAGGTTTGCTGTCCGACGTCATACCTACGTCAACGTTGATAAGATGTAGTTCCTCTGGGTAAATGATAGCAGTCGTACAATTTCGGCGCATTCCGTAGTTTTTCATAGTAAGAACACCTTCTTCAAACAAACCGACGGCGTTGCAAGCTGTAATTGGCAAATGTTTACATGTAATTAATGGTGCAGAAATTGATTTGACTTACGCATCAAGAGACTTTTTGGCTTAATCTGATATTAAAAGTAACAATAGGTGAACTAAAATTTTAAAACTCCACCAGTATCCTATTCGTTGGCCGATTTACATGAGCTATGTCAATTTTTGCCAACTATTTATGTAGAACAAAAAGACAAGTTTGAGCATCATAAACTGACTGTTTGCTTCAGAAATAATTAAACGAAAGTTGAATTACATTCCAATTATTGAATTAAACGAGAATTCTTATCAAAGGTGACAATTATTGATAAATGTTCGTATAAAGCCGCAAAAGTTTGTACAAAAAGCTACTCACGCTGAGGATTATGTTTAAAATTGACAATAACTCGGAAACCCTCGCCTGGTTGAGGGATTCTGAATTGTATAAGGGCTACATTCTGGTTGGATAAGAATATTTTCGTAGGTCTGTTTTCACCACAGAACATGGTGTAACGTTCGGTAATATCTTTCTGGTGATCGTAAACTCCGGGGAACATTTCTCCTTGCAGTTCCCATCCGTCAAAAACCTGAAACCAGAAAGCAAACCAATATACATATAAGCAGGGGACCGTTTCCTAAGCAAAGCCGCTAAGGCATTATTTTAATTCGATTATCCACCCCCTCAAAAAACCAAAGACGACCAGCACATGTTAAGAATGCACAATATATTTTATACAAACGGTCATATACTGTACATTTTACGCATCGGTCATCCACGTATCGATGTAATAGACAATCGGACAGGGAATCGACGGCAGCACTCAACTTAATTAGCCGAGTACTGACAACATGGTACACATCATACCATAATTACTCGACGCAATGGCCAACACATTAAGATTCAGCTGTATAACACAGGTAACTGTATCGTTGAAAACGAAAAAAAAATCGAAAATTAATATTTTGTTTTCATGCTTATCGGTGGTTTACGGCAGAATAACGGTGGATTATTCCCCGATAATTTCACTGTTCATAATTTCACAGTTCATAACTTCACGGAAACGAACTTTTTTTTTTAAATTCCCCGCCTGCAAAAATAAAATAATAAACATTTCCACTTGCTCTGTTAATCTTTAACAAATAATAGAACATTATATGTACATAAATGTAAAGAATAGACGAAATTGAAGCCATTGCAGAAGAACTACTTGATGCAACTCTTCGCGTGCATGGCAGGAAAACGACGTCCCGCAAAACATTTCTGGTATATAGTGGAGTATTTCCATCATTTAAGCTATTTGAAGCATGAAATAAATAGGATATTTGTATTTTTCCGTGTATGATCGTTTGATAATAAAAAATGTTTCGGTTTTTTTTTCGTTATCAACGATACAGTTACCTGTGCTGTATAACAGTCATCATTATCATTTTTCGGGGTAATTTAAGGGGAAGCATGTTGGTTTAAACTTGCTCAGAGAAATTAAGAAGTGCCATAATCTGCGACCGAGTCCGGGCCTGTTGATCGCAAAGCGTAAAATCTACCTCTTGACCAGAGAACAACCATTACCATTTAAAACATAACAATATTCAACAGCATCAGTTTCTATCTTAAGTGATTCAAAGCAGGGATCGACTGTACTGGGTACTTTACGTACATTTAAGTGGAAAAATGGTATCAAATTATAGTTAATTGTCTATTTCATTAATCATTTCGTCTGCGGGGACATTTCAAAACAGCAATTTCATTGATTTTAGTCTGGACAGACAAAGTTAATCGTCGGTAATAGCTTTTGAAACGTAGTAAGCAGACTGCGTAACTACTTTAACTACTTCAGTTTTAACCTCGCTGATCAATAAACGTAAGAATGGCGCATGCGCATTACAACGTATGTGACCAGGCACATTAATTCAATCCTTGAAATCATGACTACAATTCGTCTTGTAAGGAAGGAATAAAATGTATTGTATGTGTAATGTTAAATTCGCTCAGCAAAACATTTATCTTGCTATCAATTGCACTCATGTTAAACGGAAGAAGAGTCTTCCACTGCGCATGCGTAATCAAATGATTAAATAAACTAACCAATCAAATCACAGATAGTCCAGTTCAGCATCTTATAGATGAAAATCAATATTTACAGTGTTTTGCACAGCTGTGCGACAGCGTACGTCAGTACAAAACTTTAATGGTGACCGAGTTTATACTTTTAGATAGTTCTGTTAATGTATTAATGTCCATTCCAGCTTAATTAAATGCTCACACCGAGTCAAGAAAATTCCACCGTTAGTTGAACAGGGTTTTTGCAAACACCTACCCGGCAAGTTGTATATGGGTCAGCATTTTGGCTAAAATTCCACACTCCAATATCAAGACATTGTTGTGTCAAATTTTCAGTCAGTGATCAGTGATTGCTAAGTATTTCCGTGCACGTTCTCCAATGTTGCATGTGTGTATTTTGGACTGGTAACCTTGTATTACAATATACTTGAGTTGAGCTGAGTTCAAATTATTTCAAATTGACTTTTGTTGGAGTCAAAATGTAAAACTGCCTATCACGCATTAACAATAATTAAGAAACGTTCGTAATTACTAAAAGTATTGGAAAAAATAATCGTATCTAGTTTCGAGGACCGCGTGTAAAACTTGATTTGTCCCAGTGAGACTAATTTTATTGTCAACTTTTGGAATAAATGTACCTGTCTGTTTTAATAAACTTAAAATAAATAAGAAACGAATTATTTGTCCTATGGTTGTTACCAATATTGTATCCAGAAATTGACAACAGGAACGTTCGCCTCAGAAAGACAATTTAATAAAACATGCTCGAATTACGAATTCGCGATCTAAACTCGAAAGACCAGACATTCTTATTTATATATTGGGTTTCGGAAATTGACAATACGTTTGCAGAATTAAGATTAGGCACGTATTGAGTGTCTTCGTCGGAATGTAATTAATGTCTTATGCGAGTTTTGGTGTATTTTGTGTCGAATGAAATTGTCCTATTGAACATAAAATAAATTTTATTTATTATTTTGCACTAAAAGGTCAGCACGAGTGTGAAGACATTCAGTTTCACTACGTCTGACTAATAGTAGATCTAGTTCCTTGGTCACACATTCAACCCACCCGCCATCCGAACAAAGGTCGGTGTACGTTATGCATACTCGGACGGACATGTTCGGCGGGTCATCAAATATTTGTGTAATGACTGTAATGCATATTCAGACAAAATTAGAAAGTGCCTTTCCGGTCCCATTTTACTAGATCAATTAGCGGCAAATATATATGTATTTGTATACTATTTAAAAAGTTAAACACGATTTTCTAAATTTTCATTAAATATCCACCCCACTAAGAATTTGATACAGCCAGGACAATTTAACGTTATCCTGAACATTTTTCATGTACAAGATTCTTGCTTCACGTGGTTTGAATATATATTTTTCCCTAAGGAAATCGTGCAATATCGGGATGTTACGTGTCGTGAATCTACCCGATTATGAAAACATACAAACCGTATTACAAATTAAGACAAGATATCGGTTGTTAAATTGTGCTTATTCAAATGTCAGGGTCGTGTCAAATTTGCCTAGTCTTAGTATGCAATGTATATAATTTTATTATTTCATTAACAACTTAAGAGGTAATGCCTTGGTCCCGCTGAACATATTTGTCCTCGGCGATTTACTCCCGATTTACCTAAAGAATTTCGGAAGGGACCAGAAAAGGCGTCATCGCCGCCTATGGAAGGTCAATAAAAAATTGGGAAAATCCCTTTTTCCGATTTATCCCCAAATTAATTTATTTCTGCCGGGTGGATATCGCGGGGAAAAAGGCTCAGTGGGACAAATGTATGAAACAAGTTATGGAACTTACCGCAAGTACGCCGCCAGTTTCGCATTTAACATCAAAATCCATGAATGCTACTTCTATAACCTGGTCTGGTTCCCCTATAAGATATAGCCCACATGTGTCCTGGGTTCCATCCGACACGTATTGTAGTTCCCCCGGAAATGACGCCATATGTATACATCCTGAAACGAAATGGTGTGTACACATAAACAGATATAGAGAAACCCGGGTCCCTGTCCGGTGAGAACAATGTTATCAGGCGAGGTGATATCGTTCGGGTGGCGAGGTTTACCGAGCCATCCCGGGCGATGTCGCCAAGCCTGATAACATTGTTCGAGCCGGACAGGGGCCCGAGTTTCTATTTCTCATGAAACCAACAACGGGACACAATTTAGAGGTATATTTTTTAATTTTAAACTGGAGTTGTCGATCGTCCTTAGACCGCCCGCCGATTAACACAACTTCATTTGATTCCGTACACAAAATATAGTTCTCAATTCTATGCTGTTCAATTAGCAAAAATATTTAAAAAATAAATAAGATCTATTTCAGTTTTTAGTCAAAACGAGAAATCTAAGCAAATTATAAGTATTACCAAAATAAGAACATCGTGTCGTAAAAGTAGAATAAAATTCCGCTCATGAATGTTGATGTTTTTTTCTTCTGGATGATGCATCAATGAAACGTCATCAATGACGTAGTGTGTGTGGAGAAGGTCGCTAATTATGTCAAACTTTCTTATGTTATGCATCACACAATGACAAAATACGGATTGATTTAAATACTGGATTTTGTGTGGCATCGGACAGTGCAAAATTGTATCCCGTGAAATGGAAATAACTTCAAGAATGAACAGTTTAGACATGCTTATAGTTCTAACCGAGTGGGTGGAGAACAGTTTTCAACAAGATCAACTTAATCCCGACAGAATGCTGATGAAAACAGATGGAAATACACAATGGTGAGTTAGACATTGGTTTGTTGAAGAGTCTATTAAAGTTTGTTCTATTTTTTGTACGAATTTTTTGTAGGGTTGTGTACTGAATGTAACAATGTTTTGATTCACAAAAAAAGCTCGGTGTCTCATGGTTTTCGTTTTGTAGGTCAACCTTCGCGAGTCGTGAAAATGAGATAAAAATTCCTTTAGGCCAGAAAACTGGATATAGAGTGGATAACTATGACTATTTTAACGTTTATTTATCTTTGACGATGCTTAGCCAGTGTATTTATCTGTGTTTGTTGGTTTATTTCAGGGCCTTTCAAAACGATCGATCCGTGGGCGACCCGTATGAATTCAAGAACAATTACTGTGTCGTAGCCCTACCTGGCGAAGAAGCATCGCTAATCTGGAGTGTAAAACTAAACGTTGAATAAATAATAGCTATTAAATGCACAATTCTGTTGTTTTCAATGATATTTATGACAATTTAAGACAGAATGCCATATTGCAAAATAGTCCGTTATTTGTGGGCGGAGCCAAAAAGTGTTCTCAGGCTATTGACCTGAGAACACATACTTATCTCAGGTCATGTGTTATCAGGCAGTTACCATGGTAGTTGCATGAGAAATTCATAGAAACGATTACATACATTAATACAATTTATACACAATCTACTGCTCTGTTCTGTCCATGTGGACAAAATAACAAAAAGGCAACGCATCGGTGGTCGTTACGTCACGTCAGGCAGATAAATAATTATGACGTCGTTTAGTTTCACGAGGTCTGTTGGGGTTATCACCATCACCTCGTAAGTAGCACATGTTTACGATCTTAAATTTTGCAATGTTATGTTAAAATCGAAAGCCATTGAATACCTCTTATTTACCAACATTTTCTCAATCTTACGCTAGATGCTTGGGATCAATTAATGGCCAAAATAGCGAGATATAGAGAAACTAGGGTCCCTGTCCGGTGAGAACAATGTTATCAGGCGAGGTGATATCGTTCGGGTGGCGTGGTTTACCGAGCCATCCCGGGCGATATCGCCAAGCCTGATAACATTGTTCGAGCCGGACAGGGACCCGAGTTTCTATTTCTCATGAAACCAACAACGGGGCACAATTTAGAGGCATATTTTTTAATTTTAAACTGGAGTTGTCTATCGTTCTGAGACCGCCCGCCGATTAACACAACTTCATTCGCTTCCGTACACAAAATATAGTTCTCAATTCTACGCTTTCTAATTAACAAAAATATTTAAAAAATAAATTAGATATATTTCAGTTTTTAGTCAAAACGATAAATCTAAGCAAATTATAAGTATTACCAAAATAAGAACATCGTGTCGTAAAAGTAGAATAAAATTCCGCTCATGAATTTTGATGTTTTTCCTCTGGATGATGTATCAATGAAACGTCATCAATGACGTAGTGTGTGTGGAGAAGGTCGCTAATTATGTCAAACTTTCTTTTGTTATGCTTCACACAATGACAAAATACGGATTGATTTAAATACTGGATTGTGTGTGGCAACGGACAGTGCAAAATTGTAAGAATGAACAGTTTAGACATGCTTGTAATGTAGAACCGAGTGGGTGGAGAACAGTTTTCAACAAGATAGACAAGATCAACTTAATCACGACAGAATGCTGATGAAAACAGATGGAAATACACAATGGTGAGTAAGACATTGGTTTGTTGAAGAGTCTATTAAAGTTTGTTCTATTTTTTGTATAAATTGTAGGGTTGAATGTAACAATGTTTTGATTCACAAAAATAGCTCGGTGTTTCATGGTTTTCTATTTGTAGGTCAACCTTCGCGAGTCGTGAACTTGAGATTAAAAATTCCTTTAGGTCAGAAAACTGGATATAGAGTGGTTAGCTATGACTATTTTAATGTTTATTTATCTTTCACGATGCTTAGCCAGTGTATTTATCTGTGTTTGTTGGTTTATTTCAGGACCTTTCAAAACGATCGATCCGTGGGCGACCCTACCTGGCGAAGACGCATTGTTTATCTGGGTTGTAAACCTAAACGTTGAATAAATAATAGCTATTAAATGCATAATTCTGTTGTTTTCAATGATATTTATGACAATTTAAGATGGAATGCCATATTACAAAATAGTCCGTTATTTGTGGGCGGAGCCAAAAAGTGTTCTCAGGCTATTGACCTGAGAACACATACTTATCTCAGGTCATGTGTTATCAGGCAGTTACCATGGTAGTTGCATGAGAAAACGACATCTATTCGTCTTATAATCAAACAGGCTCAAACTATTAAAAACATAATATAAAATATATAAGAACATACCTATGTGACCGTCCGTTGATCTTGTATTTCTACGTAATATGTTGAAATCAGCTTTCTGAAAAACACAAAAACAAACACATGGATTAATGAAATGTTGCGAGTCGCATCTTTGTCGTGAAGTCATAAACATACTCGTTTTTAATGATAATTGAACCAAACAGTTTTTTTGCGGTAAAACTACTAGTTTGCGGAAAAGCTACAATAACTATTAAGATAAAATTAACCTCATTAATTATTTTATAGCGTTTCCTAAAATGTAACGGGTTAAATACCATTCAATATCAGCTTACATACATGTAATCACAGTCGACCTGTTAAAACGTTTACCTTAATTCTAAGGAAACAAAGTACAGCGTCCTCCTGAGAGTTTGAGATTACTTTACAAAAAATTTACGACAATAGTATTTAGAGATTATTTTACGACAACAACGTTTAGATATTTTTTACGACAATTACGTATGCTCGATGTCGTAAAAGGCATGATGACAAAATAATGATATTCACAAATCCTTAGAGAATATCATTTTCTAGACATCGCATGCAAATATAACATTATTATTCTCAACATATATAGTACTACTACAATATCAGAATAAATACATCAATGAAAAGTAGGTCGACGCTAAACAATTGTTATTGCATTACAAACTACGCTATTCTAGGGCTGGTAGTAAAGCAGAAATGTTGTACAGTAGTTTACTGAAAGTTCATTAAATTTCGATGGAACAAAAGTAAGTGGGTTTGGTAAAAATACCATTTCGATGTGATATTTAATCGTGGATTTTGCATTTCAGGCAATAGATACAAGGTCAAAATTAATGTTCGATGGGACTTAATTTCGTTGTTGAAGATGAAACACGAAATCCACGAATTAAAAACCCCGCGAAAACAAATAATTTTACAGTATGCGAATTGATTTAAGGTCTAATGTGCAGCAAGTTCGCACGACTCATACTTACCACTCGCGATACCTTATTTCCATGTGGTATATATATATATCACCGTGAAAAAATTAGAGAGAAAATCCTGAGTTCCGACCTTTTTGAAGTAATGCTTCAAGCAATTGAATGACTGCAAAAAGTCTAACGACACTCCGTATGGGTAATGTTGATGTGAACTTATGTCATCCAAACAAAACAGTTACAATGTAATTAACAAATTTGACGTATTTGTGCACTGGAGAGGTCATTTGAACGTTGAATGTTGTCATACAAATGTATATCTAATAACGTAAAGGAATAAAGCAAATGTTAGAATCATTTATGACATTGAAGCTGACAGTGCCACAAATATGCACACGACTTTGCACCTCATGTCTAAAAAGACAAACTGAAACCACCACCAGGTGCATTGTAGAAAATAGAACATCCTGACGGAATTCATCCAACTGTCATTTGGCCGATTCGCGTCTTATTAAGGTAATGAGAAGGAAACATTTGTTTTTTTGCCGAAGGGAAGTTCGTTTTGGTAGGTAAGTATTACTTAATTTAGTGCTGACTGATATTGCGATAGTTTCTATAATGTGCGTATATGATTTACCATTATTTTGTTATACCAGGGTTTAAAAAAGCCGCAGTAATTCACTGTTCTTCTGTCGCATACGTTTACTTTGTTATACAGTATGTATACTTTAAAATAAGGAAGTAATCAAATTTCTCATCCGTGAAATGCTCGTGAATACATTCAATTTGACGTAGATGTATTGCGTTTAAAGTAATAGTGTCCGATCACTGTATCCTGAATATTCGTTGTTATTATATCGTTCTGTAATTATTTAAACTTAAAATGAACAATTTACTTCCATATTTTGAAGGCATTTACAGATTGAACATAAATTGATAAGTAAAAGTAAATATTTGTAGAAGTTTGGAATAAGATTGTAGGTGTGAGGTAAGACATTTGGATGTATTAAAACTATTAGAAAGTAGTATCTGATTTATTTATGCATTACGTTGATAATGAAATGATATATTTCCCGACCTCTTTCGTCACTTTTAGGGATAGTTACGCCATCGTGATTATGAACCGTATGAACCCAGTTGCCATTTCTAACCGACCAAAGGAAATAAAAGTACTGGATGTTTTGTAATAATTATGCTATTCAACGTGTGAACTGGTGATACAACTTATAGCTATTGTGTTTTATACGGGTATACGTTCGATAGTTAGGAAAACGATGCACATAGAAGTACAGACTGCATTGGTTATAAAAGACGCAGAGCTACAAATCGGAATATTTGAAATATTCACATGTCAGAAAACCTGACATTACAACCAAAGCATGTATTGGTTAAAGAGGCATTCCCTATAACTAGCATATTTTATTTAATATCACATTAAATGAGCTGAATGTACAAAGCACTATCAGTTATCAAAATTTGTCAGAAGAAAGTATGCGCAAATATGTCTCTATTATGTCAAAAATATATATAAATCGCCTATAATAATTTATCGCTTCCTGCGATTTATTATTATGTTGTCAAAGGGAAACAACTCGTGTTTTCATTCTTTTCTCGGTAATTAGTGGGAGCTTTTTGTTGAAAATTTGAGGAGTTTAAGCAATAATGATTCTTATTTAATGTATAATATTCCTGAATCGATTTAAACTATCAAAGTTATAGGGAACGCCTCTTTAAGCTTCCACAGGTGCTAAGTATGTAAATGCTTCAAACTTTGCTCACGTTTAGTATTATCAGAATTTTATAATCTGTCTTTCTTAATTCATCATTTGTATTGTACAATTAGTATATACATGTACACTTGACCAATGTTCTAACTTCACCGATTTTAAATTTGAATAACTTAATAACGGCTTTGTCAAATTACATGAAATTTTGAATTCATGGCTACAATGATAGCGTTTTTAATATCACGTGATTGTTGTGCATGAATGCATTACGGTACAAAATCAGTTGTCGTGCACGTGTTACACGGTTTTGGCGGGAAACTGATTACACGTGGTGAATTACTTCTCAGCCGTTTGTCCGTTCGAAAAAACACAATGCCTCGTATATGGAGTAACGATAGGGCCAGAGATGTGGGTGGTGTTCAGAGAGTCCATCACATTCTGAGGAATAAAAAAATACCTTCCATATCTGATTTCCTCATACCTATTTTTGTTATAGAAGGTATAACAAAAACCTTCACTGGTGATATTTGTTTTAATAACGCGAGTTTATGAGAAAAATACGAACTCAACATCTATGGAATACTACACATATTACCAAAAACATTACATATTTTGAGAATACAGCACTGGTGCAATTGGCATGGTAACGTGTTTAAAAGCAAAGTATTGATAAATGATGGTCATACAAACGTGGTATGGTAAATGTGTGTAGATATTCTAAAACGTAGTTATTCAATTCACTGTAATTTTAGTTTTTCAGATGTTACAAATTACATGTAAAATACTCCTCAGAATGAATGTCCTAAGCCATGGCATACTACTTGTATTGATGTGCCGTTGTCACTTCAGTAAGTAACATATACGAGAGGTGTTCAACTTATTTATGAACAAAACATGAACACCGATTGTGCATTTGTGAATAAAAACAATTGAAATGTCTGTTTAAACCATGCGAGAAAATGCTTTAAGTTGAACATATGATCATCATACATTGTATATTTCATTTGGTTAAAGCTTAAAACAACAATTTAGTAGATGATGTTGTTTTTCCTGTTTTTAAGGCAAAGTGGCCCTTTTATAAGCATCAAGAATGTGTTAATAGATTTTTATTTTGCATGTTTAATGAGAACATCAGTAATATATGTTGTAAGAAGTGTTATTAAAGTTCTGTTTCCAGGAATTGTGAAATGGCACAAAAAATTGAAAATTGCCCAACATTGCCAAAACCTACACTATAAAGTTAAATTGGTTTTATTATATCTATGATGAATCCATTAGCAAAACGTGGAATAGTACCACAGATGGGAGTGTCCATAGAAACTTTCAGTGACATCATTTCGAAACAGTTGATTGCATAGTTCTTGGAAAATGCGAAGTTCCTACGCTGAAAATCAAGAAAAGCATGCCTCGCAGCCAACAGTCTTACAATTTAGAAATTCGAAATAACAACATTATGTGGAAAAATTGTTTCATTATGGCAAAGCAATGCTTAATCTTAACGAATGTCATGATATATTATGGTATGCTACTTTAGAAAGGGAGAAGTTCATGTTTATCCAGCTTTGTGTGTTCGCGACCGTTTTCATGGAAAGGCATTGGGTTTGTTATTATGGAAATACGCACAATAAAATCAATATCAAATTGACGAAATTGAAGGCTGTGGTCTGTATATACAAACCGTTTTAAATTAGGTTTTCAACAAAAAAGTGTTACATATCGTTCCTGGTGACTGTTCCAAGAACATAGTCAGTTTCATCCATATTCAACTTCAAGTCACCATATACAACGCCAAATAAAAAACTTAAGAATAAAACTTTGAAATATATTATCACCAAACAGTGGATGTCGAAGTCTATTCATGCTTTAACAATATAATTTTCTATCTGGTTGATACTAAAACAACGATTAAAGGAGGAAAATGTTAACGTAATTATTACGATTTTTGGACCTTCAAAACGCAAATAACAACACCCTCTACCCTAATGCTGATTATGATTTAACCGTTACGTACTGGCAATTTACAATTATTATATATACTTCTTGATACACTACTTTACACAATATAAAAGTTTTTATTCAATTTCATTGTTAGAGTAACAAAATATCGATGTTCATTTTCTGTTCATAAATAAGTTGAACACCTCTCGTATACTAGTATTATACTTGTACAACTACTGAATGTTGGTTTGTTGATCATTCATACAAGATTATCATAACATGAAGTTCCAGAAGGACCACTGTGATACATAGCCCAACACAATAATCTATACCGTTCATATTATAAATAACATTTAAGTTGACATGAAAAGATGGCTACCAGTAAAATTATTACTTATTGTGCTAAGATAAATTGCATCTTTTATCCATTATATAACTCAAATACAAAAAACATATAATGGAAATAAATGCATTGAACTCGAAAAGCTGTATTATAAGTACAACATACAAAGTTGTTATTTCTTAATTGATCAGGCTGATGTTGTATTCAAACGTGAACTCATTACAAACATTGTTTCATTGAATTACTTAGTATGTTTATAAGTTCTATATTCATATTTTAGTTGTAGCAGCAATAGAACCAGGTTGTGAGAATTGTGGATGTTGTATAGATGAGGTGTGTGCCAGTAAATATGTCCAAGGCTATGATGTGAACGATTACTGTACATTCGGGTGTATTGCTGGTATTGGAGGGAACAAATGCTACTACAAATGTCCGGATGATTGTATCACATGTGAACAAACTATAAAAAACAATTGTGCAACATGCGAGACCGGAATGTATCTTACTACCGTCACTAGGAATACTGATAAGGGTCCAAAGACATTTCTGGGTTGTGTGGATTGTCCAAACACTTGCAAGACATGTGATTCAGAAGCTAGTTGTCAAGAATGCGAACATCGATACTACAATACTGGACAATATAACGACTGTTCCCGCGAATGTCCTACAAAGTGTAAGGTATGTACATCATCAACCAACTGTCAGGAATGTTACACTCCGTACTACAATGAAGGTTCAAGCACAGACTGCTCTCTGTCATGCCCAGGGAATTGTGTTTGTTCATCGCCCGGTATTTGCTCTTCATGTCAAGATGGTTTCTTCAGCGTAAACCAACTGTGTACCAGTCCTTGTCCAGATACGTGCAAGCTCTGCATAGATCAGAACACTTGTCAGTCTTGCAAAGATGGATATTTCAACGGAAGGGACCTGTCGAACAATAACGATGTTAATGATTGCTCACTGCTTTGCAGAGAAACATGCTCCAAATGCAGTTCGCAAGATGATTGCACTACTTGTAAACATGGACATTTTGGATCTTACTGCCAACATAATTGCTCCGTTGGGTGTACAAATGGTGAATGTAATACACATGATGGTACGTGTGAGTGCAAACCTGGCTTCAACGGAATTCTTTGCGATGAATGTGCGATCGGCAGACATGGTCAACAGTGCGAAAAGCAATGCCCTACTACGTGCAAGGATAATGTATGCAAACGAGACACGGGTAATTGCCTGTCGTGTACATCTTCCAATATTACAGGTGTTAAATGCGACATTTGTATAATAGGTACTTGGGGAGCAGCGTGTACGAGAACTTGTCCAGCCAATTGTAAAGGACAATGTATAAGGAACACTGGGTATTGTGTAGCATGCGCTGGGAATTTTCAAGGTAGTTTATGTGACGAATGTTCAGCAGGGGTTTTCGGTGAAATGTGCGACAAGGTCTGCCCTGAACAGTGTCTCAACTCTCTTTGTGATCGCTCTGATGGAACATGTGGATCATGCAATCAGAATTATGCCGGTTCATTTTGTGAACAATGTATTGTCGGTTTCTATGGACAGGCCTGCGATGTTCCTTGTCCCTCAACTAAATGTAAAAACGACAACTGCATTAGGGAAACTGGTGCTTGCACATCGTGTCAAAACGGATTTTATGGACTAGAATGCGAATTTAACTGTTCTCGTGGTTGCAATGGTAATGTTTGCAATTTTGGTTCAGGTGCGTGCGAGTGTCAGGGCTCGTATTCTGGGGACACATGTTGTGTTGATGGTGGACATTGTCGTGACTGCTCTTCAAATACAGCTTGTGAAACATGTGAAAATGGTTACTTCGGGACAAATTGCGATATACTGTGCCCAAGTACATGTGCTCCCGATGGAAAAGACTCTGTGTGTGAAAAGAGCGAGGGTAAATGTTTGACATGCTCGGTTGGTTTCCATGGTGGTCATTGCAATAACACGTGTAATGATAGATGTGCTAACAATCGATGTGACCAGGACAACGGGCACTGTGTCAATGGATGTGTTGGTGATTTCGAGGGTCCTACATGCGCACATGGTAATTCAATACGTATTAATTAATTCTGTTGTACATACCTGTTTACACTCATAACATTGTAATACTTAAACCTTAACGTTATAACTTACCGTTTATGGTTTGTTTAACAATGAAAATCGTAAATTGTATAAGGTTAAAACATCGTCTATGTCATGGTTGTTGTTATTCGATCTGAATCTTCCTGGTCCATTATATTACATGTACAATTTATTTCGATTTTGAAGGTTGTGGATTGTACTAAGATTACGTGTAAACAAACTTTGTTTACTAGCGTTTGATATTACATATAAAAAATCATCAGGCATCTTAAACACGTCAATGACGTTCAATGGTACATTACACCACTGTATATTGATGATCATATTTCAGTTGATGGCACTGCAGGTATTGTTGGTATTGCGGTCGGAGTTTCAGCTGCCACCATTGTGGTTGTGATCGTTATATTGTTAGCAATATTTTGTTTCATCCTTCGAAGATGGTAAGCTGACTCATTATTATTATAATAATGTATTCTTTTAAAAAGTCTCTGCCCATATAAAATATATGAAGAAATCAGGGAAAGCAGCATTAAACTTACCAGGCCAAGATTGAAAATAATAACACTATTACACATCACAACTACAAGGAGCAAGGCATTAAAAGTAATCAATTTACGTTTTATGATAGGTCATGTTACTTAACTTATTTTCTAGCCTGATATTCAGTAATCAGAAAAGTTGATTGCAAATAAAGTGAATATATACACATGTATACACTAACGCGCATAAAGTTCTCACGCGTTGCAACAGTTGGACACACATAACCTTTTGTCCAGAACTCAAAAAATTCAGAAGTTTGCACGACGATACCGAGTGATACGATTTTTATGCATTAAAGTCGTCAGTAAAATTTCAGGAAACGAAAGAACCAGCAGGGTAAGGTGGTGGAAACAAGTTATGTTAACACAGAATTCCAGCTAGAAACTCCTGATCTACAAGAGGACGCACAGACGCCTAACGGTATGTATATATAAAACAAAACTAAATGTATAAACAATAATCATAAAGTGGTGTACTCATTTCTGAACTTTAACTGATTACAATGGAAATGCGATGAGGGAAACATAGTGTAGCTGTGAATAATGATTTATTGTTAATGTTTGTGTCTGTTATAATAGACTTTACTGGTTCTTCGAGTGTGTTTCTTTCTGTACCGTTTGTGCCATGTTGTGTTTGTTGACTTTTATTTACATTTTGTACCAAAAAAGGCATGAGCAAATCAGACAAGGAAGTTAGCACTCAATCTAACCAGATGAGCACAGAAATCAGAAACACCACAACACAGCTAATTTATATAATAGCGGTTATTGCATGAGATTAAATGAAATGCAGCCACGACCCGACCAAGTTTCCCAAGGCCCCGCTGCACGGCCACACGTGTCTTACAAATATACATTACTGTTACCGTTTTTCCTAATTCAATGTAACTGTGTAAAATAAGCTCAGTGGTTAGTACAAATGCTGTCTAAATGGGCGAACAAGGGGGTTGGAGGCACATACACTGTATATGACTGCTATATTTCAGTAGAAATAAAGCATATAAAGGATAGGCCACTTTGTTGTCTTGTTCAGTTGCATAATTAAAGGTATGTTTTTTTGCATGTGTTGCATTATTGTATTTTAGTAAACATTCAGTTAAATCAAATGAAATACGTATTTTTATATTCCAGAATATGAAGTATTGGGTGCAAGAATTCAAATGGATGAAACAGAGTATGATGCAATCAAATAACAACACAGCCGATAACATACGTACTTTATAATAACTACACAGCAGATAGTGCCCTATACCCAATAAGTGACACATGGATTTATAGTTTAAATGGGTTTTGTTGTCGTTAAATAAAACTGTAAATGAAACACTGCATTTGTATATTGATTTTAGGGTAAGGTATATTTTGAAACAATAGAATGTAGTATTGACTTAATTAATATGTTTTATATTTTATCATATCACATTACCCATTTATGATTGTATTGTATTGTGTGCCGGAGGCCTTTCATCACATTGAATACATCTTGGATCTCGAATCTTGAAACTTGGAAGCGTCGCATACCACATTTGCTTAGAAATAAAACTCACAAATTACGTTCCATGTATCCTATCTAGTGTCCCAAGATAGCAGGATTAGACAGATGGTGACCATTGATAACCTAGTCACTATTGTTATAGTGTGTTTACATTATTTTACAATACATGTGTACACATATTTGCATATCGAGTGTTGTCTGAAATACTAGCGTATGTCCTTCTTTAAAATCAAGCAGTTACGGCAGTCTTGTTTTCAAAACCTCAAAATATATAATGATTACACAAATGTGCATCATATTATGTTTCAATGTTATGAATGATAGCATTTGGACGGCGATACATTTAGCTGAGTTTCTTATGTCACTATCACATTATTATCTTTATCTACTGTGCTTGTTATTGTGTACTTCTGTTCGTATTTTTGGTTACGCATAAAATATCAAATTTCGTCAAATACAAATAACCTGTTTTTTACATTGTTCTATTTTCACTGTACCTTTGTAACGTTTGTTTACATGTCTGATGAAGATGATTATTTTTGTTTTCTGATTTTGTAAATATCGTCTTGTGTTTGATGCATTTTACAACATGTACAAGTAAGGCATGTGTTATTGCTAAATAGTATATATGTACTGGTTTACTTAATAGCGGGAAATGAAAATTGAAAACAATTTTTAGAATGTTATCCATAAAGAATTTGGCGTATGAATGTAATCATAATTATTTGATAAACAAATTGAGTAGTTTTTGTTCCCTTTGTGGTTTTGTGTTTATTTTACATATCATGTCGTTTTCCAGAAAAATTGTTTCCAGTTCATATAATTTATTGAAAACAGTATTTAATATGAACTAAGGCACCGCCTAAACGGGGATTAAATAGTAGATGTTGGATAACTGCTAAGCTATATTGCAGATATATGGTATAGAATTTTTTTAGGTAAAATACTTAAATAATGTTTCACAAGTTATATTTATACCAGTGTGCTTATTTATGGGATACAGTATACAGGCATCTATGCCAAATATAGTAAATATTTAACAATTTTATTTGATTTTTGCTATACGCTAAAACATGACACATTCCCTTTAAGACTGCATTCGCAGTATATTCATTTCATATTTGATACATGTTAACTGCACACATGTTACACATTTGTCAGAGAGCATATTTTCTGTAAGGGTACCGTACCCAGACTGTTCAATTAGCCGTCCGATGAATTGAACTATTTCAGTTTCTGTCCTGGGTACGTTTTTCCTGGGTACATTATCGCGTGTATTTTTTTCAAGGTTTTCCAACGAAAAATCCTCCTTATTAGATTGGGACAATGGGTCCCGGACAAGATGACGGGCAGGCAGCTAAGTCAAAAAATTTTTAACTAGGGGTTTCCAGTCAATAACTTGAAGCTTGGATAGGCTGATCTTAATGATACTTTGTATATAGCATGCTTGCATGGATACCTAGCTTGGGATTGTATTTGGGGTCAAAAAGGGTCATGGTCACCGTTACTAAAAATATATAAAAAAGGTTTCCGGTCAATAAGTTCAGTTTGCATTGGGCATTTTTCATGAAATGCTATTTTTTGTGCTGGCATATTCATGCTTTCTACACTTATTAACCAGGCTTCAGAATCCTTGGTTATTAGATTTGGGTATAGCCACAAATGTGTGGGCAGGCAGCGTAAGCAATTAATTCTGTGCTCAACTCCTATGTTTCTCAAGAATTTTCAACCATCATTAGACGGACACCCGTATAGAAAGCCTGGTTTTGCGACAATGCGGTGTCTTGTGTAAGACATATTTTGATAGGTCGATAATAAATTCTTAGGCCAATCGCAAAGCTGAAACATTTTTCTAACTTGGTGTTTTTGTACTCTTTTTCTGAAGTCTCGATGATTTCGCGAGGGAAAACTTTGTGCATTAAAACGATTGAATTATTGGTAAATGACAACCGGAAAACAAAGTCTTACACTGAAATCATGATAAAAGTACTTGGAAACAAGGAAAACCGTCTTTTAATGTGTAAACGCCGCCTTAAAAGGGAATAACTGCATTTGTTGATTTTAGCAGAAAAAAGTCTGACAGTCAGACCGACTTTTTTTAGTCTGTCAGATCGTCAGTCCCACAGGTTATCAGCGATTATCGGGAAGTCGGGTAGCCCAAAAATCAGGGACCCCGGTCCGGAAGACCTATAATTGAACTTGACCTAGATTATAATGAAATAATTTATTCTGGAGAAATTTCATCAAGAAAAGACCAACATTTTTATCTCTATTGTCTACCGAGACAAGAAATTTCTAGGACTTGACCTAGTGACACACTTTTGACCCCAGATGTCACAATATTGAACATGATTTTTAAAAGAATGTCCTTCTGATTAAAGGCTTTGGAATATAAGGCCAAATTTGTGACATAGTGACTACATAAGGCATTTGACCTATTTACCCAAGCGGATGGAGTAAATAATCGACATGTTTAGATGTGACGTTGTAATTGCGGCGATTTATGGTCACTCTTTTTTGCAAGTAAGCCTGCTAATGCGACTGTGAGTGAAATTATTTTACTTTAGGCTTTGCGGCTGCAGAGATGCAAGTAAAATTTTTGTTTGACCCTGACCGCAGAAATGCACAATTTTAGGCAAACATTGCGTGAGATGTACAGTACTCACGCTATCGAGCGCTATGCTTAGAAACAGCTTCTTAAAATAAGCGCTACTGTATATCGGAAAAAGTGAAAAATATATTATTATTTCGGCAAGCAGCAAGCGCTTGTGGCTAGCTGACTATTACATAGCGCTGAAAAGTGCAACCAAATCACCCCGTTTCTAACGAAAGCATTTGGTAGCGCTTACCTAGCAGTACAATGTAAATATCTTTTTGTACACAACACATTCAAAACGAAACTGTCATAATTAGATTCAAAATGAGTAAAATCTATGGCATTCCTTTATTGTAGGCCTAACTGTATTCTTGAGAGCAGTTTCAATTAGTCCAGGGATAATTTCTAAACCTACTGTAACCATATTTCGTCCAGTCCATAGTATATCAGATCAGCTTCAAGCCTTGGAAAATTGAAGATATTGCAAAAGCGACACCGTATGACGTTAATTGGGGGCCTAGTCAATCATACAAGACCACAACAAACATCACACAATTGTGCTCCGCAGTTTCATACTCCCACGAACCGAACTCCAGCTACCGATGGTGATCAATCCGGAATCAATCCATTTAAATAGATATGCAATAATTATTTGTTTTGGATAATTAACGTCTGAAGTAGGCTTAAGTAAACTTTAGTTCACAATGCTTCTTGTATGAACGACCTTGAACTGAATGTTTACAATTATTGTAAATCACTATCTAGAATGACTTCCCTTGGTTGTCGATGTTTAGAATACGGCGCTTTAATCTTTAATACGGTGTTTTAAGTACTTCTTACATCCCTTTGTTTTTTAAAAATAGTTTGTTTTATTTATTACAATTTTTTTTTAAATGATAATTAATCGCAAGAGAACGATAGGCTAAACCGTTTACAGCTTACTATTTTTTTTATATTCCAAGGACCATTCACCTCGGAAAACTGCCTGAAATTTTTGACCGGAAATAACTTTTTTTGAAAGCATTAGTACCGGCAGAGACTCAACGAAAATTCGCACGTAGCACCTGTTATTGGTGTGGGTATTTTCAATAGCCCGCTGCGCGGGCTATTTTTAATCCCCTAATAAGAAAATTAGTGTAACATTTAAATCGATCATTGTCACATCGGTAAACAAATTATGAATAACACGGATCAGAATAGAATGTCATCGGATGAAAATATCATATGTGTAGCAGTACTACGTGGCATTACTTTGTTTGAATATATATCTCCACATATCGATGGCTTAGAATGATACATTTTCAAATTCTGCTGATGAGCCTATTTTCATGAAAACCAGAACTTGTCATATTTTATCCAAAGTAAAGTTGGAACATCTTGTTTAGCCGTAAACAAAAAGAAATTTTCTAGCTGTTTTTGCTAGTTTTCTCCGAATATCGATTTTGTACTTACGACCTTCTCATTCTATGCCAGCGTCATGTATATTAATTTATTTTTGCATATTTGCATTATGTATGTTATTTTTCAAAGTTGCATATTAATAGTATCAATAAATAAATAAAAGTAAATGTTCTGGTTCATTACACTAGGTTTGTGTTTTCCCTGTCGTCAATTTCCGTATTTAATTAACATGATAATTTTAATCTTAGACCACAATGTTTTGTTTTAAATATTCGGTTCCAAACCCATTTGACATATTGGCCTGTACAAATGCTCATTTCGGAATGCCACTTCGGTCACTTTTGTAAGTTGACTTTTTACAATTAAGAAAATCAACTTTTGTTATGAAAACACGATATGAAAACAATCGGACAGGGAATTCATCATTTTACTTTACAAGCCGAGTACAGTAACGCCAACTTCGTATGATTCGGCCTGGAGTCGAATCCAGGACCGCCGCACAAGGTTTCGAGGTGAAAGTGGTTCAAAAGCTAACCTATCTTTGGATTTACAGCATCTTAGACCAATGTTTGACTTCGCTCTATCACACAATGTGAAAATGAAAGGGAAGGTAGGCTTATACAATCTGATTATATTATTATTCAATGAAAAGTACTCTTTAAATGCCACATTTTTATGCCATACTATTGTAAATACTATTGTAAATTTTGAATGTTAAAATGATCAATATGTTCCTATCAAGTTGAAAGAGATATTATTAGTTGTATGTATGTTTTTCATAGTGTTTGTCGGGTGTACATGTTATTTTATTTTTTTATTGATTTGTATTTGTGTCTTTTATTTTTACTGATTCGTGTTTATATATGTAAATTAGAAGGCCATGTTGTAAATTTGTTTATACATGAAATGTATTAACTTAATGTGTATAACCTTCGTTAAATAAAGTTATTATTATTATTATTATTATTATTCAAATAATGGTATTTTTTAAAGTTATCATTTTTTCAAATTCACTAAACTTATAAGCAATCATTTATAAAATATTCATGAGGTATACTTCACAATTTCATGCTTTTCTGTGCTGTAAAACCCATAAAAAATAGACTAAGTTTCAAGTCAGTGTTAATATAAATTGATTGTTGATTACCTTCCAATTGCGAACTACTAAATTGTAGATGCATTTTAATGATTTCAGTAGTTGGAAAAATGCACTATGAAAAAGATAGATAATTGATGGATTCAGTCAGTGTTTATGATACTACCGGAAAACTATATATGAGGGGTGACGTTTATTGGCTAAATGTAAACGACTTTGAAGAGTATCGTTATCGTATTCAATGTACAAGGAATTAAAATATATCAAAATGAACGTGCGATATTTTTAAAAAGGAACTTCATTTTTCAAATAAGTTGTCATTTTTACCTACCCATGGACTCCTGTGTAACATATCAGTAATTCTGGCTGCGATAAAGCATGGGTATGGTCATATCTTGTCGTCGAGTGGCTACCATTAATATCCCTGTGTATTTGCGGTCCTTAACCGTTCCAGAGACCTGTTATCGTTCAGGTAGCCTTACTATGATTGAAGGGTGGTAAAGAAATTGTCCGATAACATCAGAAGGTCTCGAACCCATTTGACGCAGCCCGACTGCTTCAGACCGTGAATGTTCAGGCAAATATGGCATGTTTAATATTTTTGTATATGTTTTTATTTGATGAGTTTTTATAAGTGGTACAGCTACCCTGTCATTCGACAATAGAAATGGTCCGCTTTGAGATTTCTCACGTGCTTCATGTGCGAAACATTGGTTTTACACTAAACTGGTAAAAACCGGTTAAAACACATTTAAGCAGGTTGGCAAGTGCTGAGATATCAAGGTTGTAACGTATGTATCATTTACACTAAGCGAAAACCATATATCGCATTTATTTAGGAAATTATTACCCCCGAAAACAAAGTTTTGCATTTCGTTTGTCCCTGAGTGTATGGTAGGATATAATAACGTCACGACGTAATCCAACCAAGTGTCATTAGGCCGATTCAAGTAGTGTCAAGGTAATGGAATGAAACTTGTTGTTTGGTGCGATAGGGAAGTTTTTTTTGTAGGTAAGAATTACTTTGTTGTTGTTACAATTTATTATTAAGCGTTGACTGAAAGTTTGTTGCAATTGTATCTATCATTTACGCACATGCTTTACAATTATTTCGTAATACCAGGGTTGAAAATATGCTGCAGTAATTGACTGTTCATATGGTCGCAAAAGTTATCATTTTTATAAAGTATGTACACGTTAAATCAAGGAAGTAACACAATTTCTCATCCGTGAAATGCTCGTAAATACATCCACAATATGACGTAGATGTATTGCGTTTAAAGTTAAAGTGTCCGATCATTGTATCCTGAATATTCGTTGTTATTATATGGTGGTGTAACTATTTAAACTGAAAAAATAAAATTAACTTCCATAGTTGTGAAGGCATTTTACAGATCGAACATGAATTGATAAGTAGGATGTAAATATTTGTAAAAAATTTGGATAAGAGTGTAGGTGTGAGGTGAGATATTTGAATGTATTAATACTATTAGATTGTAGTATCCCATTAATTGGTGTTTATTTATGTATTAAGTCGATAATGAAATAAATAGGGGATCTATCACGAGTTGTCAATTGATATAAATTTATGTTAAACGAGATTTGAAAATATTACCAAGCGAGCCTGTGGTGAGCTTAATAATGTTTTTGCTAAAATTAATAGTTTACAGGGTTTGTTCAGTTCATAAGCCTGACCTAATTAAAGAAAACGATTTTGTTTTCATTCGGAATACCCCGCCCAAAGAACTTTTTTTTGGTTTTGCATGTTTTGCACGTGCTGCTCGATCGCGTCAATATCGATTTTAAACTGTATGCTCTTGGTTTACACATTGAAAAAGCAACAGAAACAGTATTTATTAATGGTATTTTGATGCTGCGAATATCTCGAATATTTGTTCGAATGATTGTGCCTTCGCTTCCAACTAAAAATAGCACCGATGTCTTAGCATGGCGGTTCAGCTGCCTCCACACAACGATTGTGGGCTTAGAACATCGATTTCTAGGGAATGACACAGTCATAAACCGACCTGGATGAAACGAGCTAAAGGTATTGAGCCCGAGCTATGAGGAAACATGACACAGGTTGTGCCACTGTAATTGGTTCCGCATGGCTGCACACAGTGTCAAAAGAATGCCGGGTGTCAATAAACATGCCGAAAGTACATTATTGCATTTTCATAACTATACTTTTCATAATTGTCAATAGAAAGGGAAAAAAATAGTACGAGTGTTTTCCCGTTTAGAGCTGTATGTCTCAACTTTATGGCTTCAAGCTCCTTCATAGTGTTGATTTGAGGTACCACGGGAAATTTCCTGACAGTCCGATGCTCATAACCAAGATTTCAAGTTTAAATAAGGCTTAAATCCATCTTAGATTCACATAATGCGCATACCGGAACCTGGTATTAGCCAGACAGCCAAAGCCATATAACATTTATAATTCAAGTTAAGCATTGATTGGATGGTTAGAAACATCACGTTGAACATATATCTATCCTATTGCGTAATAAATATTATTCTTTAGGAGAAGAAACCACGTACACGCATCAATGTAGCGGGCTCTTATAATTGCTTTTGAAATTGTAATTTCACTTTCATGGGTCACTTTGTTATCTATATCATAATTTATTTTAAACTCGTAATAATGGCAAGAAAATCAAATAACGCATTGTGTATAGAAATAAATAACCATGGATTGACGTTTTCATCACTAAAATCGATATTTCACATGTTGTGCGTTTTTAAAGCGGTTGAGTGTATTTAAAATTTAAACTACACGTGTTACGGATAATATTATACGTACTCGCTATACTAAGCTGGATACAAGGCAAGTCATGTGATATTATATTCTCCGACCTATTTCTTCAATTGTAGGAATATTAAGGTAATAATGATTATTAACGGTGTGAATCCAGTTGTCATTTTTAATATCGATAACCGACAAAAGGAAATACAAATACCGGATGTTTTTCTAATAATTATGGTTTTCAACATGTGGACCAGCAGAGCCTCGTATTTCATCACTTTTGTCCAACTCGTTTAAAAAATTCAAAATGAAAAGTCACTCATGTAAGATCCTCAATATAATACATATAGTTGTTTCTTTTTTTTCAGATGTAACCAGATACATGTAATATACTGTTCAGAATGAATGCTCTAAGCCATGTTCTACATGTACTTATTGTATTGATGTGCCGTTGTCACCTCCGTAAGTGTAATACTTATTGTTGACTTGAACTAAAGAGTACCATTTATGTCAAATATAGTGCATATATTAACAATTATGTAAATGCAATAGCATAAAATATCTAAAGAAAATAAAGACATTAGATTCAAGCAGCGTAATATTGATTCCATATGCTGATGTAACACACTTAAGTTTATAAGCATGGAGACTCAGTTATGTTAAGCAGTTTTATGATTAATATTTTGATTGAGTGGTCAATAAGTAATTCGGGAATTCATATTTCAGATGTAACAGCAATAGAACCAGGTTGAGAGAATTGTGGATGTTGTATAGAAAAGGTGTGTGCAAGTACATATGTACAAGGCTATTATGTGAACGATTACTGTACACACGGGTGTATTGAGGGTATTGGAGGGAACAAATGCTACAACAAATGTCCTGATGATTGTGTCACATGTGAACAATTTAAAGCTAAACATTGTGCAACATGCGATACTGGCAAGTATCTTACTACCGTCACTAGGAATACCAATATATTTCAGGGGTGTGTGGATTGTCCAGAAACTTGCACATCGTGTACATCAGAAACTAGTTGCCATGAATGTACCGATAGATATTACAATACTGTACAATATAACGACTGTTCCCAAGAATGCCCTTCAAACTGTAAGACATGTACATCATCCACCAACTGTCAGGAATGTTACACTCCGTTCTACAATGAAGGTTCTATCACAGACTGCTCTCTGTCATGTCTAGGTAATTGCATGTGCTCATCGCCCGGTATGTGTTCAGCGTGTCAAGATGGTTTCTACAACGTAAACGAGAAATGTCTGAGCGCTTGTCCAGAAACATGTAAGACATGTTCGGACCAGAGGCTTTGTCAGTCGTGCAAAGATGGATATTACAACGGAAAGGACATGTCAACCAATAACGACGTTAATGATTGCTCACTTTCTTGCAGAGAGGCATGTTCCAAGTGCACGTCGTATGACGTATGCACATCTTGTAAACATGGACATTACGGCTCGTACTGTCAGAACAATTGTTCCGTCGGGTGTACAAACGGTGAATGCAATATAATCGATGGATCATGTGAATGCAAGGAGGGATTTGCTGACAGTCTTTGTGATGTATGTGCGCCTGGCAGACATGGTGAACTGTGTGACACTCAGTGTGTTGGGGCATGTAAGGGCATGTTATGTGACAGAATGACAGGACATTGTGTTAGTTGTAATGCGGTGAATATAACAGGCGATTTATGTGATAAATGCATAAATGGTATGTGGGGTACATTCTGTTCTTCAATATGTCCAAATCATTGTGACGGACAGTGTTTGAGAATCTCTGGACACTGCAAGTCATGCGAAGGTAATTTTGAAGGCAATGTATGTAACGAATGTTCAGTTGGGTTTTATAGTGAATTTTGTGATCAGAAATGCCCAGCACAGTGTTACAACTCGCTTTGTTATCGTTATAATGGAACATGTGGATCATGTAACGAGAATTTTGCCGGTTCTACTTGTGCAGACTGTGTTGTCGGCTTCTATGGAGAGACGTGTGATGCTCCTTGTCTCTCAACGAAATGTGCAAGCAACATATGCACTCGGGAGACTGGCGCTTGCACATCATGTCAAAACGGATTATATGGACTAGCATGTGAATTTAACTGTTCACAGGGTTGCAATGGTAATGTTTGCGATTTTGCTTCCGGCGCATGCGAGTGTAAGAGTATTTATACTGGGGATAAATGTTGTGTGGATGATGGACATTGTCGCGACTGTTCTTCAAATACAGCTTGTGAAACATGTGAAAAGGGTTACTTTGGGACCAATTGTGATAAACCTTGTCCACGTACGTGTGCTGCTGATGGGCAAGACACACGGTGTGAAAAGACAGAGGGTAAATGTTTGGAATGCTCGGATGGTTTCTATGGCGGTCTTTGCAATAACACGTGTAATGACAGATGTGCAAACAATCGATGCGACCAGGACAGCGGGCACTGTATCGATGGATGTGTTGGTGATTTCGAGGGTCCTACATGCGCACAAGGTAATAAAATAGTTATTAATTTACTTCTAATGTACATACATGTTTACACACATAACATTGTAATACTTAAAACATAACATCATAGTGCTGACTTTTTTAATCTTTTAAATAATGTATATTTATAAATCCCTCAAAGTATATCACATAACAAACAGCATACCATTTATTGATTGCAATGTATATCATGATTGTTGTCATTCGATCAGGATCTCCATGTATTTCAGTTTTGAAGGTTGTTGAATTAATAAGATTACGTGTAAACAAACTTGGTTTACTTGCGTTTGATATAACATATATAAACAATTATCAGGCATCTTGAACACGTCAATAACGTTCAATGGTACATTACACCACTGTATATTAATGCTCATATTTCAGTTGATGGCACTGCAGGTATTGTTGGTATTGCGGTTGGAGTTTCAGCTGCCACCATTGTGGTTGTGATCGTTATAGTGATATCAGCTGTTTGTTTCGTCCTGCGAAGATGGTAACCTGACTCAATATTATTATAATAATGCATTCATGTAAACAAACTCTGCATATATACAATACATGAAAACATCGGTTAGGGAAGGCAGTATTCGACTTACTAGCTCAACACCAAAACTAGCAACAACACATCACAATTACACAGAGCAATGAATTAAAAATAATCAATTCACTTATAAAGGTTATGTTAATTATTTTCCTTGCATGGTATTCAGTAATCAATAACGTGCTGTGGTTGATTGCGTATAAAGTGAATATATACACATGTATATACTAATGCAATGCGCTTAAAGTTATTACGCGTTGAAACAGTTGGACAAATAACATTTCGTTCAGAACTGAAAAATTTCAGAAGCTTGCACGACGATACCAAGTGATAAGATTTTTTATGCATTAAAGTTGTCAGTACAATTTCAGGAAACGAAATAACAAGCAGGGGAAAGTGGTGGAAGCAAGTTATGTTAATACAGAATTCCAACCTGAAATTTCTGATCAACAGGAGAACGTGCAAACGCCTAACGGTATGTTCATATAAAACAAGACTACCTGTATGCAAAATATAATGATTTAGTGTTACATGTATAGTTTTCACTTAACTTTATTTTATCCCCATGAACACCCGAGGGAAAAGACTATACTATACTATAATGCTGTGAAATATCAATGATTCGTTGTTAATATTTGTGTCTGTTACAAATAACCTTTTCTTGGCCTTTTGGTATCGTTTGTGCAATGTTGCGTTTGTTGAGAGACAATTACATGTTGTACCCTGTCTTACATGTATTTGTTTTTATCTTTTAACGTTTATCCTAACTTAATGTACCTTTGTTACAGTAGCTCAGTGGTTAGAGCGATTGCCGTCTAAACTGGCGACCTGGTACAAATCCGGGTATATGCCTGCTATATTTCAGTAGAAATAAAGCAAAGAAAGGCTAAGTCCTGTTGTTTTCATGTATATATGCATAGTTAAAGGTATGGTTTGTTTTTCGTTACTTTATTGTTATATGTATTGTTATTGAACATTCAGTTACATCAAATGAAATACGTAATTTTTATCTTTCAGAATATGAAGCATTGGACGAAACAGAATATGATGAGATCAAATAATTACAACAACCGATAACATAAGTGCTTTATAACAACAACACATCCTGCTTAATACTCAATGATGAAATAAAAAACTACCCATCCGATAAGATACGTGCTTCATGATTACTTAAGAGCCGATAAGATACGTGCTTTATACTCAATAAGTGACAATTACTTTATTATGTTGCAGTTGTAGCATTGAATACATAAAACTTGCACATGAAACACTATAGTGACTCTTCACAGTCGATAACATACAGTCCAGTTAGGGTATGAGTAGAGTGACCAATTACAAGTGCTGATACAAACATGAGTAATATAATTCCAATGCAAATCTAAACTCCTGTTCATGTCATGATTGCAATCTCATTGGTACAAATAATCGGCTACGTCACTCTCAAAACATTCTTACTGGACTATACGTGGCTTATATCCAATATGTGACAAATGAATACGTGTATTTGGTTGCAGTTTTAGTATTGAATAAGCTTGCACATAAAACACTATATTGATTTAAGGGTAAAGTACGTATATTTTGGGAACAATATTATGTAGTATTTACTTAATTAATACCATAAATGATTGTATTATATTGAGGACCAGAGGCCTTTCATATCATTTAATAAATCTTGAATTTTGAAACTTGAAAGTGGCGCGTACCACATTTTCTTCGAATAACACGGTAATTACATGTACAGTGTATCCTATCAAGTGTTCTAAGAGAGTAGGATTAGACAATTGCTGATACTTTATAACCAAGTCAGTATTATTATAATGAGTGTAAATTATTTCACAATATACAGTGTTACTTAAAAGACTGACGGAAGTTATGCTTTCATACCAATTAGTTACGACAGTCGTGTTTGCAAAACCTTAATATATATAATAATTGCACAAAGGTGTATTATAAAATGTTTCTGAATGATAGCAGTTGGACGGCGATACATTCAGCTAAGCTTCTTACGTCACTATAGCATTAGTATCTTTATCTACTGTGATTGACATTGTGTTCATATGTTCGTATTTTTGTTTCGCATAACATTACATTAAATACAAATAACCTGTTATTTTACATTGTTTCATTTTCACCTTGTATTTGTAACGAAGGTTTACAGGTCTAATTAAGATGATTATTTTTGTTTTCTTATGTTATAAATTTCGTTTTGGGTTTGATGCATTTCACAACATGTACGAATAAGTCAGGAGCATATGTTATTGCTACACTGTGTATGCTCACTAGTTTATTTCATAGCAGGAAATAAAAATAGTTTTTTAGAAGATTATTTATGAAGAATTTGGCATATAAATGTAACCATAATTATTTGACTAACAAAATGAGTAGTTTTTGTTCCCTTTTTGATATTTGGTTTTGCAACGTCTTGTACCTGTAAAATCATATACTGTTTCATTAATCAAGTCAAATAATATTCGATAATAATTATTGGTGTAGCATTTAAATAAACCAGTGGCACGTCGGTCAACAAAATGTGAATAACAAAGATCAGAACAGAATGACATCAGTTGAAAATGTGAAAGTTGTAGCAGTATTGCATATCATTGCTTTGTTTGATTGGATATTTCCACTTATCGATGACTTAAAATGATACATTTTCAAATTCTGATTTACAATGCACTTCTGATGAGCCTATTTTCATGAAAACCATTGTCATATTGACCAAAATGAAGTTGTTATATATGTTTTACCGTAATTTTCAGACAGTATTTGCAAGTTTTCTCAATATATCGACTTTGTACTTACGACCTTCTCATTATAAGCCATTGATATGTATAGTTATTTTGTTACATATGTGCATTTTGTAAATTTTCAAAGTCCTTATTTGTATATCAATATCATCAATAAATATATATATGTAAATGTTCGTGTTTATTACACTTGTTGTGTGCTATCCTTGTCTCCAATGTCCATAAATAATTAACATGATTATTTCAATATTAGATCACAGTGATTTTGTCACTATTCGGTTCTAAAAGAAACATACTTATTGGCCTCCTAGAACGCCTAATTTCGGAATTGTATGCCACTTTGATTACGTTCATATATTTACACAATTAATATAAGCAGCTAAGTTGTATTCCAGTGGTATAGAATGTCTTGTTGCCAAAGTACGCATAACTGTTTAGTCGCAGCAGCAGGTTACATAGAGATCAACCAAATACATAATAAAAGTACTGACGCAATATAAATAATCAGCTACAGTTTTATTGTATTTCTTGTTGTGCATGCATTTCATTATTGCATAACTCTGCATTATCATATATATACATTGCGAAAATGAATGTGAAAAAGAGGCTGATAAAATCTCATAAAACAGTCAATCATTATGTTCCTCTACGGTATGCTGCTACATGATCTGACGACACTCCGTATGGGGTCATGTAGATGTGAACTTAACGTCATCAGATCTAAACGATTATTTAACAAATCTGAAAGTGCGGTGACAAATTGCGGCGTGTGGCGTAATGGTGTGACAGAGAAGGACATTTGAAAGTTAAATGTTGTCATATCTCTAATAACGTAAAGAAATAGAGCAACAGATTTGATCTCTTATGAGATTGAGGCTGGCAGTATAACAAATATGCAGACGACTTTGCCACTCATGTCTAAAAAGACCAACTATAATCAGGTGTATTGTCGAAAACATAACACGACATGATTTAACCAAGTGTCATTAAGCCGATATAAAAAAGGTATGATGAAATCAGACTGACAAGGTAGCACTCAACCTAATATATCTGAGCATATCAATCAGAAACACCACAACACAACTACACTGAGCAATGCCCACACATAAGCCAAAGAAACAATAAAAAGTTCAAGACCCCGCCAAAAATGCAGGATGACCCAATTTTACAAAGAAATTATAGAATAGCGGTAATTGCACGAGACCGAATAAAACGCAGCCAAGACCCGACCAAGTTCCCCAACCGGCGACCCGACCTCACAAACCCATGCAAAAACGGCGACCTAATGAGGCCCAACCATCCCGTGACCTTGTTTAAAACACCATGAACCGTGACCTAATGTTAATGCGACCTAAAGAGGCACAACTTTGACTTGTCAACTCTTTATTTGAAACGGCAGGTCAGTTCGTATTTGGTAGGTAAGAATTACTTCACAGTAACTGTTGTTATTATTTAGCGTTGACTGAAAGTTGCAAATGTATCTATAATTTGCACACATGTATTACCATTGTGTCGTTATACCAGGGTTTAAAATATGCTGCAGTAATAGACTGCTCATATTGTCCCAAAGGTTTATTTGTTATAAAGTATGTATAAGTTGAATCAAGGAAGTAATGAAATTTCTCATCCACGACATGCTCGTGACCTTATATACAATAAGACTATTGACAGTTGCGTTTAAAGCAGTGGTGTCCGATTACTTATACCCGTATCTTAGATGATATTGTATTATTTTGTACTTTAATAATTCATTCAATGAATGGTGTGTTTGAATAGTTTAAGTAACTTTAATATGTCTACAGGTACTGCAGTGACATAAAACAAATTGCCTGCTACATTAAAGAATGGGAACCTGATAGGACTGATACATACCGGGATTTAAAATCAGTCGTTTCTAATGTGCATATTTTTAGGACAATCAGAACGCGCATTATTGGCCTAAACAGCTTGTTTTACCATAAGTAAAGAATAGTTTTTGAACAGTGTTTTCTTGTTATTTCAAAATATCGATTTTCTACTTACGACCTTTGCGTTCTAAGCCAGCAATATGGACGTGAGAGTAAAGAACCATCTTGGAATACTTATTGTTTTAGTTATATTGGAAACAAGTAAGTTTCTTATATTCAGGTACATTTTAAATTGTGATTGTATGTTCATGTCCACTTTATGTTGGTGTGAAAGCTTCACAATTAATTTCATCATTAAAGTTATACATGTAGATCTATTGACATAATCTTTAAAGAGAATATAGCTTTGTCGTCTTTAAAGATACTCTTATCAATCATACTCAGGTGCTGCAACGAGGGTCATTCAATAAATTCGTGAACTGGACCCATTTTTCTTATACACATTGACAGAGAAACTACAGCACTAAACTACATTCTTTCTGACACAAGTGCAAAACATTTCGCACGAAAAGACTCGACGCATTTTTAAAGAAAATAGCGCTAACACAAAACTATCACCTTACTACAACTACCACGTTGCAATTATATTCTGGCGTCAGCGACGTTATTGGTGTTTCCTATTTCTCAAATTGTAAACTCGAAATTAAATTATGTCATTCAAATAGAACATGAATATTCAATTTGTATAATATTAAACAAATTTACCACAAACTTATATAGTCAAACTTATGGATTAAGCTAGACTCAATGGTTGTATGTTAAATTAAACGCCTCGTATATTTTGACTGGCGATTCCTTTAACGTCCCCATGTTTGCAAATTTCAACCGATCCCTGTTTCGTTTCTCTTTAAAAATTTGATTTAGCCGCTTAATCACACGGACACCAAATACTGCATGGTCTCCGTTTGCTCTCATTAACAGCTTGTGTTTTTTTATGTATTTCCGAGACAAGTGCACACTTTAATAGTTGCACGAATTTCCTTGCGTACTTTCAATCGAATTTTGACGTTAATGCAAATGTGAAGGCATAGAACAAATACGTCTCAATTCAAACTCAAACGTCCAAATATTTTAATAATTTTAGGCAGTATTATGAAACTAAATTGCAATATTCTAGCAAACATATGTGCCCGTAAATTAATAATTTCGGAATTGATAACTAGTTGAACTAGTGAGCAAGGTACATAGCGTTGGACGGGGACATGCTACTGTGTTACTTAATCAAATATAAATTTATACAAATGTACCTACGGTAGGTAATAGATAAATGCTTATAATGCTATAAGAACCTATTATTAAAACACAAATGTACTAAAATGAGAACGCTTGTTCACGAATATATTGAATGACCCTCGTAGTTTAATCTAATTAATCTGAAAAGAAAAAATGGTGTGATTGTCTTAAAGCTATGAACATACGAGCTGATTTTCCACGTCGAGGACAAGGGATATACATGTATGCTTGCATTGTGGTAAGAAGACAAACAACACAATTATTGTTTTGGAGATGGGGACAAGTAATTAATATTTGCCTACTAATACGAAAGAGTCTACATGTTACAGGTAAAGCAGCACCATACCCAGGATGTGAAGATTGTGGATGTTGTGTGAATAAGGTGTGTGCCCGTACGTACGTCCAAGGTGCATGGAAGGATGATATCTGTACCCACGGATGCCTTGATGGTATAGGCGGTTACAAGTGCTACAACAAATGTCCGGATGATTGTGTCACCTGTTAACAAACTATAAAAAATAATTGCGCAACATGCGAGAACGGGAAATATCTTACTACTGTATCTAGGGATACTGATAATGGTCTGAAGACATATCAGGGTTGCGTGGATTGTCCAAACACTTGCAAGACATGTGATTCGAAAACTAATTGCCAAGAGTGCGAACATCGATACTACAATATTGGAAAAAACAACGATTGTTCTCAAGAATGTCCTACTAATTGTAAGACATGTACATCATCAACCAACTGTCAAGAATGTTACACTCCGTTCTACAATCAAGGAACCACCACAGACTGCTCTCTGTCATGTCCAGGTAATTGCATTTGCGCATCGCCCGGTGTATGTTCATCATGTCAGGATGGTTTCTTCAACGTAAACCAACAGTGCGTCAGTTCTTGTCCAAATTCATGCAAGTCTTGCTTGGATCAAAACACGTGTAAGTCTTGCAAAGATGGATATTACACAAGAAAAAGTAGTTCATCTAATAACGCCGTTACTAATTGCTCACTTTCGTGCAGAGAGACTTGCTTCCAATGTACGTCGTATGATGTATGCACTAAATGCAAACCGGGACACTATGGGTCATATTGTCAACATAATTGTTCTGTTGGATGTACAGATGGTGAATGTGCTACAACCGATGGGTCGTGTGATTGCAAGGAGGGATTTGCTGGTAGTCTTTGTAATGTTTGTGCGCCTGGTAGACACGGTGCACTGTGCGACCTTCATTGCATTGAGGCATGTATGGGCATGATGTGCGAACAGAAAACAGGAAATTGTGTTAGTTGTAAAGCGGTTAATATTACAGGCGATTTCTGTGAAAAATGTATATATGGTATGTGGGGTACTAATTGTGCATCAATATGTCCAAAGCACTGTGACGGACAGTGTTTGAGAAATTCTGGTAACTGTGAATCATGTGAAGGGAATTTTCAAGGCAATACATGCAACCAATGTTTAGCTGGCTATTATGGCGAATTATGTGATGAGGAATGTCCAGAACAGTGTTACAGTTCGCTTTGTTATCGTTCCAATGGAACGTGTGGATCATGCAACGAGAACTATGCCGGTTCTACTTGTGAAGAGTGTGTTGTCGGCTTCTATGGAGAGACGTGCGACGTTCCTTGTCTTTCAACGAGATGTGCCAACAACATATGCTATCGGGAAACTGGGGCTTGCATATCGTGTCGAAATGGATTGTATGGAATAGAATGCGAATTTCACTGTTCGCGTGGTTGCAATGGTAATGTATGCGATTTTCGATCAGGCGTGTGCGAGTGTCAGGGTCCGTATACTGGGGACAAATGTTGTGCAGATGGTGGACATTGTCGGGACTGTTCTTCAAATACAGATTGTGAAACGTGTGATAATGGCTACTTTGGAGATAAATGCGACATACCTTGCCCAACTACATGTTATACTGACAGACTGGACACACAGTGTCAAAAAGATAATGGAATATGTTTGACATGCCCAAACAATTTCCATGGCGATTATTGCAACATGACTTGCAGTGAAAGGTGTGCTGACAATCGTTGTGATAAGGACGATGGACATTGTACTGACGGGTGCACTGGTAACTACGAGGGACCTACATGCGCACATGGTAATACAATAATAATCAATTATTTTACGAATCTGTACACACTTTAAGTTGCAATACATTTAAACAGTATACAATAGTACGGAAGTGTTTTGTTTATTTAGTTTTAAGTAATTTGAGACATGACTTACGAGGGGTGTTCCAAAAATAATGTCACTTGCATCGGTGCTCATATAGCGGAAGTGCATTCGTTCATAATGATTTGCTCTGACCTTCAAAATACTCTTCGCCAGCCATCCAGAACACACCTTTTTAGCTGGGTAATCCATTTTTTGTAGAATTTCCCATACTCTTCAATGGGGAAACCCACCAGGCACTGATAAACAGCAGATTTAAGGGCGTTTATCAAATTTTATATGATAAATGACATTTAAGTTTTGGAAAGAGAAAATTGTCACAGGGGGGCAAGTCTGACGAATACTCCAAAAAAGTCAGTCTCAAAACGTGCCTTGTGAGCGATTGCATTATCATGGAAACGTCGGACATACTTATGTCCTGTTTTGGGCGGCGACTTTTGTAAAAGTTCTTCAATTTTTCTCAAAACAACGTTTTTATAGAACTTGCCTGTGACCGTTCTGCCTTTCGTCACCAGGATTTGAATAGCCGAACCCTTATTAGTGGAAAAATAGCATACAAAACATTCTCTATCGTTCGTATTAGTTTGGTAATATTTGGGCGTCTGGCATTTGTAGTGGCCTATATTCGGTTGGCAACCTTCCGCTTTGGCTCAAAATACCAGTGACTATATGTGACTGTGCCTGATAAAAGGGGGCTTATGGCAAAAATTGGACATTTTCATTTTTTATTATTTCTGGAAAGAACACTATGTTACGGATATAGAATTGAAAAAAATGGACGAATATCTCAAGTCGTTCCGATTTTATGGAGGTTTTAATAAGATAACTAATTGCTTTTTTGGTGGAAGATCTACAAAATTAGTGTTTGTGTCAATTATGAAGAAGTAGGGTCAGGGAAGCCAATATTGGTTTCATGTCTCCAACTCTATGGAAATGGTTTAATGTTTTGTCAAAACATCACTTAAAATGTTTTGCAAAAACATATTTTTGAAAAATAAAATTAAACCTTTGCCATGGCAACAAAAAAGATCGTTATGCCAAAATTTTGAAAAACGACACATTCTTAAAAAAATATGTGACATAAATTAGTTTTATTCCACATAATGTTCATTAAAATTATAACATACCTTTTTTAAAATTTGGTTGCCATGGAAACAGTTAAAACAATAATAAAACACATTTTGTGCCTCAACATGAAATTCAACTTCACCATAGAGATTTAACAACTGAAAATGCTTCAATTCACATCTATATAGAACAGAAGCTTTTTCATGGTATGACATTACATCAAAGGTTGTCTGAAATGTTACCATGGCAACTAAATTATTTTTCACAAAAATATAAAAAAAAAATCCATTTTTCACAAACTTGAATGAAAAAAATAAAGTTGTTTCCAAGGAGTGATGAAATATTTTTTTTTTTACAAATATATTCTGGTTACCATGGCATGCTTGAAGAAATTATTAAAGGTGCAGGTACAATATCCTTCTCTTGTTTGCACAATGGGTTCATTGCTGTGAGGGGGTATGCTGTGCTTCAAATTGTTTTGTATCACTAAAGAGGCATGTGATTTGCAGTAAAGTCATAGTCTAACATGATCAGTATTTCATAATGTGTTTCGTGTAGTGTCATTCTAATTATAAGGTATTGTTTGAAGCCAATAGTTTAATTCAGTTAACCAAATGACAGCCTTACTCTTGTATACTTCAATGGGGTGTTAATAGAACACTGACTCTGATATGCACATGTTTGCCTCTCATGCGAAATAGTACACCATAAAAAAGAGGGCCAATGTGGTACTTGGTTATCTTTAAGGTAAACTAAGTAGCCATTCTTTATAAGAATTACAAAAATCCCAAAATGCTGCCTCTACTACATGAACTTTTTTATTCAAGATAAGGCTGAGTGAGTGACATCTAAAAGCTGTACATATACATTTAGTTGGAGAATGATAATTCAACAGGCTACTTTTGACACTTTTTAAAAAAACATGTAGTGTAATGTTTCTAGTCACAGGAAATACATGTACATGTATACCAGTCTACCAGTACTAGGAAGGATTTAATGAATAATGATATATTACAATGTAGTAATTAATAAAAAAAAATGATGTGCTATTTAGTGAGGACCTAGCATAAAAATTGACCATACATAAATGTATACATAACTTATACTTAAAACTGCAGAGAGCAGACAACACAGTTATAAATAAACACAAATTTATTGCTGGCAAATTAATACAGAAGTAGAAGTCAAGTGAAAACAGTGAAATCAGACAATTTTTATCTTCCATTCATAGATTTTTCTTCCCTAGTACCGTTTCAGCTGAAATTATACCAAAATATAACACAAAATTATACTTTTCTGACATAAACATACATGTCATTATTTGCATTACCAATTTCCAACTGGAGAGACTATAAGTTTCCTAATTACTTTTTAAATGTATTACTGACTCCATGGGTTCTAATCAATAACTTGATTATTGATAGTGTATAACTGAAATTATAGAAGTTTTTCCCAATCTTACATATGCATATTATATGTATGTTATAATGTAAAGGGATTAGTACTTTAAAAATAATATAAATGTATGCAGTATCTTTAGACATTAAGCAAAATTTGTATATATGCAACACCAATTTACATTGTACCTTTGAATGGTGGCATGTGTCCTGAATACTTTTTGTTAGTACTTAGGTGTTGATTCTACCATATCTTTTTATACAATCCCACTGTGTGATCAATTCCCATAAGACATAAGCTACAAGCTACTCATACATCCACCTCTGCAAAAAATTAAAGTCAATTAGTATATAATAAGTTAAACCACTGTCTGAATTGTGACAAATAAATGCATAGCAGACTAAAAAATACAGTAGTTTGTAAACAGTGACTGTTATGATAGTGAACATGTATAATCAGTTGGATGACTTATTAGGATAAACCAACAAACTAACTGTTATACAATGCAACTTCCAATATATGGTATCCTGATTGATACCACATACCCAACTTGAAATTATACATTATTTTGTCATATGTTAAGAAGATCAATACATGTATGAAATTTGAACAGTTGGCTTGAACCAGGCTAGAATGAACATTTCAATATGCCTACATAAGGACATGAGAGCAAACACATGATATTTAATCAAGCCAAGAAATTGCAATAAAAACTTACACTAAAGTATATATTTAAAATTTAATATAATGTGAGATATTTTATGTGTGAAAATTGCTATTTAGATGTGTCTGGAAGTGTTAAATGAGAGTAGAAAATAAAATGCTATTTCATTTCTTTGACATTATAACTATTAACCCAAACCAATAATTACAAGTATAACATACAACCAGTATTGTACCACACTTAATTAACTTAGAAGCACTGCATGTTTAGTTGCACACCTAGACAGTTGAAAGATATGTTATAAAATTAAAAAGGGGGGGGGGCTACAAAAATGTACATGTATATGTCTGTGCTAATACATGTACTGAGTGAATCTGAATTTAATTAGGTGTGCAACTAAACAGACAATGTACATATGTAGTTTACAGTTATTTAAGTCAATTAGTGTGGTACAGTTCTGAATGTAGCACCTTGAAATCAGAGTAGGGAGGAGTATAGTGTCAGCTTGTTATACATGTATTGTATACTATAAAACGTACATTTAGATGGAGTGACAGTATTAAAACATTTATAAGCTGAATTCTGAATTTCAAGCATTCATCAGCACAACTTAATTACCTGTACAGAATGGAAGAGTATATCAACATGATGTGTTCGAAATTCTCCATATCCATCAACAGCTCATCATCCATTCAATGTGTCAGATAGTTCAGCCATTTCATGGGTTTATAGTGTTGATCTACAAATGAATTAAACAAATAACTTCATGATTCAATAATAATTATGTTCAATTCAATGTAAGGTCCATATAAATGTCTAGGTACAGTTCGGAAACAGATTAGATAAGACCATCTACATAAATTCAAGAATGTGTTTACTGAGTATTGCTCACATTTAGCGGAGTACGAAAGTTTTGAGGTCGAAACCATTTAGATTTATTGGCGATTCATAAGACTTGCTCTTATGGGTAAAAGCTTTATGCAGCAAGCCTGCATGATATTGTTATGTTTTAAATCATGTTACAACCCAAAAGATTATGACTACCAGTTTTAAAACATCGATTAAACCCGTAAAAGTTATGGTTGCTATAAACAAAACATTCACTTCCGGGTGGGTCGGTTTATTTTTAGAAGTCTTCAATGATGCAAATGACTATTATCCAAGTTGCTAATGCATGGTAAAGTATGGAAGAACTAAGCTTTAATCTAACTTACCTTTAAGTAAACAAGACTCATGCTGAAACATAGTTGAAATACGTAAAACTTTACAACAATCTTTCGCACACCAGCATCGCGAGGATTCAGCAGCAGTGACTGAGTTCAAAGGTCGAATGACGATTTTTGATGACGTATTCAAGCTGATAAAACCACAACGAGCCGTATCACGGTATTATTTTGTCCGTCAACAATTTTTAAGGGTGTAGGTGGGGTAATTTCATTTTAATTATGCAAACAACGACATCATCATGCTGACAAAACGTGATAAAAAGTAACGTCGATAAATTGACGTTTTTCTCGGAACGACGTCAAAGTCAACAAGCCCCCTTTTATCAATATTATTATCAAAAGCCTTTTTACTATATTTTGGGTACGTTTTTGCCATTGTTACACGCGTCTTCTTATGCTCATCCGTTAACAAATGGGTATCCATCTTGCATTTATCTTTCTAACTTTTAGGTGTTTCTTCAAAATTCCATGAACTCTTGCTAACGACAAATTTACAATTCGAGCCAATTGTCTTAAGGCGAATCGACCATCAGTTTCGAGGATAGTTCGGATTTTTTCTATGTTACCTTTTGTTGTAGTTGTTGCAGGACGGCCTTGGGGGGGGGCAACATCATTCCGTTGCTGCTGCCCAGCACTAAACTTAGCTACCCACCTACAAACAGTCCTGTGAGACATTTGGCCATCCATATAAATGTCACACACCTCGCGGCGATTATCTATAGCCTTTATGCCGTTTAATGACCTACCCTTTATATAGCCATCAATTCAAGAACACTTTCAGCTTGTTATCCTGTCATTTTGCGTATGGTCTATCGAATAGGCTATGAAATGATGTATACTGTACCGAGGCCAGTGAACGTGTTGACGAGATATTTAACTGTGTCACGAGCCAGTGATCACTCAATCGACACGAGGTGGTTTTGTGCATTAATGCACGATTTCCACGAAATAAAGCACAGATGGCATTATATCTGGAACACCCCTCGTAAGCATCATGCTATAAGGACGTCGTGTTTTATACAGTTTACCGTTCATTCTTTGTTTAACAATGCAAATCGTGAATTTGTGTAAAGGTAATACACCGTGTATGTCATGGCTGTTGTCATTCGATCTTTATCTTCCTGGTCCAAAAGGTATTTCGGTTTTGAAGGTTATGGAATGTATGAGAGTGACATGTAAAGAAACTGTGTATATATACAGTATAAACACTGATCACGCAACTTACACATGTCAATAACATGCAATGGTACAACACTGTATATCCATGATCATATTTCAGTTGATGACACTGCACGTATTGTTGGTATTGCGGTTGGAGTTTCAGCTGCCACCATGGTGGTTGTGATCGTTATAGTGATATCAGCTGTCTGCTTCATCCTTCGGAGATGGTAAGCTGACTCATTGTTATTATATATAATAATGTATTCATGTAAAAACAAGTCTGCCTATATAAAATGATATGAAGAAATCGCACATGGAAGGCAGCATTCGACTTACCAGGCCAAGACAGAAAACAATAACACTATAACACATTACAACTACACTGAGCAATGAATTAAAAGTAATCAATTAACGTTTTATGATAAGTATTTGTACTTATTTTCTAGCATGATATTCAGTAATCCATAACGTGCTGTGGTTGATTGCGAATAAAGTGAATATATACACATGTCTACACTAACGCGCTTAAAGTTCTTACGCGTTGCAACAGTTGGACACACATAACCTTTTGTCCAGAACTCAAAAATTTCAGAAGTTTGCACGACGATACCGAGTGATACGATTTTTATGCATTAAAGTCGTCAGTAAAATTTCAGGAAACAAAAGAACAAGCTGGATAAGGTGGTGGAAACAAGTTATGTTAACACAGAATTCCATCCTGAAACTCCTGATCTACAAGAGAATGCACACACGCCTAACGGTATGTATACATAAAACACAACTAACTATATAAACTATAATCATGAAGTGGTGTACTCATTTCTAAACGTTAAATGGTCACAATGGAAATGCGATGAGGGAAACACAGTGTAGCTGGGAATAATGATTTATTGTTAATGTTTGTGTCTGTCATACTAGACTTTACTGGTTCTTCGGATGTGTTCTTTTCTGTACCGTTTGTACAATGCTGTGTCTGTTGAGTGTTATCTACATTTTGTACTAAAAAAGGTATGAGCAAATCAGACAGGGAAGTTAGCACTCAACCTTACCAGCTGAGCACTGACATCAGAAACACATAACTACACTGAGCATTGCCCGCACATAAGCCAAAGAAACAATTAAAAGTCCAAGTCCCCTCCGAAAAATACAGGATGACCCAATTTTACAAGAAAGTATATAATAACGGTTATTGCATGAGATCAAATAAAAGGCAGCCACGACCGACCAAGTTTCCTAAGGCCAGCTGCACCGCGACACGAGTCTTACAAATATATATTTATTTATTTATTTATTTGTTACCGTTTTTCCTAACTCAATGTAACTGTGTAACGGAAGCTCAGTACAAATGCTGTCTAAACAGAGGAACAGGTTCAAATCCGGGTGGAGGCACATATATGACTGCTATATTTCAGTAGAAATGAAGCAAATAAAGGCTAGGCCTCGTTGTCGTCATGTACAGTTGCATAATTAAAGGCATGTTTTTTACTACTGCATTATTGTATTTAAGTGAACATTCACTTGAATGAAATACGGATGTTTATATTCCAGAATATGAAGTTTTGGGTGCAAGAATTCAAATGGACGAAACAGAGTATGATGCGATCAAATAACAACACAACCGATAACATAATAATAACTGCACAGCGGATAGCGCTTTCGGTTATAACTAATAAGTGACAGCTGCATTTATAGTATAAATGTAATTTGTTGTCGTTAAATAAAACTGTAAATGAAACACTACATTTGTATATTGATTTTAGGGTAATGTATATTTTGGAAATAACAGTATGTAGGATTGACTTCATTGATATGTTTTATATTTCATCATATCTCGTAACTCATTTATTTTTGTATTGGATTATGGGCCGCAGGCCTTTCATAACATTAAATAAATCTTAAATCTTGACACTGGAACGTGGTGCATATCTTCAAAGACCATAGTAATTGCATTCCCTGTATCCTATCTAGTGTTCTGAGATAGTAGGATTTGGCAATTGTTGATCATTTACAACCAAGTCACTATTGTTATAGTGAGTATATATTATTTCACAATATACATATTTGCATATCGAGTGTTGCTTAAAAGACTGACGTAAGTTATGCTTTAATACCAAATAGTTGCAACAGTCATGTTTGCAAAACCTTTATCAACTGTGCTTGTCATTGAGTACTTCGTATTTTCGGTTTCGCATAACATTTCATTAAATACAAATAACCTTTACATTGTACATTGTTCCATTTTCACTGTGCATTTGTAACGTATGTTTATATGTCTGCTGAAGACGATTATTTTTTTCTAATTTTGTAGTTTTGTCTTCGGTTTGATGCATTTCACAACATGTACGAGTAAGTCAAAGACATGTGTTAATTTTACATTGTAGATGCGTACTAGTTTATTTCATAGCGGGAAAAGGAACTTTAAACTTTTCTGAGAAAGTTAAGTAAGAAGTAGATGTATTCATGAATGTAACAATATGTATTTGATAAACAAATTGAGCAGTATGTGGTCCCTTTGTGGTAGGCTACAAGGGTCATTACAACTATTCGTAGACAATCGTTCTCATTTTATTATATTTATGTTTAAGTACTAATTGTTTATATCGTTATAACATATCGTATAACATTTAATTAAATACAAATAACCTGTTTTTACATTGCTCCATTTTCACTGTGCACTTGTAACGTAGGATTACGTATCTGCCGAAGATAATTATTTGTGTTTTTTAATGTTGTAAAGTTTGTCTTGCGTTGATGCATTTTACATCATGTACGAGTACATCAGAGACATGTAGTATTGCTACATGTACACTGTGTATGCGTACTAGTTTATTGTATAGCGGGAAATGAAAGTAGAAAACATTTGCTTTGAAGATTATTGATGAAAAATTTGCCATATGTATTTAACAATAATTATTCAATAAAGGTTACAAACCACTAAATGCCTCCGCGAACCAAAATAGGATACACTCAAATAGTCCCTAAATAAACTTGTGATTGTGTTTAAATGGTTGTATGCTTTGACAAGGTGGAAGTGGAATCATCTAATTGGGTTTACAGGCTTTGTATACATGTATGTGATGTAGTGAAACTGTTTTATTTTACATTTTTTGAGATTTTGGCCAAAATACCAAAGCGAAAGTAGGGTAGGGTAAAACCCGGATTTGGTCGGTCCGCGCGCCTGTAAAAATATGTTCACCGCGTTGGACGGACAAAATTTTTCTTATATGATACGTGACCCCCTGTTTTTTTGTATTTTCTTAAAGCTGGTAGCCCCTTCTTTTCATTGATATATGTCTGCCACCTGGCCATAGACTTTAACATGTATCAACCTGGGGCTGACTTTTGTAACTTTACATTGAGCTAAAGAACAAATTTATTTAGTGGTTTGTGTCCTAAACGAATTGAGCAGTGGTTGTTTTTGTTATATCATGCCTTTCATCCGGTAAGTTGTATTCCGTTCCTACAATTTGTTGAAACAGTATTTAATGCTGATTATTAGTGTAGCATTTAAATAAATCAGTGAAACATCGGTATACAGAATATGAATAACACGGAACAAAACAGAGTGCCATAGGTTGAATATATGAAAGATGTAGCGGTACTGCATATAATTGCTTTGTTTCAATGGATAGATCCACATATCGCTGAATTAGAATGATACCTTTTCAAATTCTGCTTGACAATACGCTTCGGGTGAGCCTAATTTCATGAAAACCAGAATTTGTCATATTGACCAAAGTCAAGTTGAAACATCTTGTTTTACCACAAGCAAAAAGAATTTTCAAGCAGTTTTGCTAGTTTTCTCAAAAGTTTCGATTTTGTACTTACGACCTACTCATTCTATGCCAGCGATATGTATTTTTATTTTGTGACATACTTGCATTATGCATGTTATCTTTCCAAGTTCTTTTTTGTATATTAATATTATCAATAAATCAATAAAAGTATTTGTACGTACTGTTCTTGTTCATTACACTTGGCGTGTGTTTTCCTTGTCTTCAATGTCTATAACAAATGTTCATGATTAACTGCTTTTCAATATTAAATCACAGTGTCTTTGTTTATATTCGGATCCAAAAGAAACTGACATGTTGGTCCTCAAGAATGTGGTCCTATCTCTAATAACGTTAAGGAATGGAGCAACTGTTAGAAACTTTTATGAGATTGAGGCTTACAGTAACACAAGTATGCACCACTCATTTCTAAAGTCAACCTGATACATCCATCAGGTGTATTGCAGAACACATTACGTCACCACGTGATTCAACCAAGTGTCATTAGACCGGTTCAAGTCTTATCAAGGTAATGGAATAGAACTCGCTGTTTGGTGCGATGGGGAAGTTTGTTTTGGTAGGTAAATAGTAGGGCATAATCCAAAGCCATAAAGCTACGGCGAATAATTACTTAATTGTTGTTATTATTTAACGTTGGCTGATATAGTTCAATTTTGAACCCTGAGCCAAGACCTTTTCTAAAGACGATTCCATTTGGGCGGGTAACCCGTGATTTATTGATTTCAATAGTCATGGTTTAACGATATGATAGTTACTAATATGTGTAATTTATCAATTGGCAATTTAACACAGTTAGTCAATGCCGTAAGAAGCTTTATCGGTGAATTGATTAAAGTTTAAAAGTGCAGTCACGGCTCAATGCTCGAAATCGAACTATAGTCGCAATTGTATCCATAATTTGACTACTTGTATTTACATTAAGTCGTTATGCCAGTGTTTAAATATGCTGCAGTAATTGACTGATCATATGGTCGCATTAGTTTATTTTGTTATAAAGTATGTATACATTACATCAAGGAAGTGATAAACTTTATCATCCGTGACATACTCGTGAATTCATTTACAATAAGAATATTGTCTGTTACGTTTAAGGCAGTGGTGCCCGTTCATTGTATCCTGATGTGTCGATGATATTATACAAATGTATGTTATGTAATTATTTAAACTTAAAAGATTCAATCAACCTTTATACTTTTGAAGGCATTTCACGGATCGAACATAAATTGACAATAAGACGGCTAAATGTAAATATGTGTAGAAGTTTGGAATAAGATTATAGGTGTGAGGTAAGAAATTTGAATGTAGTATCTGATTTATTGGTGTTTATTTGTGCATTAAGTCGATACTGAAATTATATATTTCCCAACCTCTATCGTCACTTTATGGGATATAAACGTCATGATTATTATTAACCGTTTGAACCAAGTTGTCATTTTTAATACCGACAACCGACCTAACGAAATACAAGTACCGGATGTTTTGTAATAATTATGTTTTTCAACGTGTGGAATTGTGGTACATATTGCGCTATGTACGGGTATACGTTCGATATGTAGGAACACAATACACATAGATGTACTGATTACAGTGATTGTAAAACACGTAGAGATACAAATCTGAATATTTGAAATATTCACATGTCAGAAAACCAGACATTACAACCAAAGCCTGTATTGGTTAGGCTTCCATTGATACTTAATATGTAACTATAACTATATGTACGAGGGTTGTACCAGAATTACGTAGACTTGTGCCATACGTCCAATACCATTCAGCATACAAACAAATAATTTTGTACGGAGTACAAATATTATTTACTGCGTACGTACGTGAAATTTAAAAGCTGTATCCTATTTGGTTCAAATTTTGCAGCTTCCAAGGATAGATAGGGATGCGGTAAGCGGGGCACATCAACTGAACGTCACGACGTCGGCGGGACTTCCAGGATAAGTGAAGCTCCTAACTGTGTACTTTGTAGCTATAAAGACGAGCACAAACGTATACAACACTTACGCATTTTTATTTACTACCTTAAATGTGATAAATGTTCCAATATATTACATGTACCAGTAATGTCGCATAAAACCCTTATAATAGAACGTCGATCCAGGTCGATGTGGTCCTACAAAACGCTTAATGGCGTCGCATTCGCCGTTTGTTTTCGCCATTGGTCCATGTAGTTTTATTCGGTCTCGACCACGATTGATGCGTTTATGTCGTTTGAAAATCAGCTAACTCGATAACATTTTAAGCGTTTGTTTTGGCGTCTTTCCGAGGCTCACACAAAATTTCATGTTGATGCAATGTCCAGTGTATTTCGTTCACGTAATATTTTCACTGATGACGCGCAGCAGCTGATGCTTGTTGTGTACCTTAAAACAACGACGTGTACCTTTATAAAGTCGAAATTTACGGCGTACGTTCCAAGGATATTGCGCTTGTATGTCACGAAGTCGTGTTAAAATTAAACTAGATATGTGTGAGGTATAAGCAGTTGAATAATTCCGAAAATGTTTTAAAATTCGCTGCCCGCCTATCCAACTATTGGTTACAATGACGACAGATTAAATAGCTTGACAAAATGACAAAAGTCTACGTAATTCTGGTACATCCCTCGTATAGTTCAAATTTTTCGCACGTTTATTAATATCAAAGCTTTATTATCTGCCTTGACAAATGATATTATTTCAACGTACATATTATATTATCATTATATTAATTATAAGTATGTACATGTAACTATACATATATTTCAAATTTTGCGCACATTTCTTATGATGATGTCATTATAAACTGTCTTTCCAAATTTTCCATTAGTAAACACAATTTAGATTTTCGCTGATGAATGCGTCCAAACAAATCAATGTAGGTGGGGAGGTCATCCATAAAACAAATTATAACCAGTACATGATACTCATTCACGATCAAGGAAGTTTAGAAAACTTTCATCTATTTAGTTCACGGGGTGGTTGTACCGCATTTGATCGCCTTTTTTCTTGTGTTTGCGCGGTTGGGTCGCCATGCATCGGTGCCTTTGGGAACTTAGTCGATTCTTGGATGCGTTTTATTCGGTTTCATGCAGTAACCGCTATTTTATAATTTCTTTTGGAAACTGGGTTATCCCGCGTTTTTTCGGCGGGGACATGGATTTTTTGTGTAGATATTCTAAAACACAGTTGTTCAATTCACTGTAATTATCGATGTTTTAGTTTTTCAGATGTAACAAAGTACATGTAAAAAACGCCTCAAAATGAATGTCCTAAGCCATGGCATACTACTTGTATTGATGTGCCGTTGTCACTTCAGTGAGTAACGTATATACTAGTATTATTCTTGCACAACTGCTGAATGTAGGTTTGTTGATCATTCATGCGAGATTATCATTACATGAAGTTCCAGAAGGACCACTGTGATCCATAGCCCAAAACAATTATATTTATCGTTCATTTTATAAATAACATTTAAGTGCATTTAAGTTGACATGAAACGATGACTACCAGTATAAGGAGTACTTATTGTGCTAAAATAAATATATTGCATCTTTTATCCATTTTTAACTCCAGTACAAAAAAAACATATAATGGTAATAAATACATTGAACTCGAAAAGCTATATTATAAGTACAACTTACAAAGTACTTATTTCTTAATTCACCAGGCTGATGTTGTATTCAAACGTGAACTAATTACAAACATTGTTTCATTGAATTTCTTAGTATGTTAATAAGTTCTATATTCATATTTTAGTTGTAACAGCAATAGAACCAGGTTGTGAGAATTGTGGATGCTGTGTAGATAAGGTATGTGCCCGTACATACACCCAAGGCTATTATGTGAGCGATTACTGTACACACGGATGTATTGATGGTATTGGAGGAACCAAATGTTACAACAAATGTCCTGAAGATTGTGTCACATGTGAACATACTATACGAAATAATTGCGCAACATGCGAGAACGGCAAATATCTTATTACTGTCACTAGGAATACTTATAATGGACCACTGTCATTTAAGGGTTGTGTGGATTGTCCAAATACTTGCACGACATGTGATTCAGAAACTAATTGCCAGGAGTGCGAAAATCGATACTACAACCCTGGACAATATGGCGACTGTTCCAAAGAATGTCCTAACAATTGTAAAACATGTACATCATCAACAATCTGTCAGGAATGTTATAGCTCGTACTACAATGGAGGTTCTACCACAGACTGCTCCCTGTCATGTCCAGGGAATTGCGTTTGCTCATCGCCCGGTATTTGCTCATCATGTCAAGATGGTTTCTACAACGTAAACCAACAGTGCGTTATTTCATGTCCATATTCATGCAAGTCTTGCTCAGATCAAAACACGTGTCAGTCTTGCAAAGATGGATATTACAACAGAAGAAGTAGTTCTTCCAATAACGATGTTATTAACTGCTCGCTATCGTGCAGAGAAACATGCTTCCAATGTACGTCGTATGATGTTTGCACTACATGCAAACAGGGACATTTCGGATCGTACTGTCACAACTTTTGTTCCATTGGGTGTACAAATGGTGAATGTAATTCAAATGATGGAACGTGTAACTGCAAAGAAGGTTTCACAGGCAGTGATTGTAATGAATGTACGCCTGGCAGACACGGTCAACAGTGCGATAAGCAATGCCCTACTACATGCAAGAACAACTTGTGTAAGCGAGACACGGGGAACTGTCTAGAATGTAAATCAGCCAATATTACAGGTGTTAAATGCGACATGTGTATGCTTCATACTTGGGGTGCACTGTGTTCGCAAACTTGTCCAACCAATTGTCAAGGACAATGCGTAAGGAACACTGGATACTGTGTATCGTGTGTTGGGAATTTTCAAGGTCTTTTATGTAACGAATGTTCTGATGGGTATTTCGGTGAAGTGTGCGACAAGGTCTGCCCTGAACAATGTCACGATTCTCTTTGTTATCGTTCTAATGGAACTTGCCGATCATGCAATCATAATTATACCGGCTCTACTTGTGAAGACTGTGTTTCTGGTTTCTATGGACAGGCGTGTAATGTTCCTTGTCCCTCAACTAAATGCAAACTACACAGGTGCACTCGGAAACGGGCGCATGTATATCGTGTCAAAAAGGATTTTATGGGCTAGAATGTGAATTTAACTGTTCGCGTGGATGCAATGGTAATGTTTGCGAGTTTGGTTCAGGCGCGTGCAAGTGCCAGGGTTCGTATTCAGGGGACAGATGCTGTGTAGAGGGTGGACATTGCCGTGACTGTTCTTCAAATACAGCTTGTAAAACATGTGAAAATGTTTTTTTTGGGACTAAACGTGATTTACCGTGTCCAAATACGTGTGCTGCTGAAGGACAATACTCACAGTGTGAAAAGACCGAGGGAAAATGTTTGGCATGCTCGATTGGTTTCCATGGTGCTCATTGCAATAACACGTGTAGTGATAGATGTGCAAACAATCGTTGCGACCAGGACAACGGGCACTGTATCGATGGATGTGTTGGTGATTTCGAGGGTCCTACATGCGCACATGGTAAAACGATACTTATTAGTTTACTTCTGATTTACATACCTGTTTACGCGTACAACACTGTAATACTTAAACCTTAACGTAACAACTTACCGCTTATTGTTTGTTTAACAATGCAAATCGTAAATTGTATAAAGTTTAAACATCGTCTATGTCTATGTCATGGTTGTTGTCATTCGATCTGTATCTTCCTGGTCCATTATATATGTACTAGTTATTTCGATTTTGAAGGTTGTGGATTGTACTAAGATTACGTGTAAACAAACTTTGTTTACTAGCGTTTGATATTACATATAACAAGATGCCAAAATGTCACAAAATACGCCCGTCTTGGTTGTGCTAGTGATAAAAATATTGATTTTGAAATAAAAGCCCATATTATGTCGAAACATTTTTTAAACAATCATCTTGAAACTTATCTTGGCCAAGATATTACACCCATGAGTATCGTCAGCAAGTTTGAAGACGATCGGATGAAAATTGTTTGAGCTAGAGTACAGACAAGGCCAATTTCACATTTATTTTGGTAAAAGAAGGACCATAACTGAAGAAGGCCTGCACCGATTTGGCCTTTAATCGAACTTGGCCTAGATATTACACCCATAAGCATTGTCAGCAAGTTTGAAGACAATCGGATGAAAACAGAATGAGCTAGAGTACAGACAAGGCCAATTTCACATTTTTTTGGTAAAAGAGGGACCATAACCAAAAAGACCTGCACTGATTTGGCCTATAATCGAACTTGGCCTAGATATTACACCCATAAGCATTGTCAGCAAGTTTGAAGACGATCGGATGAAAACTGAATGAGCTAGAGTACAGACAAGGCCAATTTCACCTTTTTTGGTAAAAGAAGGACCATAACCCAAGAAGTGCTGCACCGATTTGGCCTATAGTCGAACTTGGCCTAGATTTTACATCCATAAGCATTGTCAGCAAGTTTGAAGATGATCGGACAAAAACTGTTTGAGTTAGAGTACAGACAAATATTGGACGCCGCCACCCGCACGCCCGGACGCCCGCCCGCAGACCCGCCCGCAAAGGGTGTTCACAGAATACGTCCCGTTTTTCAACGGGCGTATAAAAAATATCAGGCATCGTAAACACGTCAATGACGTTCAATGGTACATTACACCACTGTATATTGATGATCATATTTCAGTTGATGGCACTGCAGGCATTGTTAGTATTGCGGTCGGCGTTTCAGCTGCCACCATTGTGGTTGTGATCGTTATATTGTTAGCAATATTTTGTTTCATCCTTCGAAGATGGTAAGCTGACTCATTATTATAATAATAATGTTTTCATGTAAAAAGTCTCTGCCCATATAAAATATATGAAGAAATCAGGGAAAGCAGCATTAAACTTATCAGGCCAAGATTGAAAATAATAACACTATTACACATCACAACTACAAGGAGTAAGGCATTAAAAGTAATCAATTTACGTTTTATGATAGGTTATGTTACTTAACTTATTTTCTAGCCTGATATTCAGTAATCAGTAACGTTGATTGCGAATAAAGTGAATATATACACATGTTTACACTAACGCGCTTAAAGTTCTTACGCGTTGCAACAGTTGGACACACATAAACTTTTGTCCAGAACTAAAAAAATCAGAAGTTTGCACGACGATACCGAGTGATACGATTTTTATGCATTAAAGTCGTCAGTAAAATTTCAGGAAACGAAAGAACCAGCAGGGTAAGGTGGTGGAAACAAGTTATGTTAACACAGAATTCCAACCAGAAACTCCTGATCTACAAGAGGACGCACAGACGCCTAACGGTATGTATATATAAAACAAAACTAAATGTATAAACAATAATCAAAAAGTGGTGTACTCATTTCTGAACTTTAACTGATCACAATGTTAATGCGACGTGGGAAACACAGTGTAGCTGTGAATAATGATTTATTGTAAATGTGTGTGTCTGTTATAATAGACTTTACTGGTTCATAGAGTGTGTTCCTTTCTGTACCGTTTGTGCCTTGTTGTGTTTGTTGAGTGTTATTTACATTTTGTACCAAAAAAGGTATGAGCAAATCAGACAGGGAAGTTAACACTCAACCTAACCAGCTGAGCACAGAAATCAGAAACACCACAACACAGCTAATTTATATAATAGCGGTTATTGCCTGAGATTAAATGAAACGCAGCCACGACCCGACTGAGTTTCCCAAGGCCCCGCTGCACGGCGACACGTGTCTTACAAATATACATGTATTTGTTTTTTTCTATCTGTTACCGTTTTTCCTAACTCTATGTAACTGTGTAACAGAAGCTCAGTACAAATGCTGTCTTAACTGAGGAACAGGTTCCAATCCGGATGGAGGCACATATATGACTATATTTCAGTAGAAATGAAGAAAATAAAGGCTAGGCCTCGTTGTTGTCATGTACAGTTGCATAATTAAAGGTATGTTTTTTACTACTGCATTATTGTTTTTAAATGAACATTCAGTTAAATCAAATGAAATACTGATTTTTATATTCCAGAATATGAAGTATTGGGTGCAAGAATTCAAATGGACGAAACAGAGTATGAGGCGATCAATTAACAACACAACCGATAACATACGTACTGTACATAATAATAACTGCACAGCGGATAGTGCCTTACACCCAATAAGTGACATATGAATTTATAGTATAACTGTACTTTGTTGTCGTTAAATAAAACTGTAAATGAAACATTACATTTGTATATTAATTTTAGGGTAAGGTATATTCTTGAAACAATGGTATGTAGTATTGACTTAATTGCTATGTTTTATCATATAATATATTACATTTCCCATTGATGATTGTATTGTATTGTGGACCGGACGCCTTTCATAACATTAAGTAAATCTTGAATCTTGAAACTGGTACTTACCGCATTTTCTTCAAGGAACACACTAATTATATTCCATGTATCATATCTAGTGTCCTAAGATAGCAGGATAAGACAACTGCTGATCATTGATTAACTAGTCTCTATTGTTATATTATGTCTAAAATATTTGACAATACAAGTGTACACATATTTGCATTTAGAGTTTTGCCTACACGACCAGGGTACATGTACTTCTTTAATATCAAGCAGTTACGACAGTCGTGTTGCACAATCTCAATATACATAATGATTATACAAATGTGCATCATATAATGTATCTGAATGATAGCAGTTGGACGGCCATACATTCCCATAAGTTTCTTACGTCACTACAGCATTATTGTCTTTATCTACTGTGTTTGTTGTTGTGTTCTTCTTTTCGTATTTTTGGTTTCGCATAACATTTTATTAAATACAAATAACCGTTTTTTACATTTTTACATTTTCACTTTACACGTGTAACTTATGTTTATATGTCTGCTGAAGATGAATATTTGTGTTTTCAAATGTTGTAAACTTTGTATAAACCAGTGACAGATCTGAATAGAATGCCATCGGAAGAAAAAATCACATGTGTAGCGGTGCTGCGTATAACTGCTTTGATGAATGGATATATCTACATATCGCTGGCTTAGAACGATACATTTGCAAATTCTGCTCGACAATGCGCTTGTGTTGAGCTTATTTTATGAAAGCCAGAACTTATCATGTTGACCAAAGTGAAAAAAAATGAAAAAATCAGGCAGGGAAGGTAGCATTTAATCAAACAAGCCGAGCGCAGAAATCAGACACACCACCACACAACTTTACTGAGCAATGCCTACATATAAATGTAAGCCAAGAAACAATACAAATCCAAGTCCCCGCCGGAAAATATGAATAACACGGATCAGAACAGAATGGCATGGGTTGAAATGAAGTTTAAACATCTTGTTTTACCGTAAGCAAAAAGTAATTTCCAGACCGCTTTTGCTAGTTTTCTCAAAATATCTAGTTTGTTCTAACGACATTATCATTTTATGCCAGTAATATGTATATTTATTGTGTTACATATATGCATTATATACGTTATTTTTCTTTAAGTTCTTGTCTATGTATTCATGTTATCAATAAATAAATATAAGTAATGTAATGTTCTTGTTCATTACGCTTGGTGTTTATTTTTTCCCTGTCTTCGATGTCCATACAATTAACTTTTAACATAATGCCTAACTAATAGACCCACTATTACAGTATACGGTCAACGTATCTTCATGACGTCACTGCTGCAACTGATTTACTTTTCGTGATTTAACTGTGGATATTGTGAGCAGTAAATACATTTATAACATAAGCATGGGGATTTAAAAACAACTTTATTTCTGCTTACACCCTCCTTTCTCACATTAAGATATATAATTATCGACACAAAGTGGAATTCCATGATTTATTTGTTTTTCTCATTTTTAGCATCTAATTGCACAACTTCTGTCGAACTCCACAATCCGTGAAATTGTCAACAGTTAAATCATTGTTATGTTTGGTTCTAACATTGAATACATTGTGTAAGTGTGTGTTCATGTTTGTATATTTACACAATTAATATAATCAGATAATTATGTTTTTGTAAGTTATATTCCAGTGGTATATAATTTCTATGGATGTGGCAGCCAACATCTATCCGCGGCGCTCAAGAATAGACTTTGTCATCAAAGGTACCAATTTACACCTTGGTGGATAGAAGCATGTGTGTCTTGCTCAGAGAAATTGACCAGCGATCAAGACGGGGTGGAACCCGGGAAGCGCGCAACCTACCTCTAGGCTACCCCACCATGTTCAGTTGCAGCAGCAGGTTGCAGACATAGCAATCAAATACATAATAAAATTACTGACGCAACATGAATAAGCTACAGTTTGATGGTATTTCTTGTTGTGCATGCACTACATCATTTCGTGACTTTGCACTATCAAAGAAAGTGAAAGAGACTGATACAAGCTCATTTAAACCATTATTATATTTCATTACTGTATGCTGATGCATAACCTGACGACACTCCGTATGGGGTCATGACAATGTCGTCATCCATCGAAACATTTTTTTAACAAATCTGAAAGTGCGGAAACAAAATGCGGGGTTTGACGTAATTGTGCACTAGTGAGGTAATTTGAAAGTTGAATGTTGTCATATCTGTAATAAAGTAAAGGACTAGAGCAAATGTTAGAATCTTGTATGTGATTGAGGCTGATAGTAACATAAATATGCACATGACTTTGCAATTCATGCGTGAAAAGACTAATTGAACTATCACCGGGTGTATTGTTTAAAACACCACGTCAAGATGCGATTCATCCAAGCATCATTAGACCGATTTAAGTTTTTTCGAGGTAATGGAGTTGAACTCCATGTTTAATGCGGTAGGGATGTATGTTTTTGACATACTTAATTGTTGTTAATATTTGGCGTTGACTGGGAGTTGCAATTGTATATATCATTTGCGTACATGTGTTACTAGTATATTGTTTTGCCAGGGTTTAACATACTGCTTCAATGATTAACTGCTCATATTGTCGTAAAGGTTTACGATGTTATGCAATATTTATACGTTTTATCAAGGAAGTTCAAAAATTTCTCATCCGTGACATGCTCATAAATATACTAGGACATTTTTTCTGCAACTTTTAAAACCAGGACTTCTGATCATTGTATCCTTATATCGTTGCGTAATGTTTTAAACCTTTCAAAGTACAATTAACTTCCATAGCTTTTAAGGATTTAACGGATCGGACATAAATTGATAAGTAAATGTGAACTTTTGTTGACGTTTGGAATAAAATTGTCGGTTTGAGGTAAGACATTTGAATATATTAATAGTATTACAATGTTGTATCCCATTAATTAGTCTTTATCTATGCAATAAGTCGATAATGAAATAAAATATTTCCCGACCTTTTAAGTCACTTTTAGGGATATATGTATTAACGCCATAAGGATTATTAACCGTGTGAACCAAGTTGTCATTTTTAGTACCGATAACCGACCAAAAATACAAGTACCGGAAGTTTTGTAAAAATATTATTTTCAAGGTGTGGATTAGTGGTTCATATTGTGCTATATACGGGTATTTGTTAGATAATTTGGAATACAATGCACATAGATGTACCGACTGCATTGATTGTAAAATACGTAGAGATACAAATAGGCATATTTGAAATATTTAAATGTCAGAAAACCTGACATTACAACCAAAGCCCGTATCGGTTAGGTTCCTCAGGTGCTTAGTATGTAAATGTAATTATATGTTCATCTCAATTTTTGCGCATGTTTATTATTATAAGAACGTTGTTATTTGTCTTTCCAAATTCAACATTATTAAATACAATTTAGAATAATTTCCTCTCATGAGTGCGTACAAACAAATCAATGTAGGTGGGGCGGTACCCCATAAAACAAATTAAAACCTGTTCATAATACTCATTCACGACCAAGGAAGTTTAGGAAGCTTTCATCTTTAATAATGGTTGTTATAGTGGATATAAAAGGAAACAACCACTGGTGATATTTGATTTAATTACGCGATTTTACCAGAATAATATGAACTACGTGGATGAATAAAAAAGTTCGTAGAATTTTGCCGTAACTTTTTTATTATTAGAGTTATTGTCGTAATATTTATGCTGAATGAATACATTGGTATTTTTTCTACATGCTCAGAATTGTAGCGACCTAATGATAACCGTTTGAAAAATATTTATATCTTAAATAAGGGCGATTACGTATAACGGCGCACACGGATAATTTGGTTTATTAATTTTTTAAAAATATCTGAATAGTAAGACCTCTGAAAACCATCAAAATGTTATGTCTGATATCATGATATCATTTATAAAGTTTGTTAAAATTTCAGACGTCATCTCCGAAATACCCGCGTAAAACGGGTCTACCGGAATTTACGTACGGCATCAGATACAACACATGCTTTGACATGATCAGGTATATATGCTGAAATAAATAGACATCGATTTAGAAGTGGAATTAGTGCTTTCGTGTAGGATACCAGAAGTTGACAACCGAATAAAATATACCCGATATTAGTGACGTTGGTTCGCAACGTTGTCGAAGAGGACCAGCGCTATATAATAGCGGAGATCGCATAACACTGAGATAAATCATATCGGAGAGTGCACACGATATTAAAAAACAATTGAAAATGCAGAAACTGTTATCAAGATGGTTATTCAAAAATACCTACATATTAGTCACTCGAGAAGCGAAAATGAGTCAAAACGTTAACGTAAGTATTGACAAACGTGGCGAAAGTTTGACGTCGTTCATCTAATGACACATTCGTGCTCCGGTATGCTGTTACAGCGTGTGTACGTTTTAATGTTAAAATCATGTAGTTGTGACTTATTCATTGAAATTTGACAAATTGTTTTGTTATACTTATGATCATGTTATATTAAAAATTAAAAGCATTTGAAGCTTTGGTTTGTGAGTTATGATATTTTTCTACGTACTTTTCATTCACCCCGGTAAACACTAGATGGAATACTTTACATATTGCCGAAAACATTATATTTTATCAACAACAATGATACAACAGAGGTGACAATTGACATGGATACATGTTTGATAGCAAAGTCTGGATAAATGATTGCATACAAAAGAGGTTCTGTATGGTAAATGTAATCACACACATAGTAATTAAATTTTTAGTACACTATAATAAAAGTTGTTTTACTTTTGTCAGATGTAACCAGATACATGTAATATACTACTCAGAATGAATGCTATTAGCCATGTTCTACTACTTGTATTGATGTGGCGTTGTCTCCTCCGTAAGTATTAAACTTATTGCTGACTTGAACCAAAGACTACTTATGCCATATAAAGTACATGTATTAACTATTATGTAAATCCAATATCATAAAATATCTAAGAAAAATAAAGACATTAGATTCAAGCAGCATAACATTAATTCCCTATGCTCACTTTTTATGAGCATTTGTTTCACTGCGACTCAGTTGTGTTAAGCAGTGTTTTTATTAATATTTTGATTGAGTAGTCATTTAGTAATTCGGAAATTCATATTTCAGTTGTAACAGCAATAGAACAAGGTTGTGAGAATTGTGGATGTTGTATAGATAAGGTGTGTGCCCGTGAATATGTCCAATGTTATTGTGTGACCGATTTCTGTACACGCGGATGTATTGATGGTATTGGAGGGACCAAATGTTATAACAAATGTCCTGATGATTGTGTCACATGTGAACAAACTACCCACAATAATTGTGCAACATGCGAGACCGAAATGTATCTTACAACTGTCACTAGGGATACTAAAAATGGTCCACAGTCATTTAAGGGTTGTGTAGTTTGTCCGAACACTTGCACGACATGTGATTCAGAAACAAATTGCCAGGAGTGCGAAAATCGATACTACAACCCTGGACAATATGGCGACTGTTCCCAACAATGTCCTAACAATTGTAAGTCATGTTCATCAGCAACCCACTGCCAGGAATGTTATAACCCGTACTTCAATGAAGGTTCTACCACAGAATGCTCCCTGTCATGTCCAGTGAATTGCATTTGTTCATCGCCCGGTATTTGCTCATCATGTCAAGATGGTTTCTTTAACGTAAACCAACAGTGCGTCAGTTCTTGTCCAAATTTATGCAAGTCTTGCTTAGATCAGAACTCTTGCCAATTATGCAAAGATGGATATTACAACAGAAAAAGTAGTTCTTCCAATAACGCCGTTACTAATTGCTCATTGTCTTGCAGAGAAACATGCATTCATTGTACGTCGTATGATGTATGCACTACTTGCAAGCGGGGACATTATGGATCTAACTGTCAACGTAATTGTTCCGTCGGATGTACAAATGATGAATGTAATACAAAAGATGGAAGGTGTAACTGCAAAACTGGCTTCAAAGGAACTCTTTGCGATGAATGTGTTATCGGCAGACATGGCCAACAGTGCGACAAGCAATGTCCTACTATGTGCAAGGACAATGTATGCACAAGAGACACGGGGAACTGCCTCGAATGTGAATCAACCAATATAACAGGTGTTAAATGCGACATTTGTATAAACGATACTTGGGGTGCAATGTGTTCCAAGGCTTGTCCAACCAATTGTCAGGGACAATGCGTAAGGGACAATGGTTACTGTATATCTTGTGTTGGAAATTTTAATGGTAGTTTATGTAACGAATGTTCAGCAGGGTATTTCGGTGAAATGTGCGACAAGGACTGCCCTAAACAGTGCCTTGACTCTCTTTGTGATCGCTCTACTGGCACATGTGGATCATGTAACCATAATTATTCCGGTTCTATCTGTGAAAATTGTGTTTCTGGTTTCTATGGACAGGCCTGCGATGTTCCTTGTCCATCAACTAAATGCAAAAACGCCAACTGCACTCGGGAAACTGGCGCTTGCACATCGTGTCAAAACGGATTTTATGGACTGGAATGTGAATTAAACTGTTCGCGTGGTTGCGATAGCAATGTTTGCGATATTGAGTCCGGAACATGTGAGTGTAAGGGTATGTATTCTGGGGACAAATGCTGTGTGGAAGGTGGACATTGTCGTGACTGTTCTTCAAATACAGCTTGTGAAACATGTGAAAATGGTTACTTTGGGACCAAATGCGATATACTTTGTCCAAATACATGTGCTCCCGACGGACAATTCTTACATTGTAAAAAGACCGACGGTAAATGTTTGACATGCTCGGATGGTTTCCATGGTGGCCATTGCAATAACACGTGTGATGATAGATGTGCAAACAATCGCTGTGACCAGGACAACGGGCACTGTATCGAGGGATGTGCTGGTGATTTCGAAGGTCCTACCTGCGCACAAGGTAAATGTTATTTCTTTATATTATTTGTTATGTATATTTATATTTCTGAACGAAAAACAAACATTGGAACAATGCGAATTAAGCAATGGTGATAACATAATTATAAAGCGACTCATTTATAATTAAAAAAGGGGACCAAGCAAACCACTGGTATTTGATACCTGTTTAACACCTTGGGTATTATTTGAGCACACGTTAATACATGTACACATAAATTTAATGCGATGGCTCGAGTCCGAAATTTATGATTTGCTGCAACACATACAATGTACTAAATGGTTAAAATTCATCGTTAAATTTTGTATAGTATCTATGTATAGCCAACATACTCCTTGCATCGATGACTTTCAAAACTTCCTGATTCACAATAATTTGATTCTTCATGTCATTTTTATGGTAAGATAATATCACTTTTTTGAACGGTTTATGAATGCAACAATATAAAACTGTCAGAAACCATACGAACGAACAAACACGTTTTATAAATATAGAAATAATAAACATTTAGATCGCCTGCACCCATTGCACAAATAATATGAAATGGCGAAAAAATTGTTCGTGTAAAGTATGCATGTGGATGCTTTATCATTAATTGTCTTTAAAATGCATATGATAAACTTAATGCATATATAAACAATATTTACACTTCAGCTTTGATTGAACCTAAGTCAATTGTTCCGGCTGTTGCTGGAGGCGTATCAGCCGCTGTTGTCATAACAGCAATTGTTATCGTGGTGTTGATTGCCATACGTAGACGGTGAGTTATTTAACTTATGATTTGACTAACGCAGCACCTTTATAATGTTTATGTGGATATCTTAGCCTGACAAACACATAATTATATCACAAGCGATTCATATTGGTTGTGTTTTTGAAATAATTCCTGGGGGATGTTGGTCCGTTGAAACGTTTTTTTTCATTTCGTATTTTGTCTGTTCTGTTTATCAGTAACAGCAAAAGAATCATTGTTATTTTAACATCTCTATATTTTGCTAATGATAGAAAGCAATTTTCATATATGTATAAGTAAAATTTAGATGGATTTTATTAACAAGACTAGTTTCGAGTATCGTCGGTACTCAGACACTGGTTGGCGGTTTAAGGGGTGTTATTTCGCATTGATGTTTTCATTTTCTGATGTTGCACTGTTTTGAATTATGGCCGTTCGTGTAAAATCCATCAATTTGTACCTTTGAAGCCAAGTTAGAGTCTCAACCAGATTATGAATGATACTGTAAAATCATTTAATACATAATTTTATATTAACTAGGTCATATGCTCTGTTTGCTAGAAATTAATCTGTCTAATCTTATTCGTTTAAACCTTTTAATGATTTACTTATTTGAACTTTAAAAAGATATCCTATTAATTTATTATAATATTAAGTAGTTTGAATGCTTCGGTTAACATGAACATATCGGATTTCGTGATCAAGTGTGTTTTAATCTGTTTGTATGATCTTGAAATTTACTACTGTGTTGTATATTTCATAAAAGTCGAAGAGGTACGGACAAAGATGATACAACAGACAAACAGAACAATGCACCAAAACTTCCTGGTAAGTCAATGCAATATTATCCTGTCGGTATATTTATGATAAATATTGACACGCGATATGTCGCTTACTTAGAAGTATAAGGGCGTAAGTCGTCCCTTTGGTGCAACAAGGTTGTATCTCTCTTTATAGACGAAGCAAGATACCCGTTGCGCCAATGGGACGAATAGTTACTTACTAACCTGTAATTTCAATGCACATTCTAGATATACATTACAAGAAGTATTTAATTAATTTATTTTCATCAAATCGGAAGGGTTCATGTTGCCCATGCTGGATGTTCAAAAAATAAATTAGATTCGTGTTCAGACAGTTGTTTCTTGTTTTTTGAAGCAAAGGTGTGTACTGAATATGACCATATCCATCTGAGCAAGATCATTGTTATTTTACAAAATGTTTCATTTGTTTTCGTAAAACCATACAAGAGTCACTCAATACCGCTATAAGTTAAACTTTTACGAAATGAATGAAGAACGATTATTCGTTTCGAGGTTCTTATTTGTTTGTGTGTTGTGTAAGCTCAGTCTCAACAAATATAGATCTCATTATGGTAGCGTAGGTTGACTGTGTTTGTCTTTGAAGTGAACGCCACTGCGCCACCGAAATAACTCCAAACAAGTTGCCCAAATGACGCCGATATGGTCGTTGTCATTATGTACATTGCATGCATTTTAAGGCGTGACATATCAAATTATCGTTTCTCTCTATAACACGAATAAGCACAACATGGTTCTTCTCATTACCAAAGGTACTTCCAAAAGACGACATGACGACAACAAAGCAACTACTGGACCAGAAGTGGCCGAGCTTGAACCTGACATTGATTGTGTTGATGGTGAAGAGATAGTGGTTGATATACCAGAAACACAGAATGTTGTGTATGAGAATGTACCTACAGCACATGTAGCCGGACTTGGTGCTTTTATTAGAAGGAAGTCTGAAGATGACTATAAACAGGAATTTGAGGTATGAACTTGCATAGGTACATTTGTATCTAACCTATTGTGTTTTTTTTCAGAACAAGCCTAATAGTAGAACAAATGTTTGATACTCTGCTACAATGCCTTAAGAAAAGTACATTATACGATATGTTATTCAAGTTTATGCAAGTGTTTTGCTGATATGATGACGAACTAAGCATATGTGATATTTAATTGTCTCAACCCAAGTGCTTATTTGTGATGAATCAATAACGAATGAGATAGTTATGACTAAAAATGCGACAGAAATATATTTTAAATTGTGAAGTAAGTCATACGGAAATTGGCAAATATGAAGTAAAAATCTTCACAGTTTACAAACAAATTAAGATTAATACTATTAAGTTTCTTTCTTTGATAACTTTATGGGATATGTGTTACGTTAGGGATATGCATGGGACGATATAGAGTATATATTGTGTACAAGTGGCTTCTGTAAGGTTTTGAAATGAATGTGCCTTAGAGCAATTAATTTAATTTGTTCATTTATTGTGTTGTTGATATGGATGAGTATTTTGCAAACGTCGATATAGATACATGTAACTCGAATTTTATGAACGGTACATGTTTATTCGATAATGTCCGAGTGATTTCCTATCAATATAAGACAGGATTTCCCGCATTTTTACGTTTCATGTTAAGAATAACATGACAATTGTAACACATAAGCATAGCCTATACATCATTTATCTTTTCAGCAACTACCAAAGGGGCTTACACAAAGCCATACTGATGCACGAAAACCCGAAAACGTGGTTAAGAACAGATATAATGGCATATATCCTTGTAAGTATGTTCAATATGTTTTTGGGTTCAAATTCTTTAACTGAAATTGACAAAAGGCTGCAATTACCAACTGGCAATGTGTTTTAGATTTGTTTAGGTATCATTTTATATCACACGGCTTCAAACGATCTAGTGTGTCCTCTCTAATGCCGACGCCGTTCTCGTCAATCCTTCATTTCATGTATAATCCTCACATTCTACATGTAGAGAAAAACAGTGCTTATATAATATAATTATTGTTTTGTAGTTTTCTTGTCTGTTTATGACATTACATAAAGTATATGGAATATCATTTTACATTGCAGATAATCACTCCAGGGTAAAAATAAAGGGTGACCCAAAGTTCTTTATCAATGCTTGCTTCATAGATGTAAGTATTACATCTGTATATTTAATATGTACACTCAATCAAATTGTGTTGTTTGTTATTTTATTTATTTAGATAGTTCTGTGTGGTACATTTGTAATTAGTATTCACAAAGCATTCATTTAGCAGTAGAAAGTAAACCCAAAATTTACAATGATAAATAATGCAATTTTAAGTTTACATTTGAAATTTTATCATTGCCTTAATTGTATAATTCACTGGCTTAGAATGATAAGGTCTTCCTTGATGAATGCATTATGTACTTAAGGCTACTTATGATCCTATTTCATGAAAACCGGAACTTTTCGTTTTAACCAAACTGAACTCCAAAAGTTGTTTTATCGTAAGTCAAGATTAGTTTTCAGAAAGTCTTCTCTTGTTTTCTCAAATTATCGATTTTGTACGCCCGTCATATTCTTAGCCATGAGACTGTCCTGTACTATTATTTCAACAGATAAGTGTATGTATTTTGTGGCACATGCTTAATTGTATCATGTTATACATTATAGGGCTTCCAACAGAAGAATAAGTACATTGCATCACTAGGTAGGTATTGCATGTGTTTACTTGAGTTAAGTCCTCGCTTTGTATACGATGTCATGTTTTTTTATAAATATTAAGTTGTTCATTTCATTATTTTCACGTTGAATAGTATAAACATGATACGCGAATTGTGTTCTGATAGGTGATACATTATTGCTTGAAAGGCTGTTCATGTACGACATATGATATACATTAAATAATTGTTTTCAGGTCCTACAGCAAAAGCTACTTTGGAGTTTCATACATTCTGGACGATGGTATGGCATATGGACACGGATGTGATAGTGATGCTAACCAATCTCATCGAACCTAGTGTAAGTAGGATTTAAAGCAGACCATTAGTTTCTATTACTTTACATATATATATGATTTGATCACACTCCGTATGGGGTCATGTCGATGTAAACTTTATATTTACATCATCCAATTAAATCGCTACTTTTACAAATCCGGAAGTGCAGAGACTCTCCGATGTAGTTTACTGGATGGGAGACGCTTAAACCTTAAAGCGAATTAAGCATATCATGATTTTAGCCTGTACACGCTCTATGCATAAAGCAACATGCACTAAGGGATCATTTGAATGTGACCTATCTTGTAGTGCAGTCAGATCTAACTAACAGCGTAAAGGAATGGAACAAATGTTCGGATCTGATTGTAATGTGATTGGATGTCAAGGAACATCATATTTCATTTTACCCTCAGCATTGATATATACGGACCAATTGAATTAGAACACTGCTTCAAATCAGTCGTAACTCTAAATATTTTAAGAAAGAGTTCAATTATGTTTCAGGGCAACAAATGCGAACAGTACTGGCCAGATCAAGATGGCACAAATGTACATCAAGAAATGACAGTTTCGTGTCAAAGTGAGGAAATATTTGCCGAGTATACAGTCAGGACATTAACTGTTGAAAAGGTAATTATGATGGCCGTTTATCTGATGGTATGACTTAAGTGGATGCTTGACAAGATTGAAGCAATTGTTCTCAGTGAAACGTTGGGAGGAGGGAGGAGATGAAATTTGGTTGATTTAAACACACAATCGTTATTTATTTTCCTTGATATTTATCGTACTCGAACACATGGCTTTTAGATTAATATCAATTGAAGGATATTCCTAGATTATATTGCACATTGCTTTCTAGTAAGTAAGTGTTTGTATATATATTGTGACTGATATCATACACACTTTAAGTAGTCATTTCCACGAAAACCCATTTATGATGTTATCTACATTAAGACGGGTTCCATCGTTTATCCGTTAGTATAGATATTGTCAAATACACTCGCAAATGTCAAATTATATTCGGTGTATACTAATGGTTTCAATATCCGTGTATCCTTTTACCTTCGTGGTGAAGATCAAGTTCAATCAGGTATGAGACCAGTCTGTTCCAATTCATGATTTATATTAGTACGATTGACCCATAATATTCACCTAACCCAGGTGCTGATCTTTAATATGTACATGCGCCAGAGACGAACAAAATCTACTGTTCCTTTTCGTTACAGCCGACGACAAATTGTGCAATAGCCGATTTAACACTTAAAAATCTCGGGGTGTATAGTCAGCCTAATGGGTGCATGACTGAAATTAAATATACATGTACTTTAACTTATGGTATTACACGTACTACTGTATCAAATATTGAAAGTCATTTAAATGGGGCAAAATTTCGTGGTTTCGGTACAAAACACCCTTTCGATTAGACGTTGAATCGTGGATGTTGCATTTCATGTAATAAATGCAAGGTCACAAATATTGGTCCACGGGGTTGGATTTCTTGGTTGAATGTGAACCATGAAATCCACGAAATTTAATCCCCAAAGAAAATTAATAATTTTACAATAACTTTTAATACGGTGATGTACTTAATTGTTGCCTATTGTGTTATCAGAAATCAAAGAAGAGAACAGTCATACAGTTTCATTACACAGCCTGGCCTGATAAAAGTATTCCGGATGAAATAACAAGCTTGGTAGAATTCCGTCAGAGGGTTAGTAGTGCTCCACGTGTACATCACGGTCCGGTTATCATACACTGCAGGTTGGTTGACCTTGTCTGATATCTGCCTATAGAATTTCATTCTAACATTGACTACACTGCAGTCATACACAAACATCCGGTAAACTTTTAAGGTAAAGGAAAAAGGTAAAAACATCATTCAAAACATAAGCATTGTGCGCTTCTTTAATCATTTCAGTTTCAGAACGTCTGACAAATGAATTTAGCTGTTTAGTTTTTATTTCGTGTCGAGGTTTCTGTTTGCTATTATGACGTTTATGGTCTGTGAGGAGTTCGTTCAGTCCTTAAAATTGTGTGGTCCCTCTTTTGGCATGTTGCGCACAATTGCCAAAAAAGAGAGTTTCTAATATATGTAGATGAAAACAATGTCCATTTACAATTGCATGCAAGTTTTCTTTCATTGTTGTCCTTCTCTAGTGCTGGGATTGGTCGTACAGGAACATACATTGCTCTGGACAGGTTGACAGAGGCGGGGGAAGCTGGGGATAGAATCAATGTATATGATTGTGTGTATGACATGCGACAACAGCGTTTTAACATGGTACAGACACTGGTAAGTTACTTATTGCTTAAATAAGTCAGCAAAATATCCTAGTTGTTTATATCGCTTGCTTAGAATGAGAGGTTTGTATTTGTAATACTTACGACCTTATAAGACTCACATATATTTACAATATCAAGCCGCTTCTTATATGTATGGACCTATTTTTTTTTTGGGGGGGGGAATCGGAACTTGTCATGTTGACCAAACTGCTTGTTTTATGCATCAAATTTAGCTAGTATGCTAAAAAGTGTTTACATAAACAAAGAATGGCAAATAGTTTTGGTTAGATTAGGCCGTTTGAGTACATGAGGTTACAGCAGTTATTAGATAGGTTACTATTTTACCTGATAAACACGATTTGTCGCATAACTATGATAGTGCTAAGCTTGGTAATGCATGCATCAAATGCTTATGATTTCAGGAACAATACAAATTTCTTCATAAGGCTCTGGTACACACACTGACCTTTCAAAGCGGAGCAATTCGATCGGAGGAGGTTGGTGCTTACATACGAGCTACAAGTGCTTCGGAGTTCAACGAAAGCTTCGAGGTAAGTAATATAATAGGTTAACTTTGAATTATGATAATGCATTAACAAGTTTACCAAATGTTTGATATACATCGATCCAATTTTGAATAATGCGAGCTTTAATTTGATGTGTCTAGTTGTATTTTATGCATCAGATAAAATCTTTAAATATTAAATGAAAATATACTGTGAATCAAATCTACCAATACAAAAAACAATCAAATATTGCTGCTTACAAGTTATATCGCATTAATTTCTTTCTTTTACACAATTAAAATGTCAGTATTTACCTTTTTTATTGTCTGCTATCAATTTTATTTAGGTATGTTTGTATGTACTATGCTTGTAATTGTTTTGTTAGATGACCCTATGGAGATACGCCTTCTTTAGTTTAATGGATGCTTCATTGTAAAAAAAGTTATTATAATTATACATGTACCGTGTCATTGTTTTAGTTGCTGAAGACTTCAATTGAAGATGAAAGTGTTGAAGAAACACAGGCAAGGAATAAAAACGGTCGTCATCGTGACAAGAACAGAAAACATAGTGACATACCAGGTAAACAAATCAGATAATAATAAATATATCATATATTTTCGAAAACCACAATAGGTTCCGGTTTTATGCGCTTACACATATTTGCCATTTATTTTTATTGTCACAATAAACTTAACCATTGCACACGCAGATGCACACGATCCCTTCACCACAATAGATTTACTTATTTTCTTCGAAAAGTATCACTTAAAATTATCATAGTTAAGAATATATCGGGTTTCAAAAATGACCAATTAGAAATTTGTTGAGTGTACAGTTGCAGAGTTACCAATGTTGCACTATGTTCTTTGGATGAAAATAAAATTTTAACATCACACGAATGTCCTTGGTTGGTATACCGATTACGTATATTGTTATACGTAGCATGTGTGATATAAGGTAAACTACACGGGCGTGTTTTTCCAAGAATGTGATGCGTATTTTGCGTTTTTACTGCCATATAAAAAATCTGCCATTCATTTATATTGAATTCGTTCAGGAAAAGTTATTAAGCGGGCCTTTGAATTTCCAAAACTCGTTTAATAAAAATCGTGATAGATCCTCTATATTTCTGTTCTACGGTATAATCACTGTAAGTTTACCTTTCCTTACTTATTACAGGTGACAGACATAGACCAATGATTCACATTTGTCGAACATTCAACTCGTCTGACTACATCAATGCCATTTATGTAAATGTAAGTAATACGTCTTCGATAAGTCAAATTTGCTAATGTGTTAATGTTTTCACTGGTTACAAATGTAAAATTAATGATAACCCTTTCTTATGCCAGTGCAGCAGTCATTTAACCTACTTGCCTCTTGCATGAATGTTTTAAGAGTATCATCAGCAAATGATAGATAAAAATAATGAATATTTCTTACTAAAAATGGTTCTCATTTATTTTCAGGGTTTCAATAAAAAGGATCATTACATCATTGCACAATCACCACTTCTAGACACTGTCGTGGACTTCTTGTGTTTGATCTTCCAAGAGAATTGTTACTGTGTTGTATCAATGGAAGATGTCGAGTTAATTGGGACGGTAAGTTATTGGTATCGTTATTGAGAAGATACAATTAATCAAGTACATGTATACACATACAGTGTATATATGATCTAGTTTGTCTGTACCGAGTCACTCTACTACCCTTATGTTTGCAGGCGTCAACACATCATAGTCTATAGTTTTCCTGAGTAATTTCCATTTGGTACTTGACCATCACCTATGATCAAACCAAAATTAAGATATAGCAAATGTATAAAAAGTTATAACGGTAAAATATATTGTCGATTCAAAAACCGTCATCAGAATTACATAGGGTACGCTTTCTTACATGCACTGAATACTTGTACGTACATCGTATATACAATGGAAACATTAATTAAATGTAAGGGAAAGCATGGCTTACAGACGTGTTAAACAAACAACCACAGTTAGTGTACGTGAACAATCACAACGGAACATACATGGCAATTATCAATAACAAGTTACCACCATGTACTGTCATAAGTTGTTCCAATATTATAAGACAGTGACGTCATTATAGATCTACAGAAAGCTTCGAGGCGTGACTAGTAAAGACTTTGTATTCTATAAAGGGGTCATTGCCGAGAGGTCACGGTAGACCTATACCTAACGTTTTTATAATTATGGAATATAGGGGAACATAAATAAATGTTAATAGTAACTGTAATCTGAAATTCATCCTTTCACGTCAAAGATTATGAAACAGATGGTCAGTGTGAACACACTAATGACATAATATGAATTAGTTACAAGTAATATGTGTCGCGGAAGGGAATTAAAAAATGTTTTATTGATGTTTTTGGTAAAAAAATATCTTACACATTTTGGAGTTTAATTCACTCACACGATATGTGAACACTTATCAAACTGTTCTTCTAATCACGTTTTCGTCTTTACAAAATCTGACACAACAAAATGTAATGTCATAAGTCACTACATGACACATGTCCAAATATGTATGGTAATTAAAGTTAATTATGTATTTTCATGTTCAGGAAATTGGTGATTACTTAGGAGCCGATAATCAAGTGTTGAAGTCAGGAACATTTACAGTGAAGACGTCAAGAGGTGAAACAGGTCCTAACTACATAATGAGAAAACTGACGATCTCTAACAGTGATAAGGTAACAATTATTGTACCCTTTCCGCTACCACAACAAATATCGCATACAAAACAAAAACATAGAACAAATCGGAACCTTCATTGATAATTAATTCAAATCGTAAACACGAACACGTAGAATATATAAAGCTTAGATAATAAGACCAAATACAAAACACAAAACTGAACAAGAAAAATGAAGCTTTAAAACTACAAGTCCTAACATCAGGTGTAGACAGTCTAAAATATTTAACAATCAGAACACAAGGTATAATGCTACTACGTGATTAAAAAATGTAACTAGTTATATTTAAGGTGACCTTGTAGATGTGTATGAGTGTTACAATGAATTCACTCCTAAATGCTAATAGTTTTAGCTTTACCAATAACAAAACGTTCTACCACTGTTGCATAGAAATGTTAATGAACATAAATGGGTAGTTTGATACATTTCAGCACTCTAAGGGAGAAAAGGTAGTTTTCCATTACCAATTAACTAATTGGAGAAAAGACGAAGATATACCTACTGATGTAGTGGAGATTACACAATTTGTGAAAGATGTCAGTAACAAAGCTCGTGAAATGAAGAATGAGAATGCGCCCGTTCTTGTACATTGTTTGTAAGTTGACATACTGTCATCATATTTAAACAATAGGCCATATCTACATCTATTCGACCGATGTTGCAGTGTTTAGTGTAGTAGGCAGAAAATCAAGTTAAATACTTTGGAAGTTAAGATAATGTGATGTACTGTAGAAGATCATTATAAAATCAATGTTAAGCACCACTTGTAATGCAAAAGTACATTGCATAAATTGTACATGGGCGTACTGGTTAAGAGCGATACGATTTTACAGCGCAAGCACGTATTTTAGAATATTATGTCATATGAGTGACTGTCGGTGGGGTATATAAGAATTGTTCTTCGGTCAAAAACGTCATGTAAATTAATGATGGGACGTAGGTACTGCGTTTTTTTCGTTAGGTTATTTGTGTGTACAGTGCCGCGTGATTTTATGTTATGCGATGTTGTATCTGTTTTCGGTTGGTTAAGTTGAGTGCTTACTTAGCCTATGTCCTCGTATCTTTCTAGTATGTAAATATAGTTATTCAGTTCACCGAATGATTTCAGGGACGGTGCTAAGCGTAGTGGTCTGTTCTTTGCTGTTGGTATACTGATAGAGAAAATCGAAGCTGAAGGTCAAGTTAGCGTGCCCAACACATTGAGACAACTTCGTACTCGTAGGAAAATGGCTGTTCCAAATAAGGTTGTATTTTATAAACGTCAATCATGTCTATACTATACTGTGAACCATATTCACAATTGGTCTAGAATCAAATATGTCACCCACGATAAATAAAGTCATTATTAATATTATTATTATAGTGAAACGAAGACTCCCTGGTGTCATATTCTAGAATCATATTTTATTCACTAACTTATAAGGGCAAACACGAGTGCAGAATAAATGTAATGTAAAACTATACTCTACCTGCCCAGGCCATGTTTACAATCTTTGCGGTACACATAAATGGCAGTGTCACTCTCACCATATTCTCACTAGGCTGTACACATAACACACGTATGACGATTGAGATTATTATAGTGTATAACTCATTTCAACTACAAAAACATGTATTGCTTGAGTTTGATGAATCAGTTGATGTGTAGGTATTTTCGTTCAGTATATGTACCCTAATATTATTTTTCTCGTTTTTCAGGAACAGTTTGAATTTTGTTTCCGCTGTGTGGATGCCCATGTTAACTCAAACAACGTTTACTCCAATTTTGCACGCTAGAGACTCTACAGCATGCTTCTTCCGTACTTGCATACATGAATGTGCCGCGGTATATCATTAGTTAGTGCGTATGCTGTCTAATTTGGCGACCACATCGGGTCAAATATAGTTGGAGGCACTCGCATCGTTATTTCATCTGTCAGCTAAAGGCTATGATAGAATTTGAAAGGATATTTGACGTGTTTGTTAAAGAAGCTATTGATTCAATGAGTATATGTTTATAACTTGGCGTCATACGATATTATATTTGGCGTTCAATAGTTCACGTGTGATTACTATATTATACAAAGTACTCTTGTTGACAGTAGTTTGATACGTCATGCTTTAGTTTTATATTTTGTTGTTATGATCCATATTAACATCTTGCCCATTTATCCACCTTGTCATGACCATTTATGATGTCTCGGCTCTAAGCATTACAAAGCATGTCGGAGGGCAGATGGTATTGTCATGTAAAGCATTGTGTATGCATTTGTTCGGCTACCTTCTTAATCAAACACTTAAAGGTAGCTCGGTCGCCATTTTCTCAAGCAAGGGAAGTGAAACTTTCACTATTGACTGTGGTATCTATATACTGGTACCCAAACTACGCGTGCCGATACAAGTATGCGCTATGGACCAAGTACATATGTTGCTTGAGAAAAAGAGAAAATGTCTGTTGAACTATCGTTGAGTGTATAATAAGAAAGTCGAAATGCTCAATCAAGATGTTACAATTTACGAAACTGTGTGTCTGTGAGCCAGGCAACTAGTAATAGTACATGGTTACTGGTGGTATACAAACATTTATGACATGTAGGTTATAAGTGACATATTTTTATAATTTCTACTTTTTTATAATCAGATTATTGTTAAGTATCATACCAATGTGTTAATCAGATATGAGCTATCATTTTGTATTATTTTCGTTTGTGCACCTTTCGCGTTCTGTTGATAATGTTAATGCTTATCATTTCTGTCTTCATGTTTAAATTATAAATGTAAACTTACGTATAACGGAGAAATGTATAATACTAATTCTTGCACTGAACGATTCATAATACTTTCATTGATTATATCTGGAACGTTCAGACTTAGACATTACGGCAGGTAAAATGTAACGCCTACTATACAGCATATCGTGTAGTATTTTATAGATATACTATAAGACATAATAATAATATCATTTATAAATTTTAATGTGAAACTATGTACAAATGTAAAGCTGTATAATACATTGAACAATTAAAAATAACTCCATTTCTTCTATCACCTGGGAAAGCTCATACTTAGACATCACGTCTGGTGTACTTATAACATTTTACAAGGTTAATTAAAATTTAGATTTTTTTATATCATAAACGTATTATTCAGATCTGAGATATCATTTCGCATCATTTTCCTTTGTGTGCCATTCGTGTTCTATTGTTTATGTTAATGCTTATCATTTCTTCTAGATTGATAACTTTTAATGTGAAACTATGTACAAATGCATGTGTAATGTGTAATACATTGAATCATTCATAATAACTACATTTCTATCTGGACATTGTTCAGACTTAGACATCACGACAGGCACATATTGAACGACCACTGTATAGTATTTTGTAGATATACTACAATACTATAAGATATACTAAAAGACACATTAATACTATCGCATTAATGAAAAGCAAAGCCATAATGTGGAATATCAGAACATTGTATCAAACCTGTTCGTCTATACATTTCAAATTACTTAACACCATCATGGTACTTTAACTTTTCAAATCTTAGATCAACCAGTTTTAGAATGAAGGCTCTGCTCCAAAATCAATTATCCTGTCTTGTCTATCGTTCTCATTCTATTATCATTGTGTTTTAAATAAAATTTAAGTCCCCGTTTTACGTGAAATCAAATTTAAATTTAGAGACAGGTTCTACTTATGTAATATACGACGATATGAACATGGAAAACATAAATAAGAAATCAGCGAAATTTTCATTTGACAAAATACCATATAAGGACATACCCGGTATAGTAATTTAAGTATTACATTGAATTTAACAAATGTATGTATTCAAAGGTGTTTCCTTGTTGGTGCATTTCGTGCTTTGCAGTGCTGTCGACATTATTTAATTTGTTCTTACATTTTATTAGAAGCCAGGACTCATCCTGTTAATACATCTTATCTTTGTAACTATAACTTTGTTGATTATAGTTGTATACTTATTTTTCAAGTTATGTACCCTTTATATTTATTGTAAATATGTTAGCCTCTTAAAATAAAGACTTTACTTACTTACTTACTTACTTACTAACATGTACTTACTAAGTCAAAGAATATTTGTAAATATGTATATTACAATTATTTCACTGATATCATACATGCCGATTTATCTTTCTTAACGTCAAATGATGATCGTAAGAAAAATAATTGAAAATACAGAAGAGCGTGGCATATATTCATGTGTATAGAAGATCTTGTATCAATTGACATACTGCTGACTTACACCGAGAAGGTCAAACGTACAATATAAAACCCGCTTTGTCGAGAAAGCAATACCATGTTGTAAACCACTGTTTGAAAAACACGTTTTTTCAACACTTCAGTTTGGTGAACCAGATAAGTCCAGATTGTCATGATAAGGATCACCTTGTAGTGCGCAGTTTTCAAATATGTAAAGAGTCTTACAAGGTCATAAGTTTACCTTCTTATTCAAAGTCAACGATATGACGTTGAAGATATATTGGATCTACATAATACGAGGGATGATCAAAATAACGTGAACTTTTGTATATGTCAATTAACCATTTACAAACTTATATAAACATAAATCGGAATATGTCCGGCATGTTCCTGAGCAACTTCAAGAAAAAATAATAATTCAGTGAAAAGTAACATTCAATGGAAAATGGTCACGAGCTGCAACCCGTTGCACGTCAGCGTTGGCTTCATGACGTCGTTGACATCGTGCATCGGTGTTCGTCACTGTAGCATATTTGAACCTGATCATTTGTATCGAGAAAGTCATACAATGATATTGATTATTACTGAATAATGTACGATAACATTTGACCTTAAATTGAGCAATATGTTTTCCGTGCACGGCTCCATAGCGACCAGCTAATTTCCTTATAGGAAATCATTGACCAGCGCCAACGCATAGCGGATTATGTCACTGTTGACGCGCTGTATTTTCTATTTCTTCTATGATGCTTGCGCTTTCCTATATGTCTCCGTCCACATATTGACGATGTGAAGAACAATGTGTATATACAAAATGCACTGTTCCAATAACATCAAATGTTTACAAGATGTCACCACAACCACATCCTAACGTAACGTGGTTAAGTTTGGCGCATTTCTTATTTGCATTTCATTTTAGTTCATATGTAGCTTGTGAAATGTCGCATATTTTCGTGCTTGCTATATTGTGCCAATGTGAATTATTTTTAAATTGGCGTATGCAGTAAATGTTCCGATAATAAACCATGTAAATATTTGGAAGAAATAACGATGCTATTGGAAGCAATAACAAAAACTAAGGTTTGTTTGGATCATCTCTCGTACATGTATCACCCTATTGTGATATTCACAATTAGTATATAATGATTACAATGTAAATCTTGTATATTTAGAAATAAAATCCAAATATCGCTGGCTTAAAATGAGACAACTTCGACCATATTAAAACTGATATTATTTTAACTAAGCATCACATGGCACTTCTTATGATTCCATTTTCATGAAAATCGGAACTTGTCATGTTGACCAAATTGAAGTTTGAAACACTATATGTTTAACCATAAGTACAGAGTAATTTTCAGATAGTGTTGTATTGCTTTCTCAAAATTTCGAATTAGGACTCAGACCTTCTCTTTTAACCCAACAATATATTATTTGTTTTACCAGGTACCTTAAGTATAACATACGAACATAAAATGTGTTTTATACATTACAAGTATGTACGGGAAAACCAGAATATATTGTTTCCTTGTCAATTTCACAATTACAACCTACACATCTCTGGCTTAGAATGAAAAGTTCGTAAGTACAAAGTCGATAATTGATAAAACAAGAAACAACTGTTGAGAATTGACTCTTTAGTTATGGAAATACTAGCTTTTACATCTTCATTTTGGTTAACATGAAAAGTTCCGATTTCCTTGAAAATAGGCCCATAAGAAGCACCTTATAATGCAGATTTCAAATATGTACCAGTCTTATAATGTCGTAAGTATTAGTTACGACCTTCCCATTCTAAGCCAGCGACATGTGTATCAAAGCCGAAAATACAAAAGTGTTTTACTTGTTCTATGATTATTGTGGAAGGCAAATATCACTTTGTCTTGCTTTGTCTTGACTATCGTCACTTATGAACTACTGTTTTACCACATTACCAGTGTCATTGGCCAACTATCCAAATATTTACAAGATCGTGGACTCATCTTAAATATAATAATATGTAAATAAGCAAAATATGTTCATCGAGTATTTGTAAAGCGTAAATCTTGTTTAGATAACCGCTATTTTTGTGACTCGTTAATTGATATATAAACAGTATTTGTACATAGTGGGATTGTTGCTGTTATTGTGTTTACATTGTTTATTGTAATTTGTACATACTCTTCTTATGTTGGTTTACCTGCCGCCTACTGTTTAAGGCGACGAACAAAACATTGTTATCATGCTAATAAACTTAAACACAACCATCTTTACGATCTTCAAGCCATTTACGAAATATTAATCACTAATAACGTTTCCTTCCGCAATCTTCTGAAAAACCTATATGCATTTTGGGGGCATGGATTCAACATTTTTATATCTTAGTCTTTGTACCTTCGACTTTCTGACAGGTTAAACTTGGTCTTTCATCGAGTAGGTTAATTATCCTGTTTAAGTGTTGGTACTTTGTAATAATATGTGATGTTCTGAATATGCTTTATGTACTCAGCTGTTTAATTCGCGTTCAGTGAACAGTTGTGGTGTTTTCCCATGTGCATGTATTTCCAACGAGTCGAAGAATAGTCTCTAAATAATGTTCGTTTGCAAATTATAGAAGCTATCTGTATTCGTCTAAGGGAATCGTAATATTTTACGAAAATTCTATTAACTAACTAATATGCTTTGAAATTGTGGGGCACAAGTTACAAATGTAACATGAGTAATAACGGTAACACTTATTTCATTTGTATATTTATTTTCACCTTCAAAAAGCTGATGTTACAATAAGGCAGAAACCCTAACAAAATTCCGCCATTGACTATTATGTAACGATCTTACACACAGTGTCATTGGCACACAATAGAGGACTAAATGGATTTAGAGATATAAACTGTAATTTATTGTTCAAAGGACAAAATTCCTAATAACAAACGCATCACATTTTACGTCCATACAAAGGGAATTAAATCGATTTAGAAAACATAAGCATTACTTTTGTGTTCATAAGAAAATCTGGAATCGACTAACGAATCACATTTGACATCATGAAAAGGGAACTAAACCGGTATAGGAAATACAGACATTAATTCAATACACAAAAGGGAAAAACAGACTTGACTAACCAATCGCTTGTTTCGTACAGTAGGTAATACATCAATTTAGAAAATATAAATATAAATATTTGTTCAATGTTCATAGCTAAATAGCTAAATAGCTAAATACTAAAAATTACTAATTGAAGAATATCACTATTTAAATACAGTATGCGTCAAAAATGAGTTATAGCTCAATTTAGAATTACATGCATTGATTTAATGTTACCATGACAAAAACCTGACTCATCAAAAGATCGCCATTTAAATGAAATACGGCACTTCCACTCAGATACACTCGAAGTTGTAGTTGTTGATGTTTTGTTCTCTGTTAATTGCCTACGTGATAAATTCCTGTAATAGCAAACGATGATTCATGTAAAGAATTCCATATATGTTAGTTATTCATTTTTCCAGATAAATACAGACATATCAAAACAGTTCAATACACACACAACTACAACAACAACAGCATTTAACATAATGTAATTTATTATTACTGTAGCTATTAGTATAAGAGGTATATATTGCGTACTGAATTAAAAATTAAAGAAGTCAAGAGAACAAAAACAATGAGTGGGGAGAAGTAAAGAAAGAGGGCGTGTGAGCATTGCAGTCATTTATTAATTTTCCTTTGCTTATTTTGTGCTAGTTGTTTAATATTATGTATATATGTCTTAAATAAACTTTCTGTTCTGTTATGTTCTGTTCTGTATTATACATTAGGTCCGTTCCATTTCATTTCAAACAATTCTAGTTTATCTTTTTTGCTGCGATGATTCTTTCAATGCATATGTTAAGAATTCCAATCATCTATACATACTACACGGTGTATACAATTGGCATTACGTCAGAGCAGAGATCGCTCAACTTGATTGTTTGTCGAATGCAGCGTAGTGGATGTTTTCAAGTTATGCCATTGGACCATGAGCATATAATTTACCGTTAAATTGATTTAAAGGGCATAAATTGACAACTGGCGTCATGTCAATTTATCAATAACTTATAATTAATTCTATATTCATACGAGACTTCATTCCGCCATTTTAGTCGCTAATTCATCGAATCTCAGAGCGAAACAAAATAAGCAGATTTAATGATTCGGTTGGTTTATAGAATTAATACGTCATGCAAATTATATGAATAAACCTAACTGACGTCACCACATGCCAATTTAAGGCAAATCAATAGCGTTGAGTGGTGGAATAGTTCAAGGTTGTGGTGTTGCAGTAAATCTATCAGTAATGATTAATGTTCTATTTATAGAATTATTACGTCATACATTATGACGTCATACTTACGTCAGCACATGCCAATTTCAGAGGCATCACTAGTGGTGGGTGGGGAATACTTGAAGGTAACCGTATTATAGTACTCTCCACTAGAAACCATTCTGACGACGGAGTTTTGGCACCCAAGGACGAAATTGGCGTTAGATGCTGAAACATACAATACATGTAACTATAAATACATGTAGATAAGTAGGTTGATCACGTCTTTTTTATGTTAACTTATGACTGATCCGATTTGAGGTAAACTAGAAAAACACATTCGTATTTACTGTTATAATAGACACCTACATGTAACATGTATCCCTGTCCTGAAGATAAGTCCGGGTTTTTTTGGATTACCAAATTTAAAAATAATGCATACTTTTAAACACAACAGTTATTACATTCAATATTTCAAGAACTGCTTTAATTAAAATGATTATATTACGTTGATATTTGGTAATCAAAATAACGGAATATTCAGTTAAAAACGGAGAGGTATGCTTTTCACGTTTGTAATCTAAACGTTATTTAGAAAAACTCAAATCTGATTAGTTCAAGGTTATAAGTAGAAAATATTCATAACCTAAAAAAATTTCTTTTAACCTTCGAACACGAGTCATTTAAAGAAGATATCATCCATTTTATCCTCTGTTCTGCATGTACAACATGAATGTCTCATCGTCTTTTACCTATTTGTATTGTTCCAAATTAACACAAACTACGACATCAATTTAATTAACACCATCGGCAAGCTACACAATCAGTCTAAACTTCTTGATTGCTAATTTGTCTTTGGGCGTGTCTACTGGTTTAATTATTAAATCTCCATAGTCTAATGAGTGTTCCCTAATTGATAAATCGACAATATCATGAGTCTAAATTCATCACATTCAACGGCCCAGAAATCTCTTTTGGTGTGTACTTGTGCTTTAATTTTATGTAGAATCGAGTTAAATACTATAAAGATTCACTGCAAAATGTAGTAATAAGGCTATTGGCAGAATTGTTCTAGTTTTAACATTTTAATAGAAGAGCAATGTTAGCAATATGGCTAATTGGGACAATTTTAATGCAGTTTTCTCTATGGTTAGTGAATAAAGCCCTGCGGTCAAATAGATGCTACAGGCAATCGAGTCATGAGGAATGATAACACTATTTAAAATGCTCAATTCAGAATTCGATTCGTGTATAAATGGAGAATACTGTTGAACATGCAAAAAAGGAAATTAGACAGGGAATGTTGCATTCAACCGAACCAGCCTAGCACAGGAATCAGAAACACCACAACACAACTACACTGAGCAATGCCCACACATAAGCCAAAGAAAAAAGTAAAATGTTTGTCTGAGATCGGTATTTGGTAAAATATGTTTTAGCGATCTGGTTTTGAATTGGCTGAAAACCATTGTGTTACAAATAAATCCTTAACCGTATTAGTTCCTCTAGGTCAAGCTTTGTTTTTTTCTAAACGCTTAAGATATTTCAAATCCTGCTCTTATTATTTCTCTATAACGCGAAAGTTAGGAAATGTCATAATAATAGAAAATTTAACTAAGTTATGGCATTTTCTTAATAAATTATGTCTGATTTCCAAATGAATTCCAATATATATCCGAAGTATTCAAAGTATGCCAACAGAATTCTGACAAAATGATTGGCCAAATCGAATTATCATTCGAAATGTCTTTGAACTTAGGTTTTTCTCTGCATAACAAATCATTTGAGCACATTTCGGCTGGTTGGAGATTAGTATGGGGTGGTACATGTTTTCGAGATATCAAGAATAATCAAGTGGCAGCGTTAGAAGTGCCGCTGAGTGTATATTCCTTTCCATAGTACAACCTCAGCAGAACAACACCCTTTTGCAGCCACAAATATTAGTTTAGAGTTTGATGCTCCTCAGAGATTAGCGCTATAGTACATGGCGATGGAGAACTATTTTGAAGTTTTTTCTTGCTAGGCGGTTGATGCTCACCTGAGATTAAAATTATTGTAAAAAGTGATTGATGGAACTTCTTGATGTGCTGCTCTGGGGAGGTTGTGGTGTATCTTAGTTGATATGGTTTTAGTACTAGGATCCTACTTACCGCTGTTAGAGTTCATTCCACAAACAATACCCTTGGTTGACATCATAGAAGGATCCAGACCGTTACCATCCATAAACTGTACGTAGTCTCCACCACCTAACTTCATACAATTCTGAAAATTTAATAATACAGATTGTGTTTACATCTGGGACTTGGACATTTCAACTTTTCAGGTTAGGTGTGTAAATTATGTCGTGTATGTGTGTTTTGTTATGTTGTTCAAATGTTCTATGCTCGGCTTTTTAAGTTGAGTGCTGCCTTCAAGTCCGATTTTGCCATATCTTTATTTATTTAAAGTGGGTGAGATAGTTCGCTCTAGACCAATTTTCAAAAATGGTCCAAGGGGTAAGTTAAATCAATGTACAATAAGATTAATAGGTACTTAGTAAAGATATAATTACTTCAGGATACTGACAATTCAAAACCAGAGGGCGAACGAACCATCAACGTGCCAAAATTTGAATGGTGCAAGGAAGCCTATATATACATACAAATACTCATATATATTTCGTGCATAAAGGCACAATGGTACTTTACACCTGTCGTAGTTAAAGGTAAATAATTACTCTCAATGGCAGCTATATTTATGTTTTCAAACTTGGATTATTTCTGTTTCAAAATACAATCATGTTGCTTTGGCAAACACTTAGTAAACGGTCGTTTTAGTTGAAGTGGATATCGTAATTGTTCATGTCCTTCACAATCTCTGAAAATGCTTAGTTTTGTGCAGTACGAACTATTTTGTAATAGCTTTGTGTTTCCTTTGTCTGATTTCGAACTGTTTTGAGACACAAAGAAGCCTATAATTTGAACACCAAAAACAACAATCGTCTGAGATTTGTATATTAAGTATTTTATTCGAAATAAGGTTCTGCATAATTATTTAAAGATAATTGTTGTTTTGTGTTACTTTAAGAAGATGATTAAACGATTCAGTCCGGGTCGTTGGGGAACGTGGCGCACCAGGAATGCTTTAAAGTGTACATATTAAGGCATGATTGTGCAACAATAAAATATCATAATGTTGCGCGACCCTGCAATCTGTTCTGATACGTCATATTGAATACAAATTGTTCGTCTTTGCCAAGTGCAAAGTAAATATACCAGTAATATCGGGAACTTTTCAGGATTAATTTTAAGAAGTGAGGTGTACCCAAGGAAAACCTGTTATTTTGACATTATACTATATCCAAAGCTATGAAATATCTCTTAATTATTATTCTTGTCAAAATAACAGGTTTTCCTGGATACTTGATTGTTTCATACGTACTTGTATATATATCGATGGCCTAGAACCAGACGGTCGTAACTATCGAATCGATATATTGAGAAAACAAGAGAAAACTGTCTGTAATTTACTGTTTACCTTTGGAAAAACACGTTTTTAAAACTTCATTTTGGTCAACATGACAATTTCAGATTTTTATGAAAAAAGGCTCATAAGAAGCGCATTGTGAAGCAGATTTCAAATATGTATGAGTCTTATAAGGTCGTAAGTAGGTGTTACGACCTTCTGGTTCTAAGCCATCGATATGTTTATACTTTTATAAAATGTTATTAGGTAGATAGATAGATAGATATTTTATTCATCCTTCAAAGTTGTTCACATAATTTAAATAGATAAAATAACTAAAATAATCTATTTGATGTTAGTTTTTTACCATTTACTACATGATGTACATGGCACCTGTACATATGAACCATGTTTAGGTTTTGTAAAATACTTTTAAAATACGAATACATTTTGTGTTTCATTTTACGATTGAGTTACGATTGTTGTAATTGAATTGATATTTTAAGTACATTGGCCTTCTAACAACTATCCTTACTAGTTATTCACATAGTTTTCAGACCGCACGATAATACAATTGTACGTGTCTTAAAAGTAAATGATTAATGACGTTTTCTGAAATATATCTTGGCTATAATTGAAAAGGGTGAGACATTCCAACCAATATTACCAATTAAAAAATCAATCTTATTTAAAGACAAGCGTTATTTATGGCTGTTCACTCGGATATCAACTAAAGGTCACCTGTTTAAAAGTTGTTTTAAACCTGTATCGATAAGCATACTAGTAATAACAGGAAATCCAAACTAGCATCAAAACTTCCGTTACCAATTCATACTCTTTCATTGAAGTTTATAGAATGGTTTCCATATTGGGAAGATAACATTAATAAATACCATTCTACTATAAGCAAATGACATGAAAAAATGTTGCTACAATACATGTTTAGAAAATCCATATTGGCTACTATGAGATGCCAATTGTAGGAAGCTTTGGTGGCGTGGTGAAACGTGTAAGGGTAATGACAAAGTTGACAATAAAGACTAGTAATAAAGAGACATAAACCAATATTTCAAACCCATTTCATTGGTGGCCGTAATGGGACCCAGCACAAATTTAAAAGAATTCACACTAAAACCAAAATGGAATCAAAAGGAAAACATGTGTATGAAGAACAGCATGGCGAAGAAAGGTAACATCATAGTTATGGACAAGGGAGATTCCGTTATAATTATGCGTACACGTACATTGAGTTATGGACCACAGCAAATGGAATAACTTTAGTGTAGCCTTATGTCTCATTTGGGATAATTTAGTAAGAATGTAACGTAAGTAACTTGTCCCTTACCTTTTCAGATAGTCCAACTTCGGCTTCATAAGGTTTGCTGTCCGACGTCATACCTACGTCAACGTTGATAAGATGTAGTTCCTCTGGGTAAATGATAGCAGTCGTACAATTTCGGCGCATTCCGTAGTTTTTCATAGTAAGAACACCTTCTTCAAACAAACCGACGGCGTTGCAAGCTGTAATTGGCAAATGTTTACATGTAATCAATGGTGCAGAAATTGATTTGACTTACGCATCAAGAGACTTTTTGGCTTAATCTGATATTAAAAGTAACAATAGGTGAACTAAAATTTTAAAACTCCACCAGTATCCTATTCGTTGGCCGATTTACATGAGCTATGTCAATTTTTGCCAACTGTTTATGTACAACAAAAAAACAAGTTTGAGCATCATAAACTGACTGTTTGCTTCCGAAATAATTAAACGAAAGTTGAATTACATTCCAATTATTGAATTAAACGAGAATTCTTATCAAAGGCGACAATTATTGATAAATGTTCGTATGAAGTCGCAAAAGTTTGTACAAAAAGCTACTCACGCTGAGGATTATGTTTAAAATTGACAATAACTCGGAACCCCTCGCCTGGTTGAGGAATTCTGAATTGTATAAGGGCTACATTCTGGTTAGACAGGAATATTTTCTTAGGTCTGTTTTCTCCACAGAACATGGTGTAACGTTCGGTAATATCTTTCTGGTGATCGTAAACTCCGGGGAACATTTCTCCTTGAAGTTCCCAGCCGTCAAATACCTGAAACCAAAAAGCAAAACAAGTTACATTTAAGCAGTGAGACCTAAGCAGAGTCGCAAACGCATGAGTTTAATTCGATTATCCACCCCTCAAAAAACCAACGGCGACCAGCACATGTTAAGAATGCACAATATATTTTATACAAACGGTCATATACTGTACATTTTACGCATCGGTCATACATGTATCGATATAATAGACAATCGGATAGGGAATCGACGGCAGCACTCAACTTAATTGACAGAGTACTGACACCATGGAACATATCATACCTTAATTACTCGACGCAATGCCCAACACATTAAGTTTCAGCTAAATAACAGTCATCATTATTATTTTTCGGGGTAATTTCAGGGGAAGCATGTGGGTTTAAACTTGCTTAGAGAAATTAAGAAGTGGCATAATCGGCGACCAAGTCCGGGCCTGTTATTCGCAAAGCGTAAAATCTACCTCTTGGCCAGAGAACAGCCATTACCATGTAAAACATAATAATATTCATCAGCTCAGTTTCTATCTTAAGTGATGCAAAGCAGGGATCGACTGTATTGGGTACTTTACGTACATTTAAGTGGGAAAATGGTATCACATTATAGTTAATTGTCTATTTCATTAATCATTTCGTCTGCGGGGACAATTTCAAAACAGCAATTTCATTGATTTTAGTCTGGACAGACAAAGCTAATCGTCGGTAATAGCTTTTGAAACGAAGTAAACAGACTGTGTTACTACTTTAACTACTTCAGTTTTAACCTCCATGATCAATAAACGTAATAATGGCGCGTGCGCGTTACAAAGTAAGTGACCAGGCACATTAACTCAATCCTTGAAAGTATGACTACAGTTCGTCTTGTAAGGAAGGTATAAAATGTATTGTATGTGTAACGTTAAATTCGCTCAGCAAAACATTTATCTTGCTATCAATTGCACTCATGTTAGCCGGAAGTAAAGTATTCCACTGCGCATGTGTAATCAAATGAATGAATAAACTGACCAATCAAATCACAGATAGTCCAGTACAGCATCTTATAGATGAAAATCAATATTTACAGTGTTTTTGCACAGCTGTGCGACAGCGTACGTCAGTACAAAACCTTAATAGTGACCGAGTTTATACTTTTAGATAGTTCTGTTGATTCATTAAAGTCCATTCCAGCTTCATTGATTGCACACAAGTCAAGAGTCAAGAAAATCTCCAAAATGCGCAAATGTTCCGTTGTTATTTTTTAGTGATTAACGAATTTGAACGAGCAATTCAAAACTTCATTTCAGTATAGTTCAAATGATGTCCACGCCATCGTTAGTTGGACAGGGGTTTTGCAAACACACACCCAGCAAGTTGTATATGGGTTAGCATTTTGACTAAACTTCCAAACGTCCTATATGAAGACATTGATGTGTCCAATTTTCAGTCCGTGATCAGTGATTACTTATTATAAGTATTTTAATGCACGTACTCAAATGTTGAAAGTGTGTATTTTGGACCGGTAGCCTTGTATTACATAGACTTCAGTTGAGCTGAGTTCAAATTATTTCAAATTGACTTTTGTTGGATTCAATGTGTAAAACTGCCTATTTCGCATAAACAATAATTAAGAAACTTTCGTAATTACTAAAAGTATTGGCAAAAATAATCGTATCTAGTTTCGAGGACCGCGTGTAAAATTTGTTGACTTGTCACAGTGAGACTAATTTTATTGTCAACTTTTGGAATAAATGTACCTGTCTGTTTTAATAAACTTAAAATAAGTAAGAAACGAATTATTTGTCCTATGGTTGTTACTAATATTGTATCCAGAAATTGACAACAGGAACGTTCGCCTCAGAAAGACAATTTAATAAAGCATGCTCGAATTACGAATTCGCGATCTAAACTCGAAAGACCAGACATTCTTATTTATATATTGGGTTTCGGAAATTGACAATACGTTAGCAGAATTAAGATTAGACACGTATTGAGTGTCTTCGTCGGGATGAAATTAATGTCTTATGTGAATTTTGGTGTATTTTGTGTCGAATGAAATTGTCCTACTGCACATAAAATAAATATATTAGTATACTGCACTAAAAGTTCAGTTCCGTACTACGGATGTGGATACATTCTGGTTCAATACGTCTGACTTATAACGAGGTCACAAACGTACCCGATCGTGGTCCAATGAGCAATCGGTGTATGTTTTAAATACATGAGCCGGACGCCGGGCGAATATGATCGGCGGGTCATGGAATATGTGTGTTATGCTAATGAAAATATCAGGATTATGTTATATTCTCCAAGCTTACTGTATGTATATTGTTATCTCATAAATCACCAATCTCATTAAAAACAGGTTCATGAAACGCTCCACTACTTTACGCTGATATAGAATCTGGGCCCATATTCATAAAGCTTCTAAGAGGAAATATTCCTTAGGTTGATAATTTACCTAAGGTTTTATAGGAATTCCCTTAGTTTTATATAATTTCAGATGACACTCTGTATTGGGGTCGATGTAAACTTTACGTATTTCAATCAAATAGCTTC